>JARFXV010000833.1:452500-775000 GCA_031761425.1 Cosmopolites sordidus
TTATGTGAAAGAGTAATCGAGAATTGGATCTCCAAAACGTATTCCACCAGACGAAACGGAGCGGGACGTTTGAACGGCATTATTTTTAAAACATAATGCCATTATTTCATCTTTAAAGTCAAATAAAAATTACCGCATTATCACCTGTAGTTATCACTGCGCCTTATTTGAAGTTCCGACATTCTTATTGCACAACCCATTTCTTTCTACATCTTCTTCTTTTCTACATTTTCGGCTTTGGTTTTCTCTTCAGCTTTTTTTATTTCAACTTTACAAGATTAAATGATTCCAAATATAAATAAATATCACTCCCTGCATGGAATCGGTATTTAAAAAAATCGAAAAATATCAAGATTATAGATTGTCGGATGACGGCCTAACAATTTTAGATAAAATGTTTAAATTTTACATCCAAATGAATGTAAATGTGTAACATGTGTGTGTTTTTATAACTTTAAACTTCGCTACAACGAACTTCGAACTTTGCTACAACTTTGCTCGAACTTTTCTAGGAGACGAGAAAGTGTGGTAAATGTAAGTCATAATCGACGTCCCAGGTCAAGTATCACTGCTAACAATATTGGTGCAGTTCGCGACCTCATCGAAGGTGACCGGCGGCTCACGATTCATGAAATTGCTTTAAACCTTTGAACACCCTCCATACAGCGCAGATTTGTCACCCTGTGTTTATTTTTTGTTTGCGCCCTTGAGCGATGCACTTGGAGGGGTACGATTCGTCAACGATTAAGATGTTAAGGACTTCGTGCGCAATTGGCTGATGACCCAAACTCAAAGTTTCTACGAGTAAAAAATTCACAAGTTTCCAAATCGCTGGAAAAAATGTGTAGAGTATGGAGAAGACTATGTCGAAAAATGATCATTAGTTTATAAATTATAAATATGTATAAAACAATTTCCGTTTATATTTGATTCACCTTCGTACATGAACAAGTTTTCCACACGATGGGTGTCGCGTTTGTTAGTGACCATAGTGACCACAGTGACCATAGAAGCTAATTTAAGGGTCTTTCAATTTGCGTTAATCTCAAAAAACATTTTTTGATCATTGAAGCATAGTGTATGACATTTAAACACGAAATACAATATCTGCCAAATGACCACCTCTTGCAGCTCCACAGACGTCTGCTCTTTTGTCAAAATTTTGGATAACATTTTAGGATAACCGTGGCTCTATTTCACCAATGACTCGAATAATTTCAGCCATTAGTTCACGAATCGATTGTGGATTGTTCTTATACACCTGGCTTTTTACGTAACCCCAACAAAAATAGTCCAACGGTGTCAAATCACATGATCTTGGTGGCCAATTATCATCATCGTTTCTTGCAATAACTTGTACAGAAAATTTTACTCTCAATAAATCAATCGTTTCATTAGCAGAGTGAGGGTAGCGCTTTCCTGTTATAACCACATACTCTCCAGATAAATATTATTCCGTTCAGACCACAAAAATCCAGTTATCATCTCACGATATAGAACACCGTTCACAGTTGCAACTTCACCGGCAGCATTCTGAAAGAAATACGCCCCAATTACATCTCCTGACCATAATGTAAATGTTTCTCGTGAATCAATCATGGATTTTCCTTATTCCAAATGCGACAATTTTATATATTAACATAGCCACCAATTTCAAAATGTGCTTCATCTGTTTATTCTTTGATTCAATTGACAAATGCATTTTGAATAATCTAGTGACTTTAGTTTCCATGTTATTTGAACCTTATTTGCTTTCAGAGCTAAATCATTTTTTAAAATACGCCATATTGTGGAGTCCAAATTGTTGTGGACGTCAACTAATGGAAATTTCTTCTGCAACACTTTCACGTACCAAATTAATATCCTCTTGTGTATTACACATACTACAATGTATTACGATTATATATTGCTCTTCTTTCATCTTCCACCGAATCAGTTTTCTTCAATTTTTTGAACAATTTGGTTGATAGTGTTCTCAGATGGACGATTGTGCAAACGTAAATATAACGTAATTTTCTAAAAACAATTTTCACTGAACGCCCATTTTTATAAAACATTTCAACAATTTTAACTCGTTGTTGTATTGTGTATGACTCGATTTTTTATAAATGTTATACATTACACTTCTGAAATAAGACTAGACCTAGGCAAATTCACAACGCCATCTTTATTTAAGAATTAAAAAATCCTTTTAATTTGAAAGACTCGTTACTTCTTAAGAATATTTAGACATTGATTCTTCATTACATACCAGAGATAAAGCAAGGGTGTGTAAAATAAAGTGTGTAGGCGAAAGTACAGGAAAAATTCAGGCTACGGTTTTCTGGAACTCTGGTGGTGTATTACTCATAGAGAGCGATTACTTCCTCTTTTCAAACTTGAAGAAACGGCTCTTTGGATGAAAAATCACATGAAATGATGAGGCCAAAGTATAAACAATTGCTTATGTATTGCCAACCAATTATATAAGTGGAAGTGTGATAGAAGTTGTGCAACCGTGTAAATTAGTGTGACCATAAAAATTAAATTTTTTGCATGCAAATATTTTTAATATCACCTGTCTCGAAATTTGATAGACGCGATGTGTATATGATCACCTACCGCTTTAGTTACTGTAGAAGTCTGAGATTCAACAATAGTTATAGGTCTAGTTGGATCTAAATTCTTTACATGCTGAACAATTTGTCTAAAATATTATAGGACATTATTATTTACTATCAGAAGTTTATTATGTTTTTTCAATTACTCAAAATATATTCCTGCTGGGGCATATTGTGTTCTGGGTTCATTTGCAACTGACCACAATATTACACTGGGTCTATTTTTATCCCTTTTTATCAGTTCCGTCAAAGATTTCTGATGTTTCTGTAATAAACTGTCAGAGAATCCTCTAAAAATAAAAAAATATTCAGCATCATGCCTAAAACAATGATTAACACAATTATGTTTATCCCAACACCTCATTTTAGGAGACATGTTTTTTATATAATTTACACAGATAAAAAAAATGTCGTTGATATTATTCTACAGGGGGCCGCAGAGAAAACGCATGTTTTTTTACCTAAGCGTAACATTGTTTATTTTCAAAATCTTTTTTTGTAATTACAGCGAAATGACGTAATAATAGTGGATGTTTAAATTAATGGTGGACAACAAAATTATTTCTTCTACCTTCGCGATTTCTTGACGAATAACAACTTTTAGTTCCTGTCTCGAGCGTGGTTTGTTATCATACACTCTAGACTTAAGGTAACCCCACAAAAAAAGTTTCATGTAGACAAGTCTAGAGAGCATAGAGGCCAAGAAACATCACCGAAACGGGAGATCACATGTTGAGGAAACATTTGTCGAACACATTCTATTGATGCTCCCGCCATGTAAGTTGTGGCACCGTCTTGTTAAAACCACAGTTCCCCCATGTTTACTTGTCGCCGTTGAAACTGTAACAGAAAATTTTTTAACATGTCAACATAACATGTCGAAGTCACTGTTACTGTTCTTTCCTCCTCTTCAATAAAATAAGGACCAACGATTCCTAATTTGGAAATTCCGCACCACACTGTCACTTTTTTATTATAGAGAGGTTTTTGGCTCAGTGGATTCTCTGTCGCCCAGTACTTACAGCTCTATTAGTTTACATATCCGTTTACATGAAAATATGCTTCATTACTCATCATGAGAAACTCAGCAAAAATGGCGCGCATTCTCGCACAAACTCTCTGCGCTGTGCACAATTCGTTTCGGTCAGATGTTGCACAATCATTAATTTGCATCACAATAATCACATACCCGGAGCTGAACATTGAGGACCAGTGGAACGCCGAGGAATAGCGAGGAAACGACGTTGCAAAATAGTAGCTGTTCAAAAACCATGCGTTTCCTCTGTACCATCCTATATAAATATATATATATATATATATATATATATATATATATATATATATATATATATATATATATATATATATATATATATATATATATATATATAGTGATATATAGTGATATATAGTGATATATTTCCGTAATCGAGTATATTATATAAGAGTTTCAATTTTCTGTGTCTTACTCAGTATTAACACTTGGACATTCATTGATGATCATAATTCCCATCTGATCGGCTAAATCCATGATTTCTTCTGCATAAGGATAATGAGATGTTCTATAGGCATTTGCTCCAATCCATTTTATTAAGTTATAATCTCGAATGATTAAAGGTAAATCCAAACCTAGAAAATATTTTTATTTTTTAACACTAGGAGCTAGTAACACAAATATAATTATTGTTAGTCCTAAAAAATAAGTCGTATCAGAAATATAAAACACTGTACAATATATTGATTTGTTACTAATAGCTAGGTGATTGACAAGACTGGTAAAGAAAACTACAAAGAGATACTAACTTTATAAGCAATAACAAAAAAAGAGGACCGTCATATAAAGGGGTGTTCAATAAGGGCGTCTTTAAAAATAAATAGTAGCTTCATGTTTTGAAAATAATGTCGCTTCGCCTGGTGGAATGAATTACCCATTACAATGAAAGATTACTCTTTCGCATATACTAGGTGTGACTTAGTATATGGGTTATTAAATAACGAAACTGACGAAACTGTAAAACATTTTATTTTGATTCCATACATATTTACTTATTATCGCCTTCAATATACACCTCTCCTCTATCCCTACAACGCTCCATGCGATTCTTCCATTGTTCGAAACTGCTGGAAGTCTTCTTCTGTCAGCTCCTTCAGAACGCGTGCCGCTTTCTTTTTCACAGCTTCAATGTACTCAAATCTTGTTCCTTTTAATGCAGATTTTACCTTAAGAAACTGATGGAAGTCGCACGGCGCAAGATCCAGTGAATACGGCGGATGGGCTAACATTGGGATGCTATACTTGGCTAGAAACCTCTTGACAGACTATGCAAAATAAGCCGGCGTATTGTCTTGGTAGAGAACCCATGACTTGTCACACTTCGGGTCGTTTTTCCTTATTCTTTCACGGGGTTCAGCAAGAACGTGAAGGTAGTAATGTTGATTAATATTTTGACCCAGAATCCAGTGAAGGTACACAATCCCATGTATATATATAAAAAAACAATCATCATTGCTTTGAATTTTGATTTACTCATTCCAGCTTTTTTGGCCCTCTGTGAATTTGAGCTCTTCCCATGGATTGGCTCTTCGTTTCAGGATCATAAATAAAAAACCACGATTCGTCACATTTTATTATCCTTTCCAATAAGTTTGATTAATTTTCAATGGCATTCAAAGTGTGAGTACAAACATTTTTGTAAGCTTCTTGTTATTCAAACGTGAGAATTTTAGGCACCATTTTGGCACACACTTTTTGCATGTTAAAATTGTTTTGTAAAATTTACCGTACGCATTCTCTGTTAATGCCTACCGTTTCATAATCGCTCGAATACTTAACCGACGGTCAGATCGAACCAGATTACCGATTTTTTCGATATTGTCATCCTTTTTTGACGTGGAAGGGCGACACGAACCTGGATCATCTTCAACGTCTTCTCTCCATCTTGAAAACGCTTAAACCTGTCTCATTATTATATAATAGCCACACCTCGTATAGTGTGGAATATTTTCAATGGTGGCCTAAATGTTTCGTTTAAGGTCAAGAATTGTTCAGAATTTATGAAAACTCTACAAAACATAATCCAAGGGCGCGAGATCGCATGATTTTGGGGGCCAGCTGCCATTACCATTTCAGGAAATAATGTATCCAGGAAACTTTTCTTAGAATACATTGATTATCTGGGAAGACAAGTCACACCGTATTGTTGGAATAAAACATTTATATTCACATTTATCAGTTCAGGCCAAAGGTATTCTGTTAGCATATTCTTCAGTGGAGGCTCGTGGGTTTTTAAAGTGGGAGGGCGTAGAAGATAATAGTGCTGATGAAGAATTTTTGTTTGCTTTCCCCTTCCTGCTTTTAACTTTTCATGCTATTGAAACCCTATACAGGAGGTGAACCAGGAAAATGAGTTAAAGGAAAGAAACTGACTGAACGGGAATAAAATATGGTATTTTGCTCTGAAAAATTGTCTACTGTGATAAATGCTGGAGGGACAGCACCCCAACTCCCTCCCTCACGAGCCGCCACTGATATTCCTATAATGTTCACCATTAACAATAACACCACTTCCATCATCGTCTTCAAAAACTTTCTGATGACTTTCTGAGGATGAAGAGATATGTTTTGAATCTTTCTGAATCTTTTCTGAATCTTTTGATGAATTTTCATCGGCCAAAATCATGTAGTTATGTTTGTTCACAAACCTATTAAGCAAAAAGTGCGCTTCGTCGGAAGAGATTATATTTTCGCCCAAATTGAACACGTATTCTGAAGATATATACAATAACTTCTGCGCGCTGTTGAATCGTACATTTCTCCATCGTTTGTCGCAGTTTTCTATAACTGACACAATATTCTGAACACAGCACTCTATGAGTGACATTTATATTTCAAACAGTGTTGCCGCTATTACGTTTCATAGTTCTGGCGCTCTTATTGGAAAACTCTTCATTTTAGGTTAGAAATCACTGCAAATAAAGTTAATAAACTAAATATTGATGAAAAAGGCACACATCATTATAAATCAAATCAATAACACAGGTCAATAAATTTAAACTTTTTTGGGGCAACATTGATGAAAGTAGGTGTATATGAAGTATTTTGTAATCCTAAATCTGAAAATGATCATCTAATTACTGCAACACGTACAGGTTTTTTATTAATAGAATAGAAAAAAAAGAGACGACAAATTTTTACAATCTAATATTTATTTAATATAAACATTTAAAACGTGTTAAATCTATGCAAAGACATTACTAAGGATTATGTGAATAAATAAACTTATACACTGGATTTTTATAAAATCGACGACTAGAACTTGCCATTTTATATAAAATCGACTTAAACACTTGACTGTACTGTAAACGAGACAGAAACAAACTAAACTATAGAAAACAATAAAACTGCCCTTAAAGGTTCGTAGAATAATGTGGAAATACCGCCTCTGCGCTCATGTGGTAATTCCTAAATTGTCCAGCCAAGGTTAGGTACAAATAATTTCAATTAGCTTGTGATATAAAGGAGAAGCAGGTACTTGAAAAGTGGGACGTTCTAAGCCATTTCTGTGAAAAGGGGTTTTAATAAATACCTAAATGAAACGCAAAAAGAGCATTATTATCAATGTTACAAAAATCATGTCGACCTGTGTAATCAATCACCCTGGTTTGTACTTTATTATGCTATTTCATTTTATTATTTTTGGTTCATTAATAGAGTTGTCGCTTGAAACAAAACTTTAATAATTTAGGAAATGCTGAAATGGAATGACTTTAGCTTTGACCTCTAATTTGTATTGGTAATTCTGCTCTCAATATGCATCTGTGTATGTGTTTTATTGGCAAGAAGGAAAAATCACATAAATATTTGCTCCTCAGATACGCCATTGCCCAGGATGGGCCGGATATCTTCTGACAGGTCTTCTGCGTTCATCACCCCTCAATTGATAGGTTTTCAACAAAAATTGATTTAGACTAAGCACATACCAAGGTTTGATAGCCCATAGAGGGTGAAGACCAGGATTAATTGATAGCTGATATTTATTTTGAAAACAAGTAAATTTTATATTTTGATGTAATGATTAAAAAAAATCGCACGAACATATGAAATATGTTAACATTAAATTACTAGTTACCTTTTCCTCTAATATCTGAATCTTCATGTCTACCAAAACCATGTAAATAGAGTGGTTTATCATTAATCAAAAAAGTTTTATTTGTCCATGTCAATGTCCTTATACCAACTGGTTGAATGTACTTGTCGACTAAATCTCCATAAGTATCTAGCAATTCCACCTGAACAAAAAAACAACAAACTTGATTATCGGCTTTAATTTTAATATAAATATTCTTGGTGAGACTTTGAATTTGAGGTATTTGCACTGCTAATTTATCTAATATTAATTTGCATACAATGGTCATTATTCAAAATGAGTCATTAGGGTGAATTTGAATGAACGAAATATGTTTTTACTGACTTCTAACGAATACAAATATCCTGGTTCTGGATCCATTAGGTATGGCCACCATAGTTTGGGAGTCTCAATACGGAGCGTCCCAAAAAAGTCTAGTCGGTTTTCGGTACTTGTTACGATGTTCTTCTTACTATCGGTAAGGGTAATTCTGCAGGACACGTTGTAATCACCAATTACTGATATATTGTACTGAATTACAGCTACGAAATAAATCAGTCGTTACAAAGTTTCGATTAGCTGATTCATATTTAAAAGCAGTTTTATTGTCTTTAAACTTTTACTATCTTGAGTATAATTTTTGATCCCTATATTACGATCAAATTGAATATTAACATTATAGGACGATCTAAGAATGGAATGTCATGTATTTGTAGTAGAAACCAATGTTGATTGAAGATATGTCTGTTATAATTGGAGTTTTATTTATATATATATATATATATATATATATATATATATATATATATATATATATATATATATATATATATATATATATATATATAACAGTCTATGTTCATGCAGGACAACAGGCTATTCTATGATGCAATTTAAAATATCTTGAATAGCTCCAGTGAACTCCATATCTAATATAACATACACATACACAATCATTTCACTTTTTTATAGATACTAAGTTTTGCTTTTACTCGTTTACCTAAGCATCATTTTATTACAACTCTTGCTGGTACCAAATAAAACTCGACACCGAATGACCAATGTGTGTAAAATTGATTTATTATTTTGGAGTCAAAAAATTACAATGCACCAATTACCTTCAAAAGTAATTTAAAAATAAAAAGAACAACTTTCAATAAAATTAATTAGCAATAGTTCCTCCATAGGTCTCTATGCATGCCTGTAGGCGATTTGGTATGCTGTTGATTAAATGATCAATTTGGGCATGTGGAATTCTCTCCCGTTCTTCACGAGTAGCACCTTTATTTCTCGCAGGGTAAGAGGAGGATTGTTTCTTGAAGCATGTTTTTAGAATACCCCTAACATGTTCAATGACATTCATGTTAGGGGAATTTGCTTACCACCCTAAATTGATTATTCCCACCTCTTCAAGAAGATTTTGTACTGCTGCTGTTCGATGAGGAGGTGCGTTGTCATTCATGAAAACAATTCCGTCGCCCACTGCGCCTCGAAACTGACGCACAATGGGATTTAACACTTTCTCAATGTACACAGCACCAGTGACTCTTCTCTCCAGGACCAGTAGAGGTGTCCGTATACCCCTCATAATACCACCCAAAAACATCGCGCTCCCACCTTCAAATGGGATACGTGGTTGAGTTGTTTCTAGTCAGGCTTGTCAACCTGGAGCTCTCGAAACTAATGTTTCTTCGTGAATCAGAAACCAAGCCAATTCTCGTCTCATCGGAGAGCATCACGTTATTCCAGTTAGGATTATGATCCACCATTTCTCGAGCCCATTGCAATGTTACATTTTTATGTTGAAAGAATAGTTTGGAAACACGTAAAGGTCAGTCTGCGTGTTATCGTTTGTCGTGAAACATTTACCCCTTCAAGCCTAACAAGCTCCTTGATATGCCACTTGTAGATTCCAGACGATTTCTTCGAGCTATCGTTGATATCTGTCGGTCTTGTGTAGCTGTTGTACATCGTCTTCTTGAGTGATCCTTTATGTCATTTGTCTCTTGGAATTTTTTATGAATTTTCGATAAAGCACTTTGGAAAACACCTACAATTTCCGCGATATCACTTTGATTAAAGTCCTGTTGTAACAAAGCAATTACTTTTAATCTGTTGAAATGAGATATCAAGTTTCTAAGCATTTTTAAATGGACTGATTGAAAATTGAAAAAGAAATGAAATAATGTGTAAATACCAGCATCAACGGAATGGGCAAAAATCGAAAAACCTGTGTTATCAGCTAAAGAATACTTTTGTTATTTTCATTTAAAAACGATCTAAAATAAATACCCATCACAATTTGTAGAGTATCATAGGCGTAGATATCCTATTTGTAAATATTCCAAACTTTTCGACATGTGTGTAAGTCGTTCTTTTATATGCAAACTCTACTAATTATAAAATATAAGTATCTACGTAAATATTTTTAATAAATTCGACGGTACACGTCTCTTTTGGCTATGAAGCATCCTCTAAAATCATTGTATATCACTGGTTTAGTGAATTCAATCGTGGTCGTCGTTCGCTCACAGATGAATTTAAAGAAGCTCGTCCAAAATCGATTGTTCCATCGGGTCGTCCAGAAAACATCGATACTGTGCGCGAACTGATAAAGCAAGATCATCATGCGATATATCGTGAGATTGAGGCATCCCTGGGTATTAGTATGACAAGTATATACAAGATTTTACATGAACATTTAGGCGTGAAAAAGAATTGTGCTCGTTGGATTCCGCAAAATTTGACCATCGCTCAAAAAAAGGCTCATGTTGATTGGTTCAATGAGATGCTCAAAAAATACAGTCTTGATGCGTCAAAAGCCGTGTATCGCAGCAGCAGCAGTCAACTGCACGGGTCTTTCAAAATGAACCAAACCCAAAAAAAAGTTGTTCGCGCAAGAAGCACTTCGAAGCAAATGGTCGCCTGTTTTTTTAGGATAAATGGGCATGTGGCTACAGTGCCACTAGAGAATCGTAGAATAGTCAGTTCTGAATGGTACACAACTATTTGGTTGCCAGAAGTTTTTGAAGAAATGAGAAAAAACAACCAGCGACACAGGATCATTCTTCTGCATGATAACGCGAGCTCTCACACATCGGATCGATCAATTCAATATTTGACCGGTCAAAACATCGAACTAATGGGTCATCTGCCGTACAGTCCTGATTTGGCACCCAATGATTTCTTTTTGTTTCCGTCCGTAAAGGATAAACTACGCGGTCAACGATTTTCGAATGCCGGAAGAAGCGGTTCATGCGTTCAAAATCCATATTTTGGAGATACCTCAATCTGAATGGAAAAAGTGCTATGAAAGTTGATTTAAACGCATGCAAAAATGATTCAAATGTACGAAAAAGTATATCAATCATAGCGGAGAATATTTTGGAAAATAATAAAAACATTTTCAATGGTAAATATTTATTTTTATTTATCATTCCGGTTACATAAATAGCAACCCTCCTAATTTAGAATAGTATATATACTTGCAAAACCTAAAATATTTGTTTATTCAAAAAGTGTATATACTATTTGCCACTAGTGTAATATAAAAATAACTTAAAGTTTAAAATTGAACTAGTTTATGTTATTAGATTGTAAAATAAATTTTGTTTTAACATTTCAACGCATTAAAATGTATTGTTCTTTGAAGCATAAAATAAATGTACCCACATTGATAGAACAAATAATGTGGTAAAGTTTTGTGTAACATTCGAATATTTTGAATAAACTGATTAAATAATGTGGTAAAGTTTTGTGTAACATTCGAATATTTTGAATAAACTGATCAATTACTAGGAAAATCCATTGTCCTATATAGTTTTTATGAACAACCGCATGGTTTTTGAAATGATGTGAAGGTGGTAACAAAACAAATTATTTACCTATTTCTGAAGTCGCTTGTAAGGTAAAGACAGTAATATCATCAATGTACGTTTTTGGAGAAGTGTACAACTTAACTGATCTGTCTATACCGGCATAGTTAAAAAAATCAAAAGTATATGTTTGTTGTAGTCTTCCACTGAAATAAAAATAACATACAAATTAGAAGCACACAAAATATTTTCAATATTTTGAGTGTTGATGTGGAATTTTGCGACGCATTGTGATCCAGTTCTGTGCTGAATAGCAGGTTAGCTATTTCAGCAAGGTGAAGCTCTAATAATAAGCGCAAAAAAGTTTGCCCTTTTCTTAAGAGGAAAAGAATATGGTGTCTGTTTAAAAATAGAGAATTTGACGCTAGTAAACGATTAAGCCCCGGAACTCAAACAAAATTGAAGACCTTTCTACTCAGTTATAAGAAGGGTTTGGAGAAAAGCTTCTCATTTACAAGGTCGGTAATATGAAACCGGAATTTGCCCACAGATGGCCCTACCTTTCAATGTAGTTACCATCAAACCGCGTCATTGGCGCCATTTCTTTGTTGACATCTGACAAATATTTTCAGCTCAGAATAATACGTATAAGTTTTATACAACAGCATAGTTTGTAATAACGTTGAACGTTGAACATGTCGAATTTTGTGTATGGAAACTATGATTTGCGGACAGCATTGATTTTCTGTTCCCATTTGAAGAAAACTACTGCAGAATCGCATCGAATGCTTGTCGAAGCCTACAGTGAGTATATGCTTTGAGTGGTTAAGAAAATTTAAAAGTGGCAATTTTGACGTTAGAATCGAAGAACGTGGAAGGCCACCGAAAAAGCTTGAAGATTTTGATTGTGAATTGCAAGCATCGTTGAATGAGGATGACGCTCAAACGCAACAACAACTTGCGGATCAATTAAATGTGACACGAGAAGTCGTCTCTGTACATTTTAAAGTCAAAGGGAAAGATTCAGAAGAAGGGAAAATGGGTTTCACATGAACTGAATGAAAGGAAGCCGGAAAACCGAAAAACCACTTGCGAAATCCTGCTCACCAGGTACGAAGAAAAGTAATTTCCCCATCGAATTGTGACTGGCGATGAAAAGTTGATATATTTTAAGAATCCTAAGCGCAAGAAATCAGATATAACTCCAGGCGAACCATCGACATTGACTGCAAGGCCAAACTGCTATGGACAGAAGACAATGCTCTGTGTTCCTCATCCTTATGTGATCACAAGGATGTAATCTATTATGAGCTGGTAATATTTGGTGAAACCATTCATACTGAACGCTACCGACAACAAATGATCGATTTGAATCAAGCTTTGCGTGAAAAACGACCAGAATATCAAAAAAGTCAACACAAAGTGATTTTGCTTCATGATGCACCATCACACATAGCAACACTGGCCAAGGAAACGGCTGAGGCGTTTAGTTGGAAAATACTTTCGCATGTGGCTTACTCATCAGACTTGGCTCCGTCCAATTACTACCTATTTGCATCGATGGGACATGCACTTGCTGAGCAGTGCTTCACTTCTTACTTCTAACTCTTAATGGCTCGATGGCTGGTTTGCATCAAAAGAGCAATAATTTTTTTGGCGTGGCATCCACAAATTGTCTGACAAGTGGGAAAAATGTCTGGCTAGCGATGGGCAATATTTCGAATAAAATAGTTTTTATCATTTTCATACAACAAACGTGTATTTTATATTCAAAAATTTCGGTGTCATATTTACATACCTAGTAGATGTATTAGAATGGGTGGTCATTCACCAAGTAACAATATAAAAACAACTTTTAATAAATTAATGTCTCTAAATAAGTACTCTCTAAAGATATAAAACACCCCCCTTTAAATCTCCACAATAATATAATTTATTATTATTTTTTTACAGACATATGTTTTGTAATTAAACCTAAAAAGTTAACCAACCCATGGAACCAATTTTATAGTCCAGATATAATTTACCTATCAAATATTTCAGGTATATTATTTTCTTGACCTATTGTTCTAAATCTTCGACGATCATATTGTGAAAGCAAATGTCAGAATTCGAGAGAAATATTCACCCAACTGAATGCTGTTTTTGCAAGATGATTAACTTTTTTGGTAGTATTTTGGATCGTCTGACACTTGTGCATTTTTATCTAGTGCGTTTACGTGAAATGAGTTTCCATAGGTCACGACTCTTCTGGTAAGAAGAATACGAAGAAGAAAAAAATACTAAATACCGTGATAAATGATTGACCGTGATAAACTTGATCCCACATACGGTTCTTAATAGGCAATTTTGCTTAAAGATATTTATCTAATCTAACTAAACTAAAGTCACTAATGAGTAATAAGCACGGTTAGAGTGGAGTTTGGCTTATTGGTACTTGAAAGAGCAGATAACCGATGGTTTTCAGTGATGAGGCCATATTTACACCTCTATATATTCGTTAAAAAACAAAACTCTCATATTTGAAGCAAGAAAAATCGATTAGTGAATCAAGAGAGACCATTAGATGCTGCGATAGTTATTGTTAGTGAGGTTTTTGGACTGGAAGCGTAAACAGACTATAGCTCTTGGAAAATGATAAAGAAACAACCATTACTGTCATTGCCAAATGCAAGTACAACAACCATAACATTTTCGTCAAGATAGTGATCGAAATTAACCATCATTCTTTATAAAATTTTATATTAGGAGATACCAGCCAAACCAAACCCAACATAACTAAAGATTATAGATAAAAATAAAATTAGAATCCAATCAACCTAAAAAATGTTCATTAATATGCCCGAAAGTATACGTACTTTTGTAATTCATTCACTAAACCTTGTGGTACTGTATCCGGAAGTAACGTATTATCCACAGACACAGTAATTCGATTCTCTAAACCATATTTTAAATAAGCCGTTATCTCTGCTAAAAAAGGCAAATGACCAATTTCATGCGTCATTACCTGTTGGCCATTTATCCACTACAAACACAAGATAATTTAAAATAGCCACATCGAGCACAAATACTATATTTGGAAATTTCTTACCACTTGAGCTGCATAACAAACTGATTCAAATCTCAACCAAACCCTACCAGATTCAGACCAGAACTTGGGAACGAAAAACGTTCTATCATACCAAACCAATCCAACATGATCGCGTATGGTCCAGTCTGTGGTGATGTCATTGTAGCTGGATGGAACAGGCATTAACTGACTATCAGCATCAATCTAGAACAATTTTGTTTCGCATAAGTTATATTAAATTAATTAGTTGTCCTTCATTTTTATTCATATTAAGTGTATTAAGTATTCATGTTTAATTGTAACAGGATATTCTATACTAAAACATATTACATTTAATGTGTTGGTATATCATTACTATAAAATGGTATTGTATGATCACTCAGCCATTATCTATCCACTGCAGGATGAAGGCCTCTTTAGCATGCTTCGGGTTTAATATACTTGATGATATCCTCGGTCCATCGTGTTTTCTTCCTTCTTCTACATGGACGTTTGTGATCAAGCGGTATTCATCCCAGCATTGCCTTGGTCCATTTATCATCACATCTCGATATATGACCTCCTTTACTCTTTCAATAATGTTATATACTTTCCTTTGTTCTTCTAATCCATGTGCAAGTCTTCCTGTCCCGCTTTGTAATGCCGAGCATACACTTTTCCATTCCCCCTGTGCTACGTATTATATATATATATATATATATATATATATATATATATATATATATATATATATATATATATATATATATATATATTCGGTCTGTTTTAGGGTAAATATATTTTTCATTTAATAGGCTGTGAAACTATGGATGACAGATGATGTATTTGATTACACTTGACAAGTAAATTTCTAATTTCATTCAGTATTAATATCGAATACTATATACTAATAATTGTCGTCGGATACGGTGACAAAAAACGCACTTATGGTAAAATTTGTCGAGTATTTAATGAAGTACATCCGAATTGAAACATCATTAAGTCAAAAGTTTCAAAAGCGGTGAAAGATTCATTAATACAGGCATCATTAAAAGTCATGTAAAATTACGAACACGAAAGCAAACACAACGAAAATTCCTTCAACATAGTATTAATGTAGTAGACAATGGTAAGGTTTCTGCGCAACAATTAGCTTTAAATCATAACATGTGTAGACGCCCAGTCCAAAAAGAATAAAAAAATATTTTATCCTTATATCAAAATACAATTACTACAAGAATTAATTGAAGCTGATTTTGATCATGAAGAGTTCAGTTTTGCTAAGTTATGATGGAAAAAACAAATACCAATCCAAATTTTGTTTCAAATATCATTTTCATGGATGAACCAACATTCTGTTTAAATGGCCTTAAAATAGACATAACTGTAGATATTGGGCTGATATTAATCCTCAATGGACTTTTAATGACTTTTAATGCTGTTTATAATGCTAATTAATGCTGTGTTTTAATGCTAATTAATTCCATATAAAAATTGAAAGAAATTTGAAATTCACAAATTGGTATTAACAGTTCTCAAGTGTAATCAAATACTTCATCTGTCATCCATAGTTCCAGACCCTACAAAATGAAAAATATATTTAGCCTTAAACAGACCGAAACACCTTTTAGCCATTTTTTTAAATCTATTTTGAAAAGAAAAACCTCATTGAATTCAGAAAAAATGTTATTTCCAATAATGCCAAATTCAAGTACTGTTGTCATTTAAAAAAAAAACAAGTTTGCCTAGGATTTCAAATATGAAACAAGAAAAAGATGAATATATACCCAAAAAGTGGCAAACATTTTCTGATGTTTTGTGGCAAACATTTTCTGATGTTTTATTTTTTTTTTATTTAATTAAGAAATCTCAAAGTGTTCTCGAGATATTCGACCATTTCCATACATAATAGCGACCCTATATACTACTTAACTTATCAGTATCATTTCTGAAATTAATGATACTATTTGTTTTTCTATATAGTTTTCCAAAATCTAAAATTTTTAGGTTATTAAAATTAATAAAATTAAACTAAATCATTGAATTTAGGAATATCATATATAGTAGAAATGTAACTGTTCTGAGGATGGTTTAATAAAAGAATCTGAAATGTTAACAAAAAAAAATATAATTTTTATTATTACAATTGACCGAAACCCCAATTTGATACCTATAAATACCTTTTTATTATTTCAAGAACTAATTAATTGCCTAATTAGTTTATTTTCTCTCTAATCGGGAGAACGCGTAATTGCAAGAAATCTACTTTATAACATATCATGTAACTGCCTTAACATTTTGAAAGAAAATGTATAAAATAGTTTTTAAAATGTCAGTGCGTTTTGAAATATTTTTGCGTATCTGTGTCGATAAACATCAATTGATAGCTAAATAAATAATTGATTTATAACAATTAGAAATTTGCTTCTGTATATTTAATATTTGAAAAATTTTCCTTTATTATTTGGTGGACTACTATTGTCTCGTTGGACGCAGTCCAAAGAAGTCAAAAAACTGCATTTATAAGCCATCCGACGAGAAGTCGGCGAAAATATGGGTTGTTTGATTGTGGAGAGGGAGTCCCTATTCTTGGCGAGAGAGCATATGTCGGTACCCTGATGAGTCTAACCACCAACAGACGTAACATGCATGGTAGTGTATTGCTACACAACCCTTTCTCTTCTCCAAACTTTTCGGCTGACTTTTCGTCTTCTTCGTGTAAAGTTCTGCTCTCCCTTACACTCTCATCTCATCATATCGTGGTAGCCTTCCTTTTTCCCTTCTGTTTAGCGGTTTCCATATATATATATATATATATATATATATATATATATATATATATATATATATATATATATATATATATATATATAAATATAAATGTATACATATATACAGTGTGTCGCATTTAAGATGAAGACACCCCCATATCTCCGCTATTTGAAGGAATACAGATTTTATTTTTGCACAGTCCTACAGGTGGATAGGTCACATTTGTTAAGATACTCAACTGAAATCTGAACTTTAAACTCAGCCTACTACGATTTCACAAACAAGGTCAATCCTGAATATTTTGCTTCGCGTTAGAGATATCGAAAAAGGTGATTAGAAAAAGTTGTTGGGAATAATATTTTAGCCCCATATACCGAGTTTCATGACAAAATTCGCATTTTAAATTTTTTCATTATTTTGGTCTATACACAAAATTATTACAAACTTATTTTTTAATTTGATAATTAGTATGCCATGGAAAGTAAAAACTTGACACATTGTCAATATAATAGTGCTATGTATTCAAATATTTCAGTAAAATAAATAGCACTTACAAAGAAATAATTTTATTATTGTGGGAAAACAATTTTTGGTAATTCAATTTTAATCAAATTTAGGAAAAAGTATACTGCAAACATTATGAAAAAAACGTTACAGTTGCTTGGCTGGGAAGTTCTACCTCATCCGCCTTATTCACCAGACATTGCCCCTTCCGACTGCCATTTGTTTCGATCGATGCAAACCGGATTATTGGAACAGCACTTCAAAAATTATGAAGAAGCGTGAAAAATTACGGAAGAAGCTTCAAACGTGGAATCCATTTTGGCCAGAAAAATGGGAAAAAGATCATAGCTATATTTTAATTGAAATATAATGTACCGCTAGCTTCAAATAAAATTGTTTTTATGATCAAAAAACAGAAAAAAATAATTCCGACACCTGTATATTTAGCATCTTTGGATAAGTATCAATAATTAATACAGTTGTAGTCTACTATACAATCTCCATCGTTATCGACAATTTTCGCCTATCTCTCTGATAAACTTTCTATTCCGTTTTTAATAAAATTAATCTGATTTTGAAGTAAAATGTTCAGTTTTTGATGGCAGTTTCAGTTGGACATTTTGTTCTACACAAAAAATATTCCATTGATCAGAAAAGATAGTAATCCAATGGTGCAACAAGAATACTTGGCAACCTAACTCATTAATTTTTTCTTGGATGATTCTGGCACTATGAAATCTTGCATTGTCATACTTCAGAATAACACCTTTTTGATTAACCAGTCTCAAACGTTTTTGAATAATAGTTTTATTTAGTCTATCAAGCTGAGCACTAGTGCTATTCAGTACTTCTGATTTCATCAGGATTTAGAACCTCATAGTGAATAAGTCCCACCTTACTAACAGTAACACTTTTTTAGGAAGAGTGATATGGAAAAAGTCGAGTCTGAAGAACAATATAGTATAAATTTAGACATAAGTCTTCATTCTTTTATTTAAAAATAACTTCCATCAAATATTGGCTACCTCAGTTAAATTTATTTTGAGAATTCTCAGCATATTATAAATAATAAAGTATATTATAAACAAAAAAAATGTTTGGTATGCTAAATGCAATTATTTTTTGAAAATTAAATTAATAATACTGTTAAATTAATATTTATATAATACTAATTAAATTAATAATATTCTAATAGTTTACCTCTTTGAGACTTTTCTTGTGCCAATGATGTTTGAATCCTTGAAAGGGGTTACTATTATTCATCAGTACAAAATTCCACAATCCATCCAGTGTCAACATTTGCCTGGTTTCCGATTCTCTGGGAAACAATATTCCTCCTTGGTATGCTGAACCTTTGACGGCATTGATGACGTAAAGATGCAGCAAAATCGGTAGCAGTTGCATCCGTTTCTTTACGAGCATGGTACACTATAACTTGCTAAAGAGACAAACACTGACTTATATATTTCAAGAATCTCACATACACCTGAAGATACCAGATTGCTCTACTTATATTATGATGTCCTATTTAATGTAATATGTTTTGTAATAGGAAAAATACATAATTGAGTAAGAAATTGTTTTTAAAAATAAATAGATATAATATTTTCTAAGTTCAGATTGAAAAATGTTAAACTTTTTTGTTGGTTTGTTTATAGACTTGACACCAAAGCACGATAATCTTTGAACTTATTCTCTAAACACATACACATTTACGTATGAAAACAACCGACTTCCTCATTAACAAATGTAATATCTAATTGTGCTTACTTTTATTAGAACGGCACCGATCTAACCACTCTATATTCTCTCAAGTTCAAACTGCACTGACCTGGTCAAACTTCCAACACAAACTGAGATCAGATTTCGCTTTTCAAAGATTAGGACGGTTACCGTTTTTTTGCACTCGTTCATATACAGGGGGATCAATAATTAGAATAAAATTAATTTATTTTTACAATAAACTGATAGCCAGCAGAATTTATTCACTTATATATTTTAAAAAGTTATTAAAATTTGTATTGATTTTATACCGAGAAAGTATATAAATGATTTTTACTTATTCCTAAATTTATTTCAATTTATTGACGAGCTTATTTATTGGCCTAGTAAATATGCTCGTTTGTTAAATTTTTACAATGATGTTATGTACAGTTCTGGTATTCTATATAATCATCAACACTGTAGGGCTCTAAATGTAATAATAAATTGAATAAGCATTTTTTAAGTTGGCCAATGTCCCTAATAATCTTAACATAATGTGGTAGGTGATTATTTATACATTTTTATACAGATATATTATGCTCCCTGCTATGTGACTGTGAACTTAAGTAATGGGTAATTAAAATTTATATTTCTCGATGTATATGTTGTCTGGGGTTTACTATTCGTAAATAACTATGGATTCTTGCAGTAAAACAGTATAAATTCCTGAATAGAAATTGCTGAGAGTCAACAAACCATTGTTTCTAAATTTTCCCCTGCACCATTCCTGTGGCTTCATATTCAACATACTGAATAATGCTCTTTTCTGACATATGAAAAACTTCTGAATTTCATAGCTACTCCCAAAAAGATCACTGCCTATTTAATATGGCTTTTAAAATTAGCATAATACACAGTTTTAAGATAGCAATATTCAAGTATTTCCTCAATACAAGAAGATTGTAAACATATTTGCATAAGGTAGTATTATTCAATATTAAATTATCAAAGTCTTTAATTTTAGATTGTTTTATCTAGCATTGTATTACATTTTTTTTATCTTTATTCAGTATTAGTTTGTTTTTTGCAAACTACTTATCAATACTATTTAATTGATCAGCAGTTCTATCCATTAATTGTTGTACTTCTCACCAACATATTTGTATCATCAGCTTGCGTTGTTATTTTATTCCAATTTATGTTATAATTTACATTTACATTTATTAACAAATATAATTAATATAACAAATATATTTACATTACATTTGTTTTCGATCCTCGAGATATAATTGTATCCATGAATAGTAAGTTTACTATAAATAGAAAGCAAAGTAAGTTTATTGTTCTCGTTACCTCAGTATTTGAGGATGGTTGCGGCATTTTCTTGTATTGTATTGTATAAATAAAACAAAGTTGTCTATTTTCCACCTATATATTTTTCATATTTTTCTCTAAAACATAACGCGTTTCGCTACACTGTAGCTTCTTCGGATGGAACAATGATTCTTTGTCATTCTTGTCAGCAGTATTTTATTTGTGAAATCATGTGTGGCTGTTTTTGTTGATCTGATTTCTAGATATCCATGCTGGATGCTATTAAGTTGCTTTTTTATAATCCTGTAATTTAAAAGCTGATTACACATAACTTTTTCAAAAACTTTAGAGAATGAGGAAAGTAGGCTTATTGGATAATAATTGTCAATTTTATACCGGTCGCCTTTGTTAAAAATTGGAACAACCAAAGTCAGCTTCAACTGATCAGGAAATATGCCATATTTAAAGAAGTTATTTATTATAAAGCACAGATATTTAGCTAGTAGATCTATTGTGCATTTTATTAAGTTTATCGAAATTTCATCATAATCTGCACTACACTTATGTTTCAGATTTTTCACACAATCAATCAACTCACCAATCTCCACCTGTTTTAGATGTATCGATGACAAATAACTTTGTTTTTTTTTGTGGAAAATGGAACCTGATGTTAGTCTTTGAGTAACGCAGATGCTGCATTTACAAAATATGTATCAAAAATCCTCTGCTATTTTTTTCAGGATCTCCTTCAATTTCCAGTTTATTTCTCTGAGATTTTCCTTGTATATTTTTTACAATTGACCAACTATATATATATATATATATATATATATATATATATATATATATATATATATATATATATATATATATATATATATATATATATATATATATATATATATATATATATATATATATATATATATATATATATATATATATATATATATATATATATATATATATATATATATATATATATATATATATATATATATATATATATATATATATATATATATATATATATATATATATATATATATATATATATATATATATATATATATATATATATATATATATATATATATATATATATATATATATATATATATATATATATATATATATATATATATATATATATATATATATATATATATATATATATATATATATATATATATATATATATATATATATATATATATATATATATATATATATATATATATATATATATATATTACAGGAATCTTTCACCCTTTCTCCACGTGGTGCCACCGATCGCCTTCGCCGAACTGTCAACCATGCGACGTCACGTGTCTCTCGGGACTGGTTTCTAGCCTTTCAGCCGTCATCAGAGACGATCGGGGCCAGACCAGATTAACTGGCCATTTTTAATGACGGGTCGTCATCGCATACAACTCACGCCATCATACGGCGAATGCTCGTAGCAGTCAGGACCGCTCGTAACATTCTGCCTGGAACCTCGGGTATAGTACCAGGTATGCTCACAAGGTAGCATAACGGAACCGTGGAGGGAAACATTACAGAAATCTTTCACCCTTTCTCCACGTGGTGCCCTCCATGGTTCCGTTACGCTACCATATATATATATATATATATATATATATATATATATATATATATATATATATATATATATATATATATATATATATATATATATAATATATATCATCATCATCATCATCATCAGCCCGTATCGATCCACTGCAGGATGAAGGCCTCTTCAGCATGCTTCCAACCTTCACGGTCCTGGGCTTTCCTCTGCCACTCGGGTCCAATATACTTAACGATGTCATCAGTCCATCGTGCTTTCGGTCTTCTTCGCGGACGTTTGCGATCAAGCGGTATCCACTCCAGGATTGTTGCACATGGTTGTCTCCATGTTGTTGTTGTTGTCGTTGTGTTGTTGTTGTTGTCCATGTTGTTGTCTCCATGCATTGTCTCCAATCCTGGAGTGGATATAATATATATATATATATATATATATATATATATATATATATATATATATATATATATATATATATATATATATATATATAAACGGTGATTTTTTTATGTGTCCGATCATCCGATAGGAGTCGCTGTTAAATCAGCATGGTAATCATCATGGAATGTTTAATAACAAAGCAACGCTTGCAAATTGTCGGAATTTATTATCATATTTACTATTCTATGTGCCAAACTTCGTGAATTTTATGGTGCACACAATCGCCTCACCGAGCGATGTATTCATCAAATTCTGAACGCATTTCGCGCTGCTCGATATTAAAACAAAAACAAGATAAAAACTGTGCGTTCCGTAAAAAATATCGCCGCTGTTGCTGGCGGTATTGATAAAGGGCCAACTTTATCAATTCGTTAATGGGGATCGTTACAGAGCGATGATCAATGATTATTAATTCCGAATTTCAATGGTATTGATCTAGAGGAGATGTGGTTTTAATAGTCATGCAGTCTAATTTAAACTTGTCTATTTATTTATGCGCATTAAGTCATTTGATTGCATGCGTTGGAGTCTCTTGGTCTCTCTCGCACTCTTCACCCCCAACTGGGTTGCTAACATATTAGAGTGTTTTAAGTCTGTTATATTGTTTAATATTTGTTACAAATGTTTGAACAACAACAATAACTGTTTGATCACTTCACTAATCGAGAGAGCACTATGTCACGTTGAATGACATAATTTGAGACGTAGTAAGGTGCATCAACAGCCATGTGCAACATCTTATTTTGGAAATGTTAGAGGATGAACTATTTTATAGAATACTAACTACTATTTTATGAATTTTATCGAATATCAAAAATAAGAATGAAAGGTAATGACTATAAAAGATAAAATAATGGATAGGTGTAAACAATAATTTGACGAACTATCGAAAATAAGTACATTACAAAAACAAGAAGAAATGATTTAAATGAAGGAATCAGAAATGATATGAGAGGAGATAATAGCAATCAAAAAATTGAAACATAAGGGGAGGGACAGCATAATTTCGCGAAACGATCAGATATATCGGTACAGAACTTTTAAATGATGATAAATGAGATAATAAAGAGTACAAAAATACTAAAAGATTGGAATACAGGAATCATGTTATCAATTTATAAAGGAGCAGATAAAAAAATTCCAACATTACAGAGGAATAACGTTATCGAGTATACCTGGGAAGGTATTGGCTTGAATATTAGAAAAAAGAATGAATCAAATAAAAGGAGTGATGGAAGAAATTCATAGTGGATTTAGAAAGGGAAAAAAGCACATAAGACGTAATATCCATAATCAGGCAAGCCAGCGAAAAACTCATAAATAAAAATTGAGATATGCATGTATGTTTTATTGACCTAGAAAAGGCGTTTGACTGGATAAGATAGATATTTATAGATAGAACGATATTTAGAAATAACTGGAAAAAGGAACAGTAAATAGAAGGGCGATAGAAATAATAATGAATATGAAAAGATAAAGATAATAAAAATTTAATAAAAATAAACAATGAAAAATCAAAAGAATATTTAACGAAAATAGGAGTGAAACTTTTAAAAAATAATAAAGGCCTTTTTTAAGGCCTTTATTATTTTCAATAGGGCTAGATGGAGCTATAAAAGAAACGAAAAAATAGATTAAAAAACCTTAATGTTGTAATTTTGGAAAATGAAAGGAATACAGTTGAAAGAATTAATGTTTGCAGACGACATGGAAATATTAGCTGACTCAGAAAAAAAAATTAACATAATATTGTGTATTAGATGATGCATTAGAAAAATTATATATGAAAATAAATGCAAATAGAGAGAATGCAAGAGAGAACAGAAAATATATAAAAAGTGTTTAGGAAGGATAATTGAAAGTAATGGTAAAATAGAAAAATAAATTGTTTTTTTTTGTTTGTTGAGAATTGAGTTGAGAGAGAATGGGAAAGGCAGGAATAATTTTTAAGATGAAGAACGCATTTATAAACAAAAGAGAAATACCAAAGGATAGAAAAACAGAAGCTGGAACATAAGATCAATGATGTTATATAGTGGTAAGACATGAAACAAAATTCACAGATAGAACCTACAAATAAAATTAATAAATGAAAAATTGAAAGAGGGGCAACTTAGATCGTTCGGACACATATGCATAATACCAGACATTACGAATGGAATGTACGAACCGAAAGCGATTCGGAAAAATTATGGAGGAACGTCGAAATAAAAGTGAATTGAAGAAGCAGGAAGCAAAGGAATAGAGTAGAAAGGTATTAAGCATATGAGAGAGGATAGGAAGGGATGGAGAAAGAAATATATGACAGGACAATCAGTTTAAATAAAAGCCTTGCATCAGAAGGTATATAGGCAGAGGATTTAAAAAAAAGCAAAAACCAAGAAAAGAGGATAACGATATTAAATTTTAAGGCATTTTCCCATAATTAAATCCCATAGATAGATAGTTGGTTTTATAAAAGCTTTATAAAACAAATTTTATTCTCTAAGGATGGTTGCGATTTGCCGCCAGTGATCCAGTTAGTTATTGAAGTTCAATCTGTAAGTCATCGATCCAGACCCATGTCTAGATATTTCGCAAACTCAGCTGAGAATAATTATGTGTTATTTAAATTTACTAGTGGATATGTTTTTTCTGTGCAAAGATAATTTTACATTGGTAGAATTGGGTTCACTGGTGTTGATTCGCCATTCGCCAAGTTAAAAGTAATTTAGAAGATATTACAGGAATTTTTGTCGATATATCTGGAGAATCATGGTTCTCCAGATAGTTAGTCCTAGTTCGCGTCTTGTTAAATTTTCAACCAATTTACCATTTTTCTCATTTAACCAAATATCTCAGAAAGCATTAGAGATATATAACTGAGTTGCTCATCATTCGATTTGGAGTAATATGATTGACTGATCTGTATCATTCAGATTATTAATAGATTTTATTATTAATATAGTCGGATTACTTTTACATTATTCGAAATTTCTTGAAGCTGGAGAACTCGAGCTCGCTGATTTGATTTAATTTTGGATATTTGGCGCTCTTGAATAAACGTTGTTTGAGCTTGGTTTTGACATTTATCTTAACCTGCTACCGACTTTTATCAACTTTTAAAAGTGGGGAATTTTCTTCTTCTTCTTCTTCTTTTTTTTCGAATATCTCGAAAGCTGTTTTTTGAATTCCTACAACTCGTTCTAAATGACATAATAATTTTTAAATAAAATAAGCTTTTGTGATATAGTAGGACCTACTTTCCTTTATCAATAATGGTACAGTTATCTCAGTTGCAATATGTAAACAATTTTAAATTTATAACCATTAACCACACTGTTCGGCTTATCGGTAGTTGTAATTGTTTTAAACAATTTTTAAAATGATTTCATAAAAACTATTTAATATATATAGAAACATGCGGGGGATATAGAAAATCCACACTTAGTATCCGAACGTCATGTCCAACACGAAGTTAAAATTAAAGTTTAGTGTGCTCTTATTGGTGATTATGTATTGGGTCCATTCGAATTACCACCTAATTTAAACGGCAAACTATATCTTAATTTTCTTCAAATTCAGTTACCCGAATATTGAGATAAGATTCATCTAGGTAATGTCTGAATGATTGTGGCGTGTTCATATATTTTTTTCTCTTTTTTGGGTTTTTCGCCAAGATTTAAAATAAAAAAAAGATATCAAAAATATCTGTTCTTATGTAAATAAAGAATCATTGGGCTAGAAACAAAAAAACCAAACGGAGACCAATTTCTCAGTGATTCTTTTTCTGTAATAAATTTGCCTGACGAACAAAATTTTAAAAATATTTTTTTTTTTAAATAAATACAAACTTATAAAAGTTAACGTTTCGGGAAGTCTTCTCCTCCCGTGTTCAAAACTAATCTAAAAAATAAATTATATTAATTTCTATATATAATGAAAAGATAGGAGGCAAATATATTTTGTGTATAGTTTTTAATGACACTGACATACTACCAAAAAAATATATAGGTAAGATTTACTGTGTAATTATTGTGTATTGAAATCTTCTGTATTTTGTTATCGATTATTTTAATACCATTTTGGAATTATTCCAATTGATTTTATGTCTCGAGTTTTTTTAGTTTTAGTCGTGGCGAAAAACCCAAAAAAAAGAGAAAAAATAACATTGCCCTAGAACTAAAACGAAATATGTTGTTTATGCAGGTTGGAACCCCGGCACACTTTTCTAGACCTGTCAGAGGCTACCTGAATGCCCGTTTTCCTGATTGCTGGATAGGCCGTGGGAGTCAGATGTCTTGGCCTCCTCGGAGTCCCGACTTCAATCCACATGATTTTTGTGTGTGGGAATATGTGAAATCTTTAGTGTATGAGGAAGTAGAGAATACTCGAGAATAATTATGACATAAAATTGTGAATGTTGTGGAATCGTTTCAAAATGAACAGATATTATTTAAATCAGATGGTCGTTCACTAAACGGGTACTGAAATGTATTGAGGTAAATAGAAATCACTTCGAACATTTATTGTCAAAAAGAGACATCTTTCTTTATAAATTCTTCTGGAATTATTTTAAAATGTTCAACAATTTAAAATTATAATTTGTAAATTTATTTTTGGGATATGTCAATGATATTTATATCGAAATTCATTGTCATTGTCAATATAAATATCAATGACATATCCCAAAAATTAGTATGTAATGTTATGGTTCCAATTGTATTTTTGTTTTGACGTTGTTTTTGCAGCCCGTTGGCTTTAAAACATGCATGCAAAACATGCAAAAAAGTTTTTGTTTTTAATAGTAGAAATTGAACCTGTTCCAAGCCTGAATAAAGTGTAAGGGAAAGTGAGTGTAAGGGAAAGTGAACAATTTAAACGCAGATATCTAGAAAACGGTAACTCTGAGCGACATTTTTAAGGTACATCTTTTTTTACGTAAAAAAGGTGGACAAAATAATATTTCCATTAAAAATGCGAATACACTAAGATGCAAAAAAACTTATGACCTTTAAAAAGTAGAAAAGTGTCGCAGACAGAGACACTTTCTACAATATATATAAAAATTTTCCTAAAATTTAAATTTCTTATCTTAACAAAGCCCCTACTACCAAATTTCGTTCAAGAAAGATACTATTTAAGAAAGTTATTGACGAAAATTGAAAATATAATTATAACTTTAACACCCTGTATCTTGGTTACTATTAACTTTTAGACTAAAGTAAGTTGGGTTAAATCGTAACATTTTAACTCAAAAAATCTGTAGTTTTACAGTGTACCATTAGTACACCTAGTAAGTACTAGTGTCAGCAGTGTGGGAAAAAGGTTGCATTATGAATTGAGTCTCAAAGATCTAGTTACTTCATCTTATTTTCCAAATCTGACCTCCAACGATTATATTTATTTTTTAAACTGAAGAAGTATTTGTTGGGAACTAATTACATGGAAGGTAATCAATGTAATCAAAGCTCTGAATGATTGACAACGGACAACTAAAAGTATTTATTTTAACTTATTGAAGTTCTTTGTAAACGATGCTCATCAATTATTTTCATCTGATTTATTAATTTCAACTTGATGGATCTAAATTACTTTTTAAATTGTTATCAATATTACATGATTAGATTATATTCTTCACAGAAATGCAGCCTTAGTTTAAAAATTATACATACCCTATATTTACAATTTAAATATGCACATATATTAACTAAAAAATGAATTTCCTTTACTAGATAGTGTTGCTAATTGTTATAATTAAACATTATCTTAAAATAACGCACATGTTTATTAAATTCGTTTTTAAACTGACTTAGTGTTTTAATAACTACACTTGTTTCAACCGCATTATAGAATTAACCGACATAAGAATTTGCTTTGCTAGGTAATGTGACGGTTATTTTTTCTTCAGTTTATTATGTTACTTATTAGGATAATTGTTAAATGATGTGGTTCAATTTAATATTAGAACACTTATTTTGGTTCAGGAATTCACAGTAAAAGTTGATCATTATAAATACAGTTCCTTTTTTGGAATTTCGAAATAGTAAGGAAGAACCTTGAAATGAAAAAAAGATAATCAATATTAAAAGTTAAAATTTACAACGGAAAAATTAATTAAAAGGTAAAATTTACTCGTAGAATAAATATTGCTATAATCCTGTTTGAGATTATAGAGCGAGAATTAATATAATACGTTCCATCCTTTATAATAATCTTTGAGAGATTTTCTACATTGGCCACTCGTGAGTTAGTAGTCTTTGGACAAAAAATTAAAAATTAAGCACAAAGCAAGAGTGATGGCTGCTGATCAGAGTTAAATACACTTATTGTAAAACAAAGCCCTATAGCAGTATACTGTTCTCAAATCGAATATATTTGATATTTATTATTTATTTGTGATCTCCCATCTATGTCTCAAACCAATATGATTTGCGGCCCAATCAGGAACGTTAGCCACGATGTCTAAGGTGGGTGTCCTGACTGCATGGCAGTTAGCGTAGTAGCGGATTCGATTCCTGTAGTTGTTATGGATGTTTGTGAATATTCCTAAGCAAGAATGTAAAATTTGATCAGGAATCACTACTCAGAACGCCATTTCGAGTCTGGGTAAGGCTGGATGCTTTCCGAAAGGTCCAGCCGATAAGCTTATCGAAAAACTTATGGTTAAGAAAATTAAGAGTTTAAGCACAAAATCAAGGGGCTACTGACCAAGGTTATCCATAGCTAATGACCGTGGTTCGGAGTCCACATCTGGCGGCGTTAGGGCGCCGCCCCTCCTGCATTTACCACAGTAAACAATTTTTTGTAGCAAAATACCATATTTTATATCCGTTCAGTGTCTTTCCTTTAACTCGATTTAAGATATTATTTAAAATTAAAATCTCCAAATGTTGAAGGTCTGTCAACCCATCACACCAAATAATGCGGATAAAAATTACATCCTCTTGCCACAATTTTTACATCGTTGGTCGGACGTTTACCTCCAGCGACCGTACGCCAAGTCATATTATCTCGTCGTTGGTATTGCATGTTTTGTTTGGTTGCCAGAATTCGGGGGTTTAACTGTTTTCTAAAACATGCGATTTGGACGTAGATTCCCTGCGACCGAGCGTATCGGTAATCAGTTTTAAACGCTGATTTGACGGGTACGGAGCGTTTGATATGTCTCAAGTCACGTATTTCGTTCGCCTCGCGAATACTTGTTTTGATTTGGTCTAGACGCTTAACAACCTAAGTACTTGCTTAAACAAACTAAAGGATGGCTGCAAAAGTAAATAAATCCAAACCAATACACCTTGCATTCATTCCAGGAAGAAAAACATGGTTTCCTGTAAGGCATTCATAATATATAGTAATATTTACTACAATTTAATATATACTACAGAAAATCATGTCAAATCTCTTGGTATATATATTAATCAGCGACTGAACCGAAAAAAAACATATATTTATTAAAAAAAAACTTTTAACCTGAGAATCTCCCCAAAGGTTTTAGAATATGATACTGAGGATTCTACGAGGGTTGCTAAATAGCAAGTACCACAAATATTTATCATTGAAAATGGTTCGATTATTTTTCAAAATATTCTCCACGATGATCGATGCACTTTTACATACGTTTGAAACAATTTTCATAGCACTTTTTCCATTCCGATTGAGGTATCTCAAAAACATGCATTTTGAACGCATCAAGGGCTTCTTCTGGCGTCGAAAATAGTTGACCACCATAGTTTATTCTTCACAGACGGGAACAAAAAGAAATCATTGGGTGCCAAATCAGGACTGTATGGCGGATAACCCATCAATTCGATGTTTTGATTGGTTAAATATTGAATTGTTCGGTCCGATGTGTGAAAGCTCGCATTGTTATGATGAAGAATGATACTGCCTTACTGTTTGTTCTTTCTTATTTCTTCAAAGACTTCTGACAAACAAATAATTTGTGTACGATTCAGAATTGACTGCTCTACGATTCTCTAGTGACACTGTAGTCACATGGCAATTTATCCCAAAAAACAGCCGACTATACACTCGACTGCTGTTTACTTTCGGGCTCAGACGCATAAATCTTACCACGCTTTTATTTTTTGACCATTTCTTTGTCGACACAAGCTTTTTTTGAACGATTGTCAAATTATGCGAAATCCAACGCGCACAAATTTTTTTCACGGCTAAATGTTCATGTAAAATCTTGTGTATACTTGTCATACTAATGCCCAGGGATACCTCAATTTCACGGTATGTCAGATGACGATCTTACTTTATCAGTTCGTGCCCAGTATCGATGTATTCTGGCACAAGAACCGATTCTCGACGATCTTCTTTAAATTTGCCCGTGAGCGAACGAGGGCCATGATAGAATCACTAAACAAGTGATATACAGTGGTTTTAGATGGTACTTAATCGCCAAAAGTCGAATTGAGTAGAGCGATGCACTGTTGTTGAGATAATCCACGTCTGAAGTCGTAGTAAATCATCTCATGAAAATTTTCACGGGTTAATTCTATTTTTTGACTGAGATAAACTTTTCAAGTCACTAAACAACACAAATAACGTCCGTTTAACAAAAGGTTCTGAGTACGTATATAGTCAACAATGTCAAACTTTACGATGTATATGTCAGATGGCGCCTAGCAACACCATTGTTGCCAATTCCGAATGGATAAATACCAACATTCGTAGTCGATGTGCCTTGGTATGTTTCCAACAGTGTAATACAACACTATTGAAAAGGGTCCTCGATTAAAGAAACAAATAATTTTGCGCTATATACACCAAATAATCTTGAACCTTCAGGCTGTTAACTGTCGTGCTCCAGAGTGAGATTCTTTGTTCCCTTTAAAATAGTCTATGCCTTTTTATCTTTAACATAATCTAAACGAACTAAATATACTCATTTAATATCTAAAATGCACTCTTTCCAATAGGAACCAATACTTTTACTATATCTTGTGGCCATTATATGATACTTTGAACATAATTTGATCAAAAAGTATGAATCTACAGTAAAATTAATTACAAAGAAGTTTTTCAATGCAAATTAATTTTGTCTCGTCCAAAGTCATCCCCTCCAAAATACTTATTCCAACTTTTTTCCCAGTTTTCAATACTGTTTTTATACTCGACTTCTGGTATTTCTTTCAAAGTAGCCAGCAAATTCTCTTAAATGGCTTCTATGGTCGCAAAAAGGGTCCGCGCTGTGGTTTTCTCAATCGAGGGAAAAGTAAAAAGGCACTCCGTGCCATATTTGTAAATTGTTTGTGGAACGGTAATTTTTAGCGAGAAATTGACGAATAATTATAGCAGAGTACGATGATGCGTTATCTATTCGAATGAAGTCACGCAAATGAGGCTTAATGGTTAAATAATTTACTTTATTAACTATTTGAGCAGTTCGAAGAAACTCTGTGGAATAGTTAATATGACTGATTTTTAACAGCAGTTGACGTAGTTTTTTTCACAAATAATTATGCATTTCAGAATGTCATCATCCAAACAAAGCAATTTCAACATGACGATGTTTTTCAAAAAATTCAGTGTTTTTCAATGTGAACAAGTCGAGAAACCATACGAGAGAAGCCTAAATTGCTCTTCAAAATTGATTAAGTTGGGTTGAATGTATATTCCAGAAATATCTGCAATGTCTCTGAGGCTTAATCGGTAATTACTCAGTATAAGGTTTTTAATTATATAGTGCTTTCATCATTGGTTGACGTGGAAGGTTTTTCTGAACCAGGCTCACCTTTACATATTTCTTTACCACCACTAAAGTCCTTGTACCACGTTTAAACACTTTTTTTGACATAGCTTTTCTACCGTGATGCTTTCTTATCATTTTAAAAGCTTCAGCACGAGAAATTGCGATTTTTCGACAAAATGTAATGCAAACTCTTGGCGCGATAAGTTTACCGATTTAAAAAAAAACACTGACAAACAAAAGGGGCAAAAGCCCTATCTATGAATTTTGTCCAAGAACAGCAAAATCTGGCAATGTCTACACTAATCTTTATTAGTTTTCCATGTGTTTAAGTCTTTAAGAAATTTAAGCGGTATTGTGATAAGATTAGTGGAAAATATAAGGTAAGTTGTATTTTGGAAAAATGTAATCTTATTTTTTCATCTTAATATTTAAGATATTTCATGAAATCAATAGTTTAAACTAATTCTAAAACAACATATGGGCAAATTGTATATTATGTTTTAAGAATCAACAATGCATATGGTAGGCAATGCATTTGGCACGTGACAACAGAAACTATTTTTTAGTTTCCGCGACATGTGGGGCGAAATTCTGATGGGTGGGGCAGCAGTCCGCAAGCGGACTTTTGCCACATCAGGACCATTTGAAATTTTTCTTATAAGGTTTATTCGTTTTTAGTCATATAAAAGAAAAACAAATAGGAAAACATGTACGGAAGAAATGATACAAATAGCTGGACAAAGAATAAAAGAAGGTATTTCCAAAAGAACCGTCGCAATAGAGCTTGGAATAGATGAATTTACTCTACAGAGATTAAAATCGGGGCATGGTGTTAATAGCTTGGGAATATATCGAAGTGTTTTCTCAAAGAAAATGGAACGTGAACTTGTTGAACTTGTAGAACAAATCTGGATAACTGGTTTTATGGTATCACGTTTAAAACTTTAAGAAATAGCGTATGAGTATGCAGTTTTAAACAACATAAAAACCCATTTAGTCCAAACTCAAAACTAGCTGGCAAAGATTGGGTAAATAGTTTTATTAAAAAATACAACTTGTCATTGCGGGCTCCTCACGCCACTAGTTTAGCAAGAATGAAGATGTTTAACGAACTTCAAATTAATTTGTTTTTTAAAAATCTATCAGAATGGTTCAAAAATTATAATTTTCCAAGTGCTATCTACAATATGGATGAGAGTGGTATTTCAATCGTTTCTAACAAACTACCAAAAATTATTAGCATGAAAGGCAAGAAATGTATGGGAAAAATATCTTCAGCTGAGCGTGGAGAATTAGTCATTATTGTTTGCGTTATGAGTGCGGCGGGTAATTTTGTGCCTCCCGCGATAATATTTCCTCCAAAGAGAATGAAAAACGAGCTTATAAGCTCTACGAGGATCTATAGCAATGTGTATGGACTCTGGATAAATAAAAAGCAAGTTACTTATAGAGTGGCTTAAACATTTCCGCTCCAAGGTTAGACCAGATAAAGAACATCCTGTTTTTCTCATGCTCGACAACCATTCTTCCCACGAGAGTTTAGAAGCTGTAAATTATTGCAGAGACAACTTTATTCATCTATTGACGATTCCACCCCATTGCAGTCATAGAATCCAGTCTTTGGATCGCTGTTATTTCGAGGCATTAAAAACATTTCATGCAGACGAATGCAATAAATGGTTGACAACAAATAGAAATATTACTCACTTTCAGGTTGCCAAATTATTAGGTAAAGCTTATATGAACGTTGCTCAACTATGGACAGGGGAGTAAAATGCTTTGAAGTTTGTGGAATATATCCAATAAATAAACACGTGTTCTCAGCAGAGAATTTTCTCCCGTCAAAGGTCGCAGATAAGAACGTAAATGAAGTCAATCGCCAATTACATAACAGTGATTCTGCTCACCTAGCGACAATATTAGAAGAAACGGCTTTAAAAACATCGCTGTCACCAACACCTTTAACACCAGAGAAGTTGGAGCCTTCATTAGCTCAGCAACATGCAAATAAAATACTAGTATCACCTAAGGATATAATTCCACTTCCAAAACGAAAACAAGAAGAAAAAAGAAGGAGAAAAGAAATCGTAATAATTCCTAGCACTCCTAATAAATTAAAACTGGAAGATCTGGTTGAAGAGAAGTTGAGAAAGTCAATGCGTGTCAAAATAAAAATAAAAATTACAGAGGATGCTACGAGTGAATCAAAAAGGAAGGTTAAGGTAAAGGAGAAACTATCTGATGATGTGTGTCCAGGATGCCAAGAACTCTATGAAGACTATTGAAGAATGGATTCAGTGAAAGGTCTGCAAAAAGTGGTGACATGAGGAATGTACTTCGTATGAGAAAATTGGAGATTTTCAATGCGATTTATACATTTAAAGCGTGTGCCATAAAGGATATTTGCCCCACATTAATCGAACTTTTGCCCAACATATAGGGCAAAAGTTATGTTTTGCATGTTATGATATTTCTATTTATTAATAGATAGTTTTTCTGGTTTGTCACGAAAATATGTTGTTTTGCGTAGTAGTTGGATGTAATGTTTGAGTTCCTTATATATTAAAATGTTTTTTTCGGGTTTGTGGTTTTTATAATAATTTAACCCTTAAGTGCATTATTTTGCCCCACTCTACTCCACAAATGATACTATAATTTCTAACTTTACAAGCGAAATTATATCAAAATTCTGTCAGATATCAAAGACCGCCATACCAGCATAAAACACAAATGGTTGTATCGATAGTTAAAATGTGCGAATTTTAAAAAGGGATGTCGTTTTATGTTATTATCATAGCAATATATTGGAAAATGTTCAATCATTGTACTTACCTAGGCACATTTCAGAACAAACTGAGAGTACAAATAGCTCTGTTAGGTATTGTTATGGTCCTTTTTTTGTTCGGATTCTTTATGTTACTTATTAGGATCAGCATTAAATTCTGAATAGTAAACTAGCATTGAAATACCTATATTAGATCAAGGATTCGCATTGAAGGCTAATTATAAACCACAAACGGTTTTAATAATTATATTTAGCATTTAAAAAACGAAAAAGTAAGGAAGAAATGGTGAGAGCTTATATAACGGTGATCGAAAGACCTTGAATTTAACTAGACTGAAATGCAAGAAGGAGAGCCAATGTTAGACGTGAAAATTAGCATAGGAACAATCATGAACGGAGAAATTCTTAGAATGGATGTTGTTATAGCCTTGAACGAAAAGGGGTATTTTTTAAATTTTACAAAAACACGTAAGAAATGCAGATTTTTAAAATATTTGCATAAAATATACACTAATGTTCAAAGAAATGGAACTTTCTTAAATTTTATATATGGTATAAAATGATAAAATCTTAATGTATTTCAGTTAAATAAAACAATAAGGATACTAAAAAACAATAGCCTATATTAATTATAAGCATGTTTTAATTGTTTTTCTACTATTGTTACTAGAAAAAATTACCTCATTCTGACGATTCCTAGTTTATTATATTTTGTCTAGCATCTATTTTATTTAATATTTAAAAAAATGTTTATTATGTGGCTAGCGGAAAAGTTGAGAGTTGATTCTATATGTAACCAACAGTCCTATCTTGAATGAAAAGTTTTCGGTTTCTGACACGTGTGTGCTACGAAGTTTTACGCGTGCGTTTAGTTCTTTGTTTGTGGCGACTGAATCAAACAAGTACTTTGTTTTAATCGGATTACACTCAATCGACATGCAAAATGAATTTGATTCCACTTTAAATAAATTTTTCTCTTCGTTTTCCATAGTAAAAAGTTAGACTAATGAATTTAAACACCTATACAATTGCTGCTAATTACAACATATAAAATTGTCACGAAAATCTGCAGTGTCATATTAAATGTTGACTGAAGATACGGAAGCTTGCTGATATTGTAAATATCTCCATAAACCATATCAACTACAAGACACGTTTTGAACATGAAAAACTTTACAGTCGACCAAAAACGCATTCGGATAAACACTTCTCAAAAATGTTTAGACCTATTTAAACGAGCTTCTTCTGAGTCTATTCGATGGTTTGTAACAATATATAAATCATGGATTCACCACTACGAGGTTTGTAAATATGAAAACTAAATTTTTGTATAGAAAATACACGTTTATTGTAAAAATGATAAAAAATATTTTGTTCGAAGTGTTGCCCATGGCTAGCTAAGCTAGCTTTTTCTCACCTGCCTAACAATTTATGGATGCCACGCCAAAAAAACTGTTGCTCTTTTGAGGCAAACCAGTCATGGAGCCATTTTCGTAAGAAGTGAAGCGCTGCTCAGCAAGTGCGTGTACCATCGATAATAAGTAGTAATCGGATAAAGCCAAGTCTGGTGAATAAACCGCATGCGAGAGTATTTCCCAACTAAACGCATCAATCGTTTTCTTGACCAGTTTTGCTGTGTGTGGTGTATTATCATGACGCATAATAACTTTGTGTTGCCTTTTTTGATATTCTGGTCGTTCTTCACGCAAAGCTTGATTCAAATCGATCATTTGTTGTCGGTAGCGTTCAGTATTAACGGTTTCGCCAGGTTTTACCTCATAATAAATCACACCCTTCTGATCCCACCAAAAATAGAGCATTGTCTTCCGTCCATAGCGATTTGGCCTTGCAATCGATGTCGATGGTTCGCCTGGAGTTACTCATGATCTTTTACGCTTAGGATTCTCAAAATATATCCACGTTTTATCGCCAGTCACAATTCTATGGAGAAATGACTTTCTTTTGCACCTGGCGAGCAGCATTTCGCAGATGATTTTTCGTTTTTTTTGCTATTTTTTTGTTCTTACATTCAGTTCATGTGGAACCCATTTTCCCATCTTCTGGATCTTTCCCATTTCAAACGTATAGAGACGGCTTCTCCTGTCACATTTAATTGATCCATAAATTGTTGTTGCATGTGATCGTCATCCTCATCTCAATGCTTGCAATTCGCTGTCTTCAAACTTTCTCGGTATTCTTCCACGTTCTTCCTTTCTCATGTCAAAATAGCCACTTTTAAATTTTTTAAACCACTCAAAGCATTATGATTTACCAAGATCATGTTAACCGTAAAAATAAAAACAAGAAGTAAAACTTCGACAAGCATTCGATGTGATTCTGTAGCGGTTTTCTTCAAATGGTAACAGAAAATCAACGCTGACCGCAAATCGTTGTTTCCAGGAACAAAATTCGACATGGTCAACGCTATTCCAAATTATCCTGTTGTATGAAATTTGTATTGTTGTGTATTGAAAATCTTTGTCTGATGTCAACAAAAATATGGCGCCAATGACGCGGTTTGGTGATAACTAGATTGACAGTTAGGGCCATCTATGTGTAAATTTCTGTTTCATATTTACAGAGCTGGTGCAAAACAGCAGTCCAGGAGAGCAGTTGAAAGTGCAGTAAGAAAAAGGTTCCATTTACATGAAAAGTTATAACTATGGTTAACTATGGTAACTATAGCAGGACAATCATCGGAGATTATTATGCTCTACTGCTGGAGCAAATGAAAGGTGGTATGTAGGCTAAACGTCCACATCTGCCCATCAAAATTCACTTCAAATGATGAAACAATCGTTGATTTTGCAGTAATGGACTGATTGCACTATTCCGAGGGTATTAAAAAGTTGAAATGTTATTGACCTAACTGCATTAAATCGCAAAGTGATTATGTATATTTTTAAGAAATAGTCAAAAATCTTGTTTTTTGGTTAAACCGAGAACTTTTCGAAATATTCTTGTATTATTCTCCTTAAAATAATGTTCCCAACATATGTGGAATAACCTAAATAATTTACCTTTTCTATTTCCGCCAATTTCCAACGATTTAAATGACTTTTTCGATGTGAATGTTTTTTATGGGATAGCCAAAACACAACTAAATTGTTATCAAAAGAAATTGCATATCCGTCAACTAAAATAGGTTGTATTGAATTAGACTAATCGTAGTGGTATTTAAATACGATAGATTGTGTTTTACTTTTGGTTACAAATTATCCTAAAATGTTATTCAGTTCTTATGATAAGAAAAGTATGTTTATTTATTATTTCAATAAGTTTTATTCATCGAAAACTTGTGAATTTGACCAGTTTATGAAATTAATTGTTGATAAAATGTTGTAAAATGTGAAATGGGCGAAATTTAGCTTTAATTTTTACCAGATAATAACGATGAAGCAAGATATCTTTGAATGAATAAACGGATTTTTCAATAACATTTTGATTTTCAAAATTAGATATTTCAACAGGTGGGATTAGATTACATTTCATTTTAATGGAAAAGAATGGTCATATTGTCAGTTAAAAAAGTTTTTTATTGAAATTATTAAATATCTGGAAAAGTTTCCATCGCTTTATTCCAGAGTCTAAAGTACAATATATGGCGGCACTTTCATGAACATTTCGATTCATTGTTTTTCTTTTGTTGGATTTTTTACCAAGTATCGAAATCGTGGCCAATCGTGGCCATCGTTCGCTTCCGGACGAATTTATAGAAGATCATCAAAATCAAAATCGGTTGTTGTGCCAGAAAACATCGAAACTGTGAGCGAACTGATAAAGCATGATCGTCACGTGACATACAGTGAGATTGAGGCATACCTGGCCATTAGTAGGACAAGTATACAAAGGATTTTACATGAACATTTAGCCGTGAAAAAGATTTGTGCGCGTTGGATTCCATGATAATCTCAAGAAAACGCTCGTGTCGATTGCTCTAAAAAAATCTAAAAAAATACAATTGTGGTGCATCAAAAGCCGTGTGTAACATCTACACAGGTTGAGGAATCTTGGATCTATACGAATGAGCCCGAAATTAAGTTGCAGTCGACTGTATGGGTCTTTCGTCATCAATTCTGAACGGTACACAACCATTTGTTTGCCAGAAGTCTTTGACGAAATTAGAAAAAACAACCAGCGACGCAAGATCATGTTTCACTATGACAACGCGAGCTCTCATACATCGGACTGAACAACTCAATATTTGACCGGTCAAAACATTGAATTGATTGGTTATCCGCCCTACAGTCGTGATTTAGCACTCAATGATTTATTTTTGTTCCCGTTATTAAAAGCGGTTCATGCGTTTAAAATGCATGTTTTGGAGATAGCTCAATCGGAATGGAAAAAGCGCTATGAAAATTGGTTCAAACGTATTCAAAAATGTATCGATTCAACGTGGAGAATATTTTAAAAAACAATAAAACCATTTTCAATGAAAAATATTTATTTATATTTATTATTTCGGATATATAACAACCATAGCATCATAGCAACCTTCGTATGTATCAAAATATCTGGCAGGAGTTTCAAGTCGTATAGCAACTTATCTTGTCTTATCGGAACCATGCGCTCCTGTGAGTGTAGTTGTTCAATTTAGAATTCAAACGAGATACAAATCCTATCCTTACATACCTCATAAATAACTGTAAATGCAGTGATTTCTTCTAGTGACCTCCAAACAAAAATATCCAATTATACCCCAAACTAATCAACGCATCAAACTGTAACTTTATTAGGATTTAGTATCCCATTATCTGGAAAGCTTTTAAGATTCTTTTTAAGATAAAGGGAAACACAAATAATTTATGTAAATACTTATTTGCTCTATTATGTAATTACCAATATTAACAAAAACTTTTGACAATATACTGGTAGGTCTATATTACAATTTGCCAAAAATTACTATTTTTTGTTTTAAAAGATTTCCCATATAAGCAATTTTGTAGGAAGCGGATTAGAGTGTAATCCAAGGCTGCGATGTCTGATGACTAAGGAAAATGGGGCCCAATTCAAGCTCAACAATTTTTGCTGGGACCTGATTGAAACGTATAGTCGTACATTGTTTGTCATGGCGAAACACGACGCCTTTCCTGTTTGCTGATTCTGGCCGTTTTGCTCCAATTGCTGCCTTAAGCCCATTTAATTGTGAACAATAGAGGTCGGTGTTGTTGGTTTGATTGGATGGAAGAAGCTCAAAGTGTACAGATCCCTTCCAATCCCATCAAATGCAAAAGTTAATTTTCTTGGGATGAAAATCGTCTTTCGCCGTACGTAAAACCGCTGACCCTGGCAACCCTCATATATTTTTTTGTTACCCGTTTTTGTTCACAATCCCTTTATCACCTGCTTCAGAAATGGAGTCTCAGTTTTTTTTTTCAGGAAAAGATCACACGAATAGATTTGGTCCAGCATTTCCTTCACTAAGTTTCTTTTTAAGTTTATAAGGAGGATTTTTCACTTAGTTTATGAGAGACCTACAGATCGTATCGCCGGATATACTAATTTTTTTCAGATGGTCAAATCCGGTCGATTTGCTTATGTTTAACTTATCTGCTATCTTACGGACAGTGGTGTGTGGATTTTCGGCTATTATGGCCTTTATTTTCTCGATATCAATGCTTGAATTACCTCTGAACTGACCAAATAATTTTTGCACCATCGTCTCTACAACAACATTTCTCTCCATCTCCGTAGATGGGACAAATCTTGTTTTTTGTTTTGACAGAGTTTTTGACTTTTTTGAAATAAAAAAGCTTAATGTGACGTAAATGCAAGTTATCGACCATCATTTTGACTAACTGAAGGCAAATCAAATCGAATCTGAACGAACACATTGTAAATAACAAAAATTAATAATATGTAAATAAACATTACTAATCCAATACAAATTTTTGGTTACAAGCATTAAAGAACAACTAATAGAAAATCTGTAATCACTAATTCAATAACAAATTCACATTTATATCATTTTTCAAATACTTGAAAAATATCGGTCACTTTGAAATACACTCGAATATATTTAGGAATTAATTTTCCTTTGTAATCGTTTCAAAAACATAACGAACCATATTAAACTTAGAAAATATAATTTGTGTTCTGTTTTTCTTTAATTTGAGACATTTTTAACCTTGTTTGATGTATTTGTGATTTTTGCTGTAACAATTATGTTTTACAAATGTTTATACTTTAATGACATTCATTTTCTAATATTCAAAAATTCTTTATAAAATCATTTAAATATATATTTAAGTATTTTTTAATTGCTACCTTATTTTTTAATTTATCAATACAAGTTTTCGTTAATTGACCATTAATAATAAGTAAGTTCTTTCCCAGTTACTATATATAATTTTTTTTTCACAAAAATTATTGTATTTGTTTGGTATCCACTAAAAAAAACCACATTCATCATGAAATATTTATCTGTATTGTTTCTGTTTTTCTTCGTAATCGCTCTTAGTGGTAAGTATTGCTTTATTTACTTTAATTACTGTTTATTAATATATATATATATATATATATATATATATATATATATATATATATATATATATATATATATATATATATATATATATATATATATACATACTAGGCTAACTGAAAAGTTCGGGGAGCGGAAATGATAATACAAGTTTATAGTTGAAAAAATGACTTCTTCGGTATATTCTGCCTAACGCTCAATACATTTTTTTTACGGTTCTCCAATTCATTTATTTCATCTCTGAAGTAATTTTCTGGGAGTTCTTCAAAATGCTCATCTACGGCTTCTATAATTTTTTCATTTGATGAAAAACGATTGCCACGTAGGAATTTTTTGAGGTTTGGAAGCAGATAAAAGTTAGAGGGGGAATATCTGTTAAATATGGTGGATGTTCCAACAATTCGTAGTGTAACTCAATTTGGCCATTGCAAGAACAACTCTTTGAGCCGGTGCATTGTCTTGATAAACAATGATTTGTTTCTTCGCTACGCCTCATGAATTTTTGAATCCAATTAATCCAAAAGTTTTTTGCATTCAAAAGGCTTTGGACCAAAGGGGTTTGAGTAATACTGTCCCGTTATTATTTGCCGGTTTGGAGGTAATAAATTAATAAAAATGCCTTTTGCTTACCAAAGAAATGATATCAAAACCTTTTTGCTCGATTTTGACCACTTTGGCCGCTTCGGAACTGAACAACCGGACTCAGTCCACTCTGCGGTTTATTGTGGCAGTTCACGATCATAGTGGTAAAAACAAGTCTCATCCATTGTTACAAAACGGCGTTTAAAATATATTTTATTCTTTAGATTTTATCTGTTTGTATGTGTGTGTGTTGTAAATAATCTCACTATTCAATGATCAATAATGTTGATTTTAAACATTAATAAACAGGAAATATTTTGTTTGTTTCAGCTGGCCATGCTTCAGCTTATGAGTAAGTATTAGTTATAAATATTTTAGTTTTAAAGATTTAATATCTAAAAAATATCTATCTTTAAAATACTACAGGTGGGGCAATTATAATTATTTACAACTTTTAAAAGAAACAACATTTATCTTTTCTGTGATATATCTATATATTCTATTTTTCATCTTTCGTCTAAATTTTGTGTTAATTAGTTTTGAAAATTAAATCAATCAAATATGAGCAGAATGCAACGATGTGGCCTTTTTAATATATTTTCTATAACTTTTGTCAACATTTCTGGTGTAAATAGAGCGATTTCAGGATGTTGTTCATGATGTTTCACCGATGTTGTTCATGATTTGTTATATGATTTGAAGGTTGTTTGTGTAAACCTTTTCTTTCAAAAATCCCCATAAAAATATTCCGGAACCATTAAATGAGGAGATCTAGGCAGCCACAATAAATCTCCATTTCGAGATAAATTAAACGACTAGGGAAAATATTTTTCAAAATCTTGATAGCTTCACATGAAGTGTATACTACAGCACCATTTTGCCCGAACCAGACATTCTCCAGTCTTGAGGTACCAAACAGTTTTTGTAACTGCATTTCTACTATCGTCTTCAAAAAATATGGTCCAATGAAGTTTTGAATATGTATGCCGCACCATATTGTAACATTAATAGGTTGTAACGGCGTTTGATGAATGTGTTGAGGACTTTCTTGCCCAGAAACGGCTGTTTATAAGTAAAGTTAGTCACCTACTATAAGTAGTTAGTGGATTTATTCGTACCCGAGGGACGCGCGGAAAATTTGATATTGAAAATCTTCCGTTTCTTTTTTGCAGCCTGTATATAAAAATCTTATTTCTGTTAATAAAAATGTTATATGTTATAGCGCTCTTTCTGCTGCCCTTAGCAACAGTGGAAATGTAAATGTTGGTGGAATAGGTTAGTATGAAATCCCTTTTTCGTATAATCAAACGTATTTCTTATTCCATGTTTTTCTTTAGGTAACCAGAATACCAATACATTCACTCAACAAGGAACTATTAATCAGGATGGTGCCAATTTTGGAAAATAATATTATTGTTTCTCAATTTTAACTAATGAGATAATATACATTATGTTATATCTTGAAAAAATTTAGGCATTTTTAACAATAAAATAATATATATTAGCATGTCTTATTACTTTCCTTGCTACTGTATACTACTGAATTGTAAGATTTTATTTATTGAACTGTAAGATCAATTACAGGGTGGAGCAAAAACATTTTTTTTATTTTTGTTTCGTAATAACCTAAAAACTTAGGAGTTATGAAAATAAAGTTGCAGAGTGATACAAATTGATACAATTTAGTTTAGCTTCAGGTCCTCCCAAGGGCTCAATGTGTAAGGGATTGTGTTCGGAAAGGTCTAGGAACATCAACCCAGCGACGTCCTGCTCAAATGGGAATAAAATGGCGCTTCCTATAGCGTTTTTTAAACTTAAAAACAAGGTCTTCGTGTCTACACAAAATCTAACCAGTGCAAGAACTTAAACCTCACAATTTCCAGCTGGAGGACAAGCAAAAATCGTAAATATCGAGTATTATAGGAATATGCTTGAAAATTTTACTTGTTTCAATTACGAAACGCTATGGTCTATTGGTTTCAGTAAAATTGTGCTACAGTTCGTAGTGCAAGAGCTCCAATAATCTTTTTGACGGAGCATTTCTATAATCGATGAATTTTCAAAAATAGAGATCTGGGGTGCTTTTCAAGATCTCCGGATCTCATTGCCCCTAATTTCTTGCTTTGAGGTTATCTGAAAGAGACACAGTAAAAGTTTATACCTAAATATTAATACCGTTTGATGTCCAATTAACACGAGGATTGGACAAAATTTTGAAAAAAGTGGACATTAAAATTGTCTACAAACCATATAATAAATTAAGAGAAGTCCTAGGTGATCCAAATGATAAAGTAGACCAACATGAAAAGCCGGGGATTTAAGTATTAGTTGTCAAGATTGTGATCGAAGGTATATTGGGTAAACAAAAAGATCGATATTAATGAGACATAAAGAAAACATTGCCCACATTGGATATGGGAGAATGTAAGACTGGTTAAAAGTGTAAATAACAATAGGGCTTTGGATGCGTATGAAAGCATTCAAATAGAAAAATGTAAGAAAACAATGAACCGGGTTCAGTCAACTTTTTCAAATATTAATGGAACTCTCAGTAAACTTCACGGTTCATGATTTTTACACACTTAATTAGGTAGGGTTATCATATAAATAGAACATACTTTAGTTATAAAATTAGATTAAATCATCCTGATGATGCTAACATGGTTAGCGAAACGTGCATCGAGAAGTTTAAAAAATGGTTTGGAGTTTAGTGGTAAATGTCTTCGAGTTTACTAAACTTTATTGATACCTAAATTACTTAATTATACTTAAATTATTTAATTAATACTTAAAGATAATATTCTGCGATACATATAAGAAAATGCAAGATCTTTGGAGAGTGTTAAAAAAATATTTGAAACTTGACTCAATAGCAGGGGAAGATGGACTAAGTACTAAGGAAACAAAACAAAAGTTATGATTCAAATTAGGAAAAAGACGCCAATCAAACAAATTATTACAGTAGGAAACTTTAACCTAGAAAACATAGGCAACTTTGTATACCTAGGCGCAAGCTTATCGAAGAATAGAAGCAAACCCATCGAAAAAATAATGATGGCAAATAAGACGTTTTATTCAGTACACCCAATAATTTAGAACAAAAACGTGCACAGAAAAACAAAACTTTATAAAATGATTATAAGACCTGCGCTACTTGCTGTGGTAGCGAAACGTGGACATTAACTCAAACATTCGAAAAATTTACTTAACGCATTTGAAAGAAAGGTCCTCCGAAAAATCCTTGGACCTGCGAGGGAAGACTTGATCTAGAGAATATGATACAATGGAGAATTGTATGCCATCCTCGATAATCTAGAAGTGTCGACTCTTATAAAATTCAAGACGCTACAATGCGCTGATCAGTCAAATGCACACTGAGGGGGAAAGTCAATGGACAAAGACTAGTTGAAAAACCATGGAAGCATTGGGAGGATTCTATTGTCGCAGAGAACAAATCACTGCTAAGATTTTTAAACTGGAGGACGCGGGCACTGAACCGAGAAGCTTGGAGGCGAGACGAAGGCCCGATTTGGATGTAGCGCCATCGTAAGTAAGTACATAGAGAAAATATCTTTTGAAACACTAATCTGATGGAAGATATTGTAAAAAGAGTATTAATTAATGAACTCGAAAGTTACCATATAACAGTTGTATTGTTTTCTACAAAATAATTGATTAAAAACACCAGAAATTGTACTTTAACATTTTCATTAAAATCCGTATAAGACCTTTTCAGAATAATAAGTAATATTATTATCTACAAATCAAATAAAACATATAGGGACTTTTTTAAATTGGATATACAAGTTTCTTTTCATTGTCGATAATTGTTTCGTCTTTGCAATTTTCGATTTAAAAGATTAAAACTGAAATGATTTTATTGAGAACTTAAATAGTAAAACCCAAAACATAGTATTCACGCATGAATTCGAACGCACGAACAACGATAGTTTATCCTTTCTGAATGTTTTAGTAATTAGAAACAATAAAAATAGGTTAGATTTAGATATTTTTAGAAAAAACACCACCACTTCGAGATACATTTATAACGATTCAAATTATAGTTTCCAAAGTAAGATGGCTAGTTTAAATTTTGTGGTAAATAGATTAATTAAATTTCCTTTAAACAAAGGTAATTATAACAAAGAATTAAAATTAATTAGGGAGGTATTCGAAGTGAACGGTAATAATAAGAACATTGTAGATAAATTAATTAGAAAAGATAAGTTTAGAAAATTATTGAAAAAATCTTTTCAAAATTAAAAAATCAACTTTTCAAGGGGATCAGAACAAAAATAAATGTATGGTAATGCCGTTTGATGACCAATTAAGACGAGGGCTAGACAAAATTTTGAAAAAAGTGGCTGTGAACAAACCATATAATAAATTAACAGAAGCCCTGGGTAATCCAAAGGATAAAGTTAGTTAATATGAAAAGTCAGGGATTTACGAAATTAGTTGTCAATATTGTGATCGAAGGTATATTGGGCAAACAAAAATATTCATATTAACGAGATATAAAGAATACATTGCCCACATTAGATATGGAAGAAATGCAAATTCTTGTGTTGCCCAACATGCAATCGAACATGACCACAATATAGATATTAGTAATTTAAGACTGGTTAAAATTGTAAATAATAATAGGGGTTTGGATGCATATAAAAGCATTTAAATAAGAAAATGTAAAAAAAATCATAAGCCGGGATAAAGGACCTTTTCCGTTCAAGCAATTTTTTCAATTATTAATGTAAAGCTCAGGAAACTTCACGGTTCATGATTTTTACACGCTTCATTAGGAAGGGTTATCATATAAATAGAACATAATTTAGTTTTTAGAATTAGATTAAATCATCTCCTGATGATGCTAACATGGTTAGCAAAACGTGCGTCGAGAATTAAAAAAAAAAATATTTAGTGTTAGAATCGAATCATTTCGAGTTTAACATTTTAAAGTTGAATTATTTCTGAACTTAACTGAAGGCAAATCAAAATGAATCTGAACGAACACACTGCAAATAACACAGGAATTAATAATATATAAATAAACATTACTAATCCAACACATATTTTTGGTTACAAGCATTAAAAAACAACTAATGGAAAATCTGTAATTCACTAAAATAATAAAATCATTAATTCAAGGACAAATTCACATTTTTATGATTCTTTAAATACTTGAAGAACATCGGGTACTTCGAAATACACTCGAATATATTTATGAAATAATTTTCTTTTGTAATCGTTTCAAAAACATAACTTTTATCCTGTTTACCTTTAATTTGAAACATTATTACCCTGTTTAGATATATTTGTGACATTTGCTGTAACAATTATGTTTTACTAATGTATCTACATTTATGATATTCATTCTCTAACATTCAAAAGTTCTCTATGAAATTATTTAAATATATGTTTAAGTATTTTTTAATTGCTACCTTATTTTTTAATTTATCAATACAAGTTTTTGTTAATTGACTATTAATAATAAGCAAGTCCATTCCTAGTTACTATATATAAAAAAAAACACAAAAATTATTGTATTGGGTTGGTATCCAGTAACAAAACCACATTCATCATGAAATATTTTTCTGTATTGTTTCTGTTTTTCTTCTTAATCGCTCTTAGTGGTAAGTATTGTTATATTTACTTTATATTATATTTATATATATATATATATATATATATATATATATATATATATATATATATATATATATATATATATATATATATATATATATATAATATCATCATTCAATAATGTTCAATAAAGTAAAAATATTTTATTTATTTCAGCTGGCCATGCTTATGAGTAAGTATTATTTATGAATAGCATAAATATTTTAATTTTAAATAATTAAAATATCTAATATTTAAAAAGATCATGTGCCCTTTTTAACATATTATCTCTAACTTTTGTCAACATTTCTGGTGTGAGTGCAGTGATTTTAGCATGGATTTTGCTATTGGGGGTACGGTTTGGAGCTTATTGGTTAAACCTTTTCTTTCAAAAATCCCCATAAAAAATTATCCGGAACCGTTAAATCTGGAGCTCTAGGCGACCACAATAAATCTCCATTTCGAAATAAATTACACCACCCGGGGAAAGTATCCTTCAAAATCTTGATTGTGTTACATGAGGTGTGTGCTGTGTTTGCTTTTCCAATTGATACACCAAACAGTTTATCATGTGTCTATAGCAGAAGTTGTGTTGAGCTACTTTAATAACAATCAAATACATAGAGCAATCTAAACTTGTTTAATGCAATAATGGAAAGATATTTTCGACGTACGAGATTTATTTTACTATAACTATATTATATATTATATATGATGTATATACAATATACAAATCGTATATGTCTGAAAATTATCACAATTTTGACGCAACCTCATGTCATATATTTTTAAAAATGAAAGTCACCTGACCCATGAAAATAACAAAAAAGTAACGTCTTACTTCAAAATTTAAATAAAAGCGAATGTAGATCAAAATAACATTTTAATGAGAAGGCTAACTCGTCAACAATGTTTTTTAATATTGTCGGTATAGTTCATTACACCCATTCGAATACAATTATCCAAATGTCCAACTGTAAGTCGGTTGCAGTATTTGCTCTTAATCACTTTCATATTGGAGAAAGAAGATTCACACAAATATCTTGAACTGAATAACGCTTTCACTTTTAAGGCAACGTTAACTAAAACTGGATATTTGTCTTTACTTACTAAAGGCCAGATTCATTTTTTATTTAACTATAAATATTAAATAATTTTGAAGCCCAATAACTTCCATTTCCGTTGTAACAGTATTCTCTCCAAAATGCTGCATAACGCAAGTGGCAAATTGCTCAATATTAATTTTCGTGACGGGTCAACAAATTGCACCAGTAGTGCGATGACGTCGAAATCTTTAAAACGAGATTTAAAGGCATCCTTCAAGTACGATATTATTTGCACATGGCATTTAATGTCGTAAGGTTACAACTGATTTTGAGATATCTTTTGTGAAAGAAAAGCGGAGTGCTTGGTGTTGAGGTTGATTAGGTTTTCTTCGGAAAACTCAAGCTTTTTGATAAATGTTTTTATATCAGAAATCATTTCCGATAACTCTTTGTCTCTCCTTTGAAACTGTAAATTAAATTAATTCAATCTCTCTGTAATGACCACCAGAAATCCAAAATCTTCAAGCCAGGTTGAGTTTTCCAGTTCAGGAATGGGTTTGAAAGGAATGGCGTTGTTTAAAAAATTCAACTAAAGCAGGTAGGAGACTACTAAAACTTTTGAGTACTTTTCCTCTACTCAACCATCGAACTTCAGAGTGAATAAGTAAATCCCTGTAGTGACAGTCCATTTTGTCGGTCAATTCTTTGAATAATCTTCTCTGTAACGACTGAGCTCTAGCCTTGTTCATAATTCTGACTACCATTTTCATAACATCGTTTAGTTTCAAAACTTCCCGTATAATGCTAGTTAGTGGATAATGCAGTGACAAGAGAAGAATTGTGGAAAATTATCATCCTTTCGACATAAAGTCACAAGACCCTTTTCGGAACCCACCATAATTGGAAATCCATCTGTTGTCAAACCTACCATTTTAAATATTGGAATTTTCTCAGACGAAAGAACATTTTTCAAATGAGAAAACAGGTCATGTGCAGTAGTATGCCCTATTAGTGGAATAATCTTCAAAAGTTCTTCCTGACGAAAACAGCCATCTGGGTGGTATCAACCACATCTGTGGATTCATCAAGTTGAAGGGAAAAATAATTACAATTATCTAAGTCACGGGTAAACTGTCAACTGTAAAAAAAACATCACTACTCATTACTTCTACTCGTCTCATCACTGTATTGATCTTGGCTACTTTTAACGGGATATATAGATAGAACCGTGCGACGATACAGCATTCAGTGTTCAGTGTACAAAATAAGAAGTGTACAAAATAAGGAGCCTCATGAAGGAGAAATAATAAAATGTACATTTTTAGAAGCTACTGATTCATTATTTGCCAACTTTAAAAATAAAAACGAGGTAGTGTCTGCCATAAAAACAATGCAACTTTCTATCCTTCCTGAATGATCGATAGGTCGCTACTCGCTACAATTTTCTAGGCGTTTTCGCGGATTCTAGTGTGGTGACGTCAGCGGATGATCTTCGACGCCTACCATGCGCTGATCAAGCCGAAATCCGTAAGAGTATTATAATTTTGTTATTTTTGTTTATAAAGATTATGAGTTCGAGGGCTGAAGATTGCTTATAGCCGTGAGCTACCGAAATTGTCCACGCGAGCTATCGGTAGCTCGCGATCGACGGGTTGGCGACCCTTGGTCTGTAGCGTTCACCGCTGACTGTAACTGCATTTCCACTATCGTCTTAAAAAAAATATGGTCCAATGAAGTTTTGAACATGAATACGGCACCATACTGTAACTTTAATAGGATGTAAAGGCGTTTGATGAATGTGTTGAGGACTTTCTCATCCAGAAATGACTATTCTGTTTATAAGTAAAGTTAATCGCTTACTATAAACAGTTAGTCGATTTTTTAGTACCCGAGGGACGCGCAGAAAATGTCATATTGAAAATGCCCCGTTTTTCTTTTGCACCTTGTATATAAAAATCTTAGCTCTGTTAATAAAAATGTTATATGTTACAGCGCTCTTTCTGCTGCCCTTAGCAACAGTGGAAATCTAAATGTTGGTGGAGTAGGTTAGTATAAAATCCCTTTTTCGTATAATTAAATGTATTTCTTATTACCATGTTTTTTTTTAGGTAACCAAAATACCAATACATTCAATCAACAGGGAACTATTAATCAAGATGGTGCCAATTTTGGAAAATAATATTAATGTTTCTCAATTATAACCAATGAGATAATATACATTATGTTATATCTTCCAAATTTCAGATGTTCTTAACAATAAAATAATATATCTTAGCATATCTTATTATTTTCCTTGCTACTATATACTATTGAAGTATAAGATCTTGTTTGTTGAACTGTAAAATCAACTACAGGGTGGAGCAAAAACATTTTTTTTCTTTTGTGTTTTCTAATAACCTAAAACGCCCTGCTCAAATAGGAATAGAACGGCGGTTCCTATAGCGTACTTTAAATTAAAAATGAACATCTCCAATTATTTCCATGCAAAATCTAGATAGTTCAAGAAGTTAACCGTATATAGGAATATGCTTAAAAATTGTATTTGCTTCAAAACGCTGCGGTCTATTGCTTTCAGTAGAATGGTGCAATAGTTTGTAGTGTAAGGGGTATAATAGTATTTTTCACGGAAAAAAGGAAAGGAAAAGATTTTTGGTTAGAGGCGCATCAGCATCTAAGGCTATTTAGCTACTGGACCTACAGCTTAACGTGGGTTCCGAACCACGGTCATCAGCTACCGATAAACCCAGGCCAGCACCCCCCTCAGGCTAACAACCCTTGGTTATGGGCCTACCCAAAAGTCTATCAGGAAGCCTACCGACTGGCGAGTGACCAACATAGAACACTTCTAATCACAGATATTTAGGTGTGGATAGGTGTGGGCATGGTGTGTATATGTGAGTGTATATAAGTGTGTGTGTGTGTAGGATAGGAAGTAAGACGGACAGAAGAATTAAAGAAAAACACCCATCCGAGCGCTGGAATCGGACCAGCTACCTTTGGATTGCCCGGCAGGCGACTAACCCACCTGGCCACCGCGGCCGGCTTTTTCATGGAACGTTTCTATAATAGATTAATTTTCACAAAATGAATATCTGAGATGACTCCGATGATCTCAGGATCTCATCGCCCCTAACTTTTTCTTTAAGGTTATTTTTAAGAGAGAGTTTACTTAATAATCCTCAAATACTTACTAAACTTAATTAATACTTAAATTACTTAATTAATAGTTAAAGACAATGTTCGGCGATAAATAAACGGAATATCTCTTGAAACACTAATGTAATGAAAGATATTGTAAACATAGTATCAATAAGAGAGAGATATGAGACTATTAAAGCAAAAAGACTATTAATTTATCATATAACAGATATTGTTTTCTAAAAATAATTGATAAAAAAACACCAGAAAGTGTACTTAAACATATAGGGAATGTTTTTAGATTTGATAAGCAACTTTCTTTTCATTATGGAAATAAGATCATACTATGATGCATTGGTAAGGTCATAATATGATGTTCTGGAACCATTGAAAGATATTTAGTATTGACTGATCTTCATACTGAGTATCATGAATCCAGATTCGTTTAAGGAGTGTAGTTCCTATCTTTGACCCAATTCACTTGTTGAACATTTAAATCAAGATTTTTTCTTTTGTTGAATATATGTTTGGTTATATTAAATGGTAAAGATCATGTTATATTTATTATCCTATCAGCTTATAATTAATGATAATGAACTTCGTAAAATTTTAGCTGATTTTAAACATCTAAGAAAAGATTTTCCGAACAAAAAGAGAACGACAAAGAATTTTCCAATAGCATCTTATAATTTTTACCTAATAATACTCACAAGTCACTCATAACTCACAAGTCTCGTATTACCCTACAAAATATTTAAAATAAACAAAAAAACTTTGAAATTGTCAACGATCCACCATATTCATTTTTATTATTACGTATTTCTGAAACTCACAAAATTGTTAAAACAATGAAAATTTACGACAAACAAGATAGTAATTGATGCTAGGGAGTTATAATATGTAAATTTTACAAATCTAAGGATTTTGTATTTTGTCCTTAAGCTGTAAACAAATCATTTATTATTTATGGAGGATCCGGTAATTTAGTAACAATTTTATTATATATTTGGACAGCGTATATATATATATATATATATATATATATATATATATATATATATATATATATATATATATATATATGAACATTTTTGTTGGTTGCTTGACCGGGAAGGAGCCCCACATATCCCTTCAACTGGATGACATATGTTTCGTCTCTCGAGGTTCAGACTCATCAGGGCGCCGACATACACCATACCATCAAGAATAGGGAGACCCTATCCACAGCCAACAACCCATCTTTTCGCCGACTTCCCGTCGGATGGCGTATATATGTAGTATTAGATTTTCTTGGACTGCGTCCAATGAGACAGCAGTAGCTGAGTGTCATCACACACCCAACCATTGGGTTCCACAATCTCATGTGGAACACACAACAACTTGCGTCTCCGCCTAAATGAACATTTTTGTTGGTTGCTTGACCGGGAAGGAGCCTCACATATCCCTTCAACTGGATGACATATGTTTCGTCTCTCGAGGTTCAGACTCATCAGGGCGCCGACATACACCATACCATCAAGAATAGGGAGACCTTATCCACAGCCAACAATCCATGTTTTCGCCGACTTCCCGTCGGATGGCGTATATATATAGTATTAGATTTTCTTGGACTGCGTCCAATGAGACAGCAGTAGCTGAGTGTCATCACACATCCAATCGTTGGGTTCCACAATCTCATGTGGAACACACAACAACCTGCGTCTGTAAATGAAGATTTTTGTTGGTTGCTTGACCGGGAAAGAGCTGTCTCATTGGACGCAGTCCAAGAAAATCTAATACTACATATATACGCCATCCGACGGGAAGTCGGCGAAAACATGGGTTGTTGGCTGTGGATAGGGTTGGCTGTGGATAGGATTCTTGATGGTATGGTGTATGTCGGCGCCCTGATGAGTCTGAACCTCGAGAGACGAAACATATGTCATCCAGTTGAAGGGATATGTGGGGCTCCTTCCCGGTCAAGCAACCAACAAAATGTTCATTTAGGCGGAGACGCAGGTTGTTGTGTGTTCCACATGAGATTGTGGAACCCAACGGTTGGGTGTGTGATGACACTCAACTACTGCTGTCTCATTGGACGCAGTCCAAGAAAATCTAATACTATATATATATATATATATATATATATATATATATATATATATATATAATTTATATATATAAATTATATATATATATATATATATATATATATATATATATATATATATATATATATATATATATATATATATATAATTATTATTATTAGGTGCTTATAGACACGGTTGGATCACGCAAAGCATTCTGATTTATTTTCGAGTGTTCTTTCTGATCCTCCACACCTCTCTCGTCCTTTCTCCATGGATTCTCTTTCTCTCCTCCATTCAGTTTGTCCCCGATCTGCTCGAAGCTTCGCTCTCTGATGCAACGTTCCACATATGTATTTTGTTTCTGTACATTCTTCTATCCTCAATCTCTGTCGAGCCCGTTTATGCCTTTCCCAGATCAGCTCTGAGTTGTGCGACCCATTGTACTGTTGACTTGACTCCTTGTATGTATGTAAGAATTCTGTTGGTGAGTCTTGTCGGTGGGAGTCTACTGATATGTCCATAGAATTTCAACCTTCTTTTTCTTATGTCCGCCGCTACGTTTGAGATTCTCTCTGTGGTATTTCTAGAATGTAGTCTGTATCCTTCCTCTGTCAGTTTTGGGCCGAGAATTTTCCTCATAATTTTGCGTCCTTCTTTTAGTATATTTTCTATCCCGCTTTTTGTGTGGAGTGTAAGTATCTCGCTTGCGTATAGTACCTCTGGTTTGATTACTGTGTTGTAGTGTCTTAAATTTGCGTGTATGGATATGCATTTCTTATTGTAGATATTGTGTGTCTTGCCGTATGCCCTCTTCATCTTCTGTAATCGAGCCTTCTGTGCTATCTTCTCTCCTCCTGTAGGTTTGAGGATCTCGCCCAGGTATTTGAAGTGAGTGACCCTATTTATTTTACCGTATTTGGTGTTCAAATTTTCGACATCTGATTTTGAGCAGAATAATTCGGTTTTTTGAAAGAAGATTTGTAGGCCGACTTTCTCTACACATTCTTTGAGAACTTCTATCTGTTTTGGTTGCCCTTTTTTTATTTTCTGCGAATATGGCTAGGTCGGCTGCGAAGGCTAGGCATGATATTTCTATGTTGTTTTTGGGTCGTCCGAGTCGTATTGGTTTCCAGTGTCCTTGAATTTTCAGTTTTTTTTCCATTCCCTTATGACTTTATCCAGAACCAGGTTGAGTTTAGGGACAACACTTAAACAAAGAAGAGTGGGGATAACCCATCTCCTTGGCGTACTCCAGTTTTAATCAGGAAGGGTTCGGAAATTTCTCCCATAAATTTCACTTTTGAGGTTGTGTCGGTCAGTATCTGCTTGATCAATCGTAGTGTTTTGGGGTCGAGTCCTTGTTCTTCTAGGATGTTGAACAGAGATTTTCGGTCAGTGCACTCGTATGCTTTCTTGAAGTCAACGAACGTGCAGTTGATTGGGACGTTCCTGATAGCTTTGTATTTCAGTATTATTTTTAAGTTAAATGTTTATTCATGAGCGACCAGGGCGAAAGCCTGCCTGGTACTCGCCAATTTTGTGTTCTAATTGTTCTTGTGTTCTCTGGAGAGGGCATGCTGACAGGATTTTGTAAGTGACTTGTAGTAAGGAGATTCCTCTGTAGTTGTTCACATCTATTCTCTCTCCCTTCTTGTGCAGCGGGTAGATAAGAGCACATTTCCATTCATCTGGTAATGTTTCTGTTTGCCAGATGTTCGTAATAATTTGCGTAAGTTCCTGTAGTAAATTTGGTCCGAGGTTTTTCAATAGTTCCGCACTGATACCATCTTTACCGGATGTCCTGTTATTCTTTAGTTTGCGTATGTGTATAAACAAAGAAAAATAGATACTAGGATAAGCAGATAACCTACATATATTAATATGATCGAAAATGTTATTATGGAAGACCTATGATGAAATATAGGTGAGTAACAAAACATTCGGTCTAGAAATAAATATAAACAAAAAAACGATTATGGAAGAGAACTTATTCAAGAAGGAAATAGATATTCGAATAGAAAACAATATCACATGAGATATTAGAAATCGTATTATGAAGGGCAACAAAACTTTTTACTCCCTCTCAGTCTGTCTTAAGATTTAAACTTGATTCGGGCAGTAGCCACTTAGCGAGACATTAAGCCTCACAAAGTAAACAGAAAATATTCGAGCGAAAATGTGGGGATTCAGGAACTCCGATAAGCGGGACACGTAGAATGCTAGAAAGCTGAATCTTAAAAACAATCATGGATAGACGAATAAGGGGTAGAAGAAAAATATATAAACCAAAAACACGATTACAGTGCAATGTCAAAAAAAAAACATTAAAAAGCGGCAAGGGACTGCTACAGATCGATCCAGTTGGAGCCGAAGGTTAAAGAAACTCAAGATTCACTGAGGGGTTTTAGCACTACCTACTACTTTTAAAGAGCAATTTGCAAAGAGAGAATAAGAAGTGGCAACAAATATAGTACAAATACCAATTAATTCAGCAGTTTCATCTTATTTTTTTCAATAAATTAGTAATTTTCTTTGACCATCAATAATTTGGAAATATGTGCTCATTTTCATTTCTATCCATTATTCACTAAGTTTCTATCCACGTCTTATCCATGCGGCGGAAATTTTTTTTTTTTTACAATTTTTCTTGACACATATTTTCCAATTCTTCTTAAGTTTGGCTAAGACCTATATTTTACTGGGCTGTTTCCTTCTATGAGACTGATGTCCTCATTTTGGCAGTCTCCCTGGTGATTTAGCCTCCCTTGTTGCAGGATTGTTAAATTTTTCACTTTAAAAAAGGACACCAAATACGCCCACTTTGATGAATTGTTAAAATACAATTGCACTGCCATAATAAGATGAAACTTCGCCTCCAATCGGAGATCGATTTCTAGCAGCCCCTTGCCAATTATAAAGTGCTTATTATCATTTATAATGTTAATTATAAAAATGATGTCCTATGTCGTTCTGTAAAATAGTATCGTTCCTATATATTTCCTGAATGAGTAAAAGATGGTAAACCACAAAATTCCAGACCACTAGGAAGACACACAACAAGATGACCAGAGAGCTGGGCATTAATCTTGCAGGAGAAACGAGTTCAGTAAAACAAAGCACTTCTCGTAATATAAGAACGAAAAGAATTGGAGAATATTGAAGAGAGGTTTATAAGAATAATGAGCACTACACGAAAACAATATCTCATGGAATATTAGGAATTCTTGCTCCCTACAGTTTGTCCTAAGATCTATTCGGGTAGAAGCCACTTAGCGAGGCATGGACCCTCGCTAAGTAAACAGAAAATATTCGAGCAATTACACAAAAATCTGCATATTAATGGATCTGAATAAACGTGAGGGTTCAAGCTCACTGACGGGCTGTAGCACTACAGGAAGAAGAAGAAGAAGAAAGTAATTTAAAAAGAATCCATATATGAATTTTTGAAAAGCAATTTACAAAGAGAGAATGGAAACTGGCAACAGATATAGCTCAAATACCAATTATTTCATAGTCCAATAAAAATCCTATAAAAATCATTGATTGTCATATTAAAAAATGTACTGCATCACACCATTAAATCTTTATACATAAACTTGATGTATAAATCGTTTTTTGATATATGTTTAATTATGTTTTAATTGTGACAATATTTTAATGTATCAATACCAGTTTTTGTAAAATAGTTTTACAATTAATGAGACCATTCTCTCAACAGAATATTTAATATATAAAGAACGGTCGCCATTTGGATGACATCAAGTAAACAGACTGCATTCAACATGAAATATTTTTCTGTATTATTGTTTATCTGCTTATGCATTGCTCTTTGTGGTGAGTTCTTCATTATTTACGTTTTAATGTTTTAATGTTGTGTTTCAAAATATAACTTGAGACTATATTAAATTTTCATGACATTGTATAATAATGCAGTATTGCTTTAATGTAATAATGATTATTTTTATTTCAGCTGCCCATCGAGCAGAGTAAGTATGATAATAGGTTTAATTCGTTCATCTATTAACATTTAGTTCTTTTATTACTCATGGCATAAATAATATTTGATTGAACACTAAAAAAATGCACATAGACACATGAACTAACTAAACCCCTCATAGTAAGATGGAGCTTAAATATAATACAACTGCTGACAAAGAAAACACAATAAATTTGGGAAAAAATATCTTTATTTCTCTACATAGTCTCCTTTTAGCTTTATTGTTGGCTAAGGGGGCTAAATCTGGCGAATAGGGCGCGTGAGGAAGCAATTCGAACTTTAACTTATTGATTTTGCCCATAGCTATAACGGATGTGTGAACTGGTGCATTGTATTGATGAAACCAAACTTTCTTTTTCGCTAAATGCAGCCGTTTTTTCTTGATTTCGTCACTCAAACGCTGCAATAAGTTCGAATAATACACGCCGTTGATTGTTTTTATTTCCTGAAGATAATGAATGTAAAATATCACACGCGCATCCCAAAAAACTGACGCCATGACCATGGCTGCAGACAGAACTCTTTTCACCTTCTTTGGAGCTGATTCTCCTGTTTCAGTCCATTGTTTTGACTGTTCCTTTTACTTGACTGTACTTTTATTTCGCAATACAATCTCTTATAACTACAATACATTATTTTGATAATTATAACATTATTATTTTTATAATTATAACATTTTCATTTTTCCTCTGAAATTCGTTTCCGGAAAAATTGTTTCTCATTTGACTTAAAAAGGGTACAAATCTGGAAAATAGAATGTGTTCCAACAATTTGTAGTAAAATTGATTCAACGCTGCTATCGTCAAAACATTTTTGTAGAAGCGTATATGACGAAACATGATCTTTTTCTTAGATAAATTGGGTGTTTTAACAGATATTTTCATTCAACTGATCCAACAATCTTTTATGGTATACCCGGTTACTATTTTACCTTCTCCAAGAATAATAATCATCCTAAAATACAGATGTCATGATCTTTTCTGATGATGGAATCGTGTTTCCTTTTTAAATGCACCTCCACTAGTTTCTACTCATTGTTTAGTACTACTATCTTTCTTTTAATGTATGATAACGAATCGATCCATATCTTTTTATCCATAATACATTAAATTATTGTCTTCTTTTTAAAATGATTTATACATGGCTGGGCTTTTTACTGAGCTGTTTCCCCCCATGAGATTGACGTGCAACTATTTCACTATCTTGTTGGCGGTCTCCTTGGTGGTTTACCGTCCCTTGCTACAGAATCGTTCAATTTTTCTTTTTCAAAAAAAAACTGTTACTGCCAAAAAAACTGTTAAACTATAATTGCATTGACATGATAAGATAAACATTCTTTTTTAAATCGAATATGTGGTATGTTTCACAGCCGTATTATTACTTCTTAATAACTAATTTAATTTCTTAATAACCAAGAAATCGAATAGTTGCTATTTATAAGCTAAATATGCTATTTATATATTGTATGGCTCCAAGAAAGTTAGTTCTTTCAATAAAAATTATTCTTAAAATTCGTAAGGAGCATTTTCATTAATTACCATTAACATGTAATATCCAGTACATCGTAAGATGGGGAGGAACACGAAGAAGAAATTGGAATCAACATATTTCCAGAATGAAGAACAACATATTAGTGTGGAGCAGCAAGAGACGGCAAACCACAAGGCTTCAGTCCACCAGAGAATGGTGGACATCGATTTCGCAAGAGGAAGGAACTCAGTAAAACAAAGAACTTGACCTAACATAAGAAGAAGAAGAAGAAAAAGAATTGGAAAATAAAAAGAAAGGTTTATAAGAATAATCCCCAAATGATCCAGCAGGTAAAGGACAACAACCTGTCTGACCACAGACGACGAGTCATTCTGATATTTTAAGACAGAGTTACACTTATGTAATGATCTGATTGAAGAACTTACCAGTTGACAATTTGTTGGATATTTGAGTGTGATTTAATTGTCAAATCACATGTAGCAACTACTCAATTTTTTTATTTAAATAAAAAAATAACCATTTTGTTTAAAAATTAACAAGACACTAATACTCTATATAAATATACTTTGTAGATCTGTTGCTGCTGCCCTTAGCAACAGTGGAAATGTTGCTGTTGGTGGAATAGGTTTGTATACAAACTTCCATAATTCTTTTTGAGATTACTTATTATCGTATATTTTTTTTAGGCAATGTTAACACCAATACTTTCACTCAATCAGGAACTATTAATCAAGATGGTGCCAATTTTGGAAAATAAAATGAGTTATTAACTGTATATTACAATAAACATGCAAACAATATTATTATAGTTTTATTAGATCACAATTATGAATGTTTATTAAACAAATTTTAGTCGCATAGCTTCCATAACAAAATGGCTAGTTTAAACGTTATGATAAATACTTACTTACTTTGTTAGTTTTCACCTCTTCTACTCTACGGGGTGTAGAGGTTTCAGCTATTTATCAGCCCCCTTAGTGGAGTCTTTTCCATTTGCATCTGTCTCTGGTCATCACCATTGCTCCCTCCCATCAATTCTCCGACTCGCCAGGCTTTCAGAGATCGGCTTGTTCCAAGTTTTCCTCGGTCTTCCTCTCTTCCTCCTGACACTCCCATGGCCCCCACTCTCTTCACCAACCGCATGTCCGGCATCCGCATGAGGTGTCCGAACCATCGCAATTCGTTTTTCTCAATTACTTCCAATATCGATCTAATTCCCAATCTTTTCCTTATCTCTGTATTTCTCAATCTAACCCACCGCATCACCCCTTCAATCCTCAACACTCATCTCGAACACTTGTAGTTTTGCTTTCTGCTTTTCAGACAACACCCGCAATTTACTACCGTAAGTCACTATAGGCACTATCACTAACTTTAACTTTGGTTGCCTTAGTAATTTCTCTTCTACAGAAAAAAGGTTTGTACACTGCATAATAAACTTCAATAGCACTATCTATTCTGTTTGTTAGATCACATTCTCTATTTCCCTTCAGCTCTAAGGGGAACCCCAGATATTAACCAGGTTCACATTTACGTTGTCCAGCCTTATATGAAGATCCTCCAAGCATTTTGAAACCACCATCACCTCTGTCTTATCCATATTCATTCATAGACCATTGTTTGTGAATACATTGTTCCATGCTGTATGATGAATAAATTAATTAATTTTAGAATTCAATTAGAATTTCGAGCATTAAAATTGATTAGAGAGGTGACTGAAGAGAATGGTTATAATAAGAATATTGTAAATTGAATAATTAGAAAACATTAGTTTAGGAAATCATTGAAGGAAAGGAAGGATAAAGTAGAGCAACATAAAAAAAATCGGGAATTTACGAAATTAATCAAGATTGTGATCGAAGGTATGTTGAGCAAACTAAAAGATCCATATTAACCAGATATAAAAACATATTGCCCACATTCGATATGGGAGATATGATAAAACTTGTGTTAATTGGTTGATTTGTCCGTTACTTTGTGATAGTTCATTTTTCCAATCAAATAATGAAATAAACTTTTTACTTTGTTATTTATCACTTATTTAATTTTTTGATTTTGTGATTATAATTAAGTAAACAATGTTACTTTATTAAACTATCTTTATAACTTGAAGTTTTCAAGTCAAAGTCAAAAAATAAAATAAGTGATAAATAACAACCTAAAAATTTGATTTATTTAATTTGATAACTTGTGTTGTCCAACATGTATTCCAGCATGACCATAATATAGATATTTGTAACTTAAAACTTGTTAAAACTATAAATACTAATAATGCTTTGGATGTATGTGATAGCATTCAAATAGCAAAATATAATAAAAACATGAAGCCGGATAAAAGATCTATTCCATTCAATCAACTTTTTGAATTATTAATGTAATGTTTGGCTAACTTCATGGTTCATGATTTTTACATGCTTTATTACATACGGTTGTCATAAAAATAGATAATAGTTTCATTTTAGACTTAGATTGAATCGACTACAACTGATGATACCAACATGGTTAACGAAACGCGAATCAAGAATTAAAAAAAAAGTGATTTGCTGTTTAGTAGTAAATCTCACCGAGTTTGTAAAAGCGAAAAATCATGTTTTGTATATTGCAACGAATATAGGGGAATGTAGGGTAAGACGCGACCTTTAAAGTTTATCGATTAGAAAAACCACACAATGACAATGTAACTCTAGAAATTATAAATGTTTATTTAAATAATGAACAATCTTTACTCTTTCATAATCTAACCAAACAAAACAAAAAAACTTTTCTTAGCAAAATAAATTAATAAAGAAAACATTCCGTTTGCTCTGTCATACTCCACCCTAAGGGCAACATGCGGTACCAACAGTCTCTTAGTAGTATAGATTCCCCATGTTATAAACTAGCCAAATTTTTATTAAACATTTTAAATCCACGGTAGAACAAATTCATATATTAAAAATACTTCAGATTTTTTAGATAAAATTTCGAACATTAAAATTACAAAACAAAATTTAATGGTTAGTTTTGACGTGATGACGTCAAAACTGGGTGACGTGGTAATGTACCAGTTGATAAATCACTTTTAATAGTTAGAAAGAGATTAGAACATAACACAACATTAAAAGGCGACACTAAACTAAACATAAATACCATTTTGGAATTAAAAACCAAAACAATTTTGGAATTAAAATTTGAAAAAAACTCTGTGCTTAAAAACCACATATTTTCAATCAGAAAATGATTATTATCAACAATATTTCGGAATGGCAATGGGTTCTTCTCTTTCTCCTTTGATAAGTAATATCTTTATGGAGGAACTCGGGAATGACATATTAAGTAAATCTCTTAAAAAGTCAATAATATGGCTTAGATATGTTGATAATATTTGCTATATAATAGTTGCTATATAGCAACATAACATTGACGATCCAAATTTTTTTTACAAGATATAAATTCTAGAGAGCCTACAACTGAGTTTAGTTTAGAGATGCTGGAAAGGGAGAATAAATTGCCATTCCTCGACACTTTAATATTAAAACAAAACCACACATTAAAAACTACAGTTTACAGAAAACCGACAAACACAGATTGTGTTTGGGGGGCTCACCAACAAGAGAGCTTGTTGGTGAGCCCCGAAGAAACTCAAAATAAATTAACATAACCCTAAATAAATTACATAAGTAACTTTTATATATTGAAACCCTTGAGAAATATATTTTGTTATTAGTATTGTGATTCAATTCTAACGATCAACGTAATTTTTTTTTAAATGAATTCACTTATTTTGCCAAAAGTTTGACTAAGGTGGTGGATGACTGAAAAGGTGTGTTAAATAGCTAAATTGACACTTTCAAACCATATCTTTTCAATTTGATGTTATCACCACTTCCAGATATATTTAATAAATTTAATTCGAATTGGTAGGAAGTCTAATTTATTTTCCACCCAATTAAGAAATGTAAAATCAGTAAACAAAATTATTGGTTTCAAAAGAACTTTAGCACATAATTTAACTAGAACCCTAGATTTGGAAAATTGTTGAAAGAATGTTCAACTTTTCCCTTTGAAAAGTTGAACATTAAAGAGTTAAAGATTAGTTAAGTTAAAAGTTAAAGATTAAATAAATAAGGCTTTACAAAAGTAGACATAAATATCATCTGATAACATTCCAATAAGTTTAAAAGAAATTTACGGAAAAAATGGAGAAAATAGGAAAATTTAACCTAGATAATTTATGAAATTTGTTATTAAAATTGTGATGAAAAGTATATTGGACAAACTAGAAGTATAATCAAATATCTATGATATTTAGAAAGTTTCAGATGCATGCATTTACTTGGTTATTTATGACAATCGAGTTTTGACATTGACCAAACCAAACCCCAACCAACTGTTGTTGACCAAACCAAACCCCCAACCAACTGTTGTTGACCAAGCAAGTTTTGACATTTTCAGAAAAAATAATAAAATTTAAGTTCGGCCTGTTATGAAATAATTTGTTTAACATCTATTGAAGAGGTTGAACGGTTAGAACGTCCAAAAAGCTCTACCACTGACGAAACAACTTGTTGACATTTTTTGGCAGTAATGCTGCCAAATTTTGTCAAAATGGCATTTTGAACCTACCACTACATTGACAAAAAGTTATAAATCATAATGGTATTTACATAATAGACTAAATAAATATTTACATAAACAATATGAATTTCCCTTTCTTTTTAAAGAATCCTTACGAACTTTCCAGACTTTTTGGCACTTTTCCGTTTCATCAAACATGTAATATGAAGCAGATACAAGTACAGCAAAAAAAGCAAAAACCTTCCATCTTCAGGAGGAGTTAACGCTACCGTTTTTAGGCCTCTCAATTCTCGTGGTGTCGTTCTCAGACATTACCTGGTACAATGCTGGACCAATTCCAATTAGAGACTATCTGATACAATTTAGAGACAACCTTGTACAATACCTTAGAGACTACCTGGTACAATTGCTGGACCAATTCAAGATTGCTACTCATGCTAAACATCCACATCTAGCAAAAAATATTCTCCAGCTCTTTGCGGCTCTTTATAGCTCCTCTGGGTCTTATGAATAGAGAACGATATCATCTGTAAATCTAAGATGGCTTAGGTATTCACAATTGATTCTAATTCCATCCTGATCCCAATCCAGATTGCGAAATACTTCTTCAAGGCAGGCTGAGGAAAGAACAAGCGATACTGTGTGCCACCATGGCGTAACCTCTTGCTTAGATATATATATATATATATATATATATATATATATATATATATATATATATATATATATATATATATATATATATATATATATATATATATATATATATATATATATATGAAATTTTATGTAAATCCCTTATGCATGTAAATCCCTAAATCCTTATGTAAATAAACATGAGCTCTCCATTTAAAATATTTTCTGCGATGTGGTGTTGCCAAATCTACTTGAAGCTAATACCAACTTTGTTTTTAAATGAAATATCCTATATAATATTACATTTTTAGATTCTGCGAGGCATTTTGAAACTTTTTTATATAACATTCTATACATATGTCTTGAGCCGTTTCAGAAGTAAAAAATAGTTTTTAAGAAATTTGGCAGAAAAATCCCTGAATATAAAAATATTTTTTCACTACCAGCATAACTAGATACTTTTAGATACTAGAATTTTTGAATACGGTTCCTAAATAGGTTGCTTTATGATAATATGACATGAGAATTAATTTATCGTATACAGGATGTTTACAAAATAGTGCAGTTTTGATAGAAGTTAAAAACTCATGTTATGCAGGAATTTTAAGTTGAATACTCTGTATTTTATAGTGAAGCACAAAAGAACAATAAATTCTCTATCTAAAAGTATTTAGTGAATATATCTCTATTTTTAACAATTTTCGATTTATAAACAAAAAACCAAAATAATACAATTAAAGCAAAGATAACGGTTTATTTTATTTTAGTAAACAAAAAAAAAATTAATATTAAAAACATAATACTATGGAAAAACTATTTTTACAGCAAATGTTCGAAACGCTGACCGTTTACCTCCAAACACTTGGCTGGCTCTTCTGTCTCAATAGGACCTAATTTTCCAAATGCTTGATTCACCCGATGACTCCTCCCTAGTTTTTACTGGTGTTTTGTAGATAATATCTTCTATAGTACCGCAAAGATAGAAATCAAGAGGAGTTAAATCGGGTGATCTCGGCGGCCAATTCCACGCACCCAAACGTCTAAACCACCGGTCTTAAAATAGTTCATGGAGTTGCCTGCTTACTTCTTCTGTACAGTGTGCCGAAGAACCATCAAGCTAGTAGTAGCTGCTTCGATACACTGCCTGTTGAAGGTTCTCTGTCAAATCCTCTACTACTGTTGTTACTATTTCTAGACACTTTTGTGAAGTTAACTGTTCATCGTAAATAAAGTGTCGAATTTGTTCGTTCATGATTAAACAAAAAACATTAAAACTAAATTTCTCTTAGTATGCCGAATTCCTGGTAAAACGATCATTTTTATTGGCCCAGAAGTGAGAATTTCGTCTGTTAAAAATTAATTTTCTCAAAAATTTGCACTCCTCAGTCCAGATTATTTTTGTAAAAAATTTTCCTGGAAACGAAATAATAAATTTATATAGGGAACTAATAACATATAGGGTATTCCATTTAAAAAAACGAAGTTGCAATCAGCTTCGAATAGATCTGGCAACACAAAATATTTCAAATAGAGAGTTCATATTCATTTACATAAGTACCCAAGTAGTTCTCCGTAAACGTCTATAAAACCATCCACCGTGAATCACCCATATATATATATATATATATATATATATATATATATATATATATATATATATATATATATATATATATATATATATATATATATATATATATATATATATAAGCCCCACCCATTCCTGCAATTGGAAGACACATGTTTCGATGTTCAGGTACCGACACATGCACACACACCGGCTCGTCAAGGTACCGACACATGATCTCCCGTCAAGAATAGGAAGACCCCATCCACAGTCAGCAACCTATACTCTCGCCGACTTCCTGTCGGATGGTGTATATATCTAATGTTAGATTCCTTTGGACAGCGTCCAATGAGACAACAGTAGTTGAGTGTCAAGTACACTCAACCGCTGGGTTTCACAATCTCATGTGGATCGCACAGCAACCTGCGTCTCCGCCCAAATGAACATTTTTGTTAGGTGCTTGACCAGAAATAAGCCCCACCCATCCCTGCAATTGGAGGGTACATGTTTCGCCTCTCGATGTTCAGGCTCGTCATGGTGTTCACATGTTCTCACATGTTCTCCCGTCAAGAATAGTTCCCAAAAAAAAACTATAGTTTCACAGTGAAGAGGAAACGACCACAATAGGTGATAATCTGGAAGTGTCAGGTTCGGTAACTCGACAAATTTTCTTCATATGGCTTATGTTATAAGGAATCTAGCATTGTGGTGATGAAAAACATTTTTTTACAATATATCAGTTGTGAACAGTGCTTATAAAACTTGGACTATCAATTCTTCTATTAGAACTTTCGATGTCAAATACTGAACCCGAAGAGATTTACCACTAACATCAAATCACTAAACATCAAATCACTTTTTTAAAACTTCTCGACACTCGTTTCGCTAACCATGTAATGTTCACATGGTTAGCGAAACGAGCGTTCAGGAAGTTCGGTCAATCAGGAGGTTCAATCTTCAACGTTATATCATCTCCTGATGATGTTAACATGCTTAGCGAAACGCGCATCCTGAAGTTTAAAAAAGTAATTTGGTGTTGTGTAGTAATAAATCTCTTTGAGTTTGCTTGATCTAATTTTGTTAACCGCGAACAGTGATACTTCGTAAGTATCCATGAAGAACATCCCATCACATGAAGAACAAGATCATCTTTAAAAGCAATAGCTTCTTCACTCTCCATGATTTTTTACACAGTACGTTATCGTATATTATACATTTTGCATCTGCCTCGAGTATTGACTTTAAAAATGGATAGCTTTCTCGATCGTTTTCACAAAGAATTGCGGCTGTACATTTTGACGCCTAGAAAATGTAAAACAAATCGAGGTAAACTATGACTAGCAGTTTTTTTCTTAATGTTCAATTTATCCAACAAGGTGTCAATTGTTAAGCTAACCTGTAAATATATTGTCTTGATTTTAATTTAATTTTGTTTACGTAAACTTCGTCTACCAAAACAATTAACTATCTTAATTATGTATTTAATTTATTAGTGATAAACTAATAATGGATTACTTAATTATAATTGATATATTCGCCATATAAAAAGACTTCACGGTTTACAGAGATCAGTCTAGTGTCGAGCAAAATCTTCAATATTCACAATGAAATATTTAGTGTTATTATACTTTGTCTGCTTCTGGATGGCTATCAGCGGTAAGTTTTTTATTATTTATTTGTTACCACTAGCAAGGGGGCACTATATTCTATAATGAGTCCTCAACAATAACTTGAATGCTGAATATCACCATAATTAAATAACCTTAGATATAAAGTGTCTTTATTCTTAAACCCTTTCATGTTGTTTTTTTGCCAAAATGTCTGAAATATTGGGTTGTCTGGAAAGTTCATAGGAATTTTTTTAAGAGAAAAAGAAACGCAAATAATTTATGTAAATATTTATTTAACCTGTTATATAATTACCATTATTATTTACAATTTCTTGCCAACGCCAATAATATCGTTATTGCCAAAAAATATCAACAGGTTTTCATCGTTTTTTCCATTGTAAAAGAGTTCCCATTTAAAAACTTTTGAAGGGTGCGGAATGGGTGCTAGTCGATGGGTACAATGTCTGATGAATAAGGTAGATGGGACAAAATATCCCAACTGAAGCTTAACAATTTTTAGCGGGTCCTGATTGAAACGCGTGGTCGTGCTTTGTTACGATGAAACACGACGCCTTTCCTGTTTGCTAATTCTGGCGGTTTTTCTTCAATTGCTGCCTTCAGTCGATCTCATTGTGAACAGTAGAGGTCGTTGTTGATGCGTTTGGTTGCAGAAGGGAAGAAGCTCAAAGTGTATGGGTTACTTCCAAACCCACCACATGCAAAACATAATTTTAATCGGTTGAAGGCCGTCTGCCCGTAGCAACCCCAATGGTTTTGTTGATGCGTGTTGTTGTACACAATCCACTTTTCTTCACCAATTTCCATTCGCTTCAGAAATAGAGCCTCGAAATTTTCTTCAGGAAAAGATGACAGGAACAGATTCAGTCCTGCAGATTTTGCTTATTAATTCGGGAGCGACCACACATTGCATCTGCAGACAAATCCATTTTTTTCAGGTTTTGAAAAATAGTTTATCTGCCAATAGTTAACTTATCTGCTATCTCATGAACATAATGTGGCGTAAATGCAAGTTATTGGCCGACATTTTTAATATGAATCAACTTGACTAATAGAAGGCAAATCAAAACGAATCTGAACGTAAACAATGTAAATACCACCTGAATTAATATGTGTATGTGTAAATAAACATTACTAATCTAATATAAATATTTGTTTACATGCGTTAAAAGGGCAACTAATACAAAATCCCTACAAACTTTCAAGACAACTCTATATTAACATTAGCGTATTCAAAGATGTATGTATGAATAATAAATACTACACAAAAATACTAATTGGCCAATCATGTTTTGATTGGAAATATTCTAGCACAAAGAAATTAGATAATTACGTCGATGCCACATTAACATCAAATAAAATCTTGTTGTTTTATCACTTTGGTTGAGGTATTATTATTATTATGGATTTAGCCTAAAGGCATTTGCACTCCCTCTAAGGGGAACATTAACTTATGCCAGATGTCTCAGATATTAAAAGGTTTAGGCTCTGTGGCAGACTATAGCTATCATATAGCCTATCAGACTTTCCCTGCTATCGGGCCGCAAGGTGGCGACAGAAATTTTCGATGTTCCTGAGTTGATCAAGAACTTCAGGACGATTCTTACTGTTCCCAGTAGTGCTGCTAGGTGTTGTTCCTCATTCACAGTTCCCAGTAGGTGTTTATTGCTTTAAACATATTTCTGCTATTCAGACTGGGCTTGATCACTTGCTTTACCTTCTTGATGAATTGAGCCCTTTGTTTCATTGCCAGGTACTAGTATGTGTCTATGGCAGTCATTACCTTGATAGTTTGGCCATTATGAGTCTTAAAAGCGTGCATATATTTTGCCATCCTATACTTTGAAGTCTGCCTCTGTTAATACTGATGATGCGACATTTTTCTAATCCAAAGTCCATGCCGACATCTCCAGAAAATTCCTCCACCATTTTTAACATTTGCTCAAGTTGTTTTTTTATGATTGTGATTTTAATTATTATTATTATTATTATTATTGAAGAATCAGAGTAATATTAGTAGCAAGATAATTATCAAGATAGCTTTACTGAAGATGCCTCGCTGTTTATAATAACCATTTTGCTAGAATGCAGCACGATAATATTTCACGTGGGTATATTGAAAAATAATGTATACTCATTTGAGGAGGACTTTAAAATGAAATATCATGAAGGTGATTGATTCTACCGACGCACCAAACGGCACTCGATTAGTCAAACAGTATTATTATGTAGTAATAATGCAGATAACTAATATTTTTCCATTATATTTTATATTTTATATTTTTCATTATACTATATTTAACAATAATATCATTTTTTTTTTGTTTCAGTTAATCTTGCGCTGTAAGTATACGTCTATATACGATGTATTAAATGATGTTGTAGTAAGATAAAATCATTTATATGAAAAAGAATTTAAGATCACATACTACGAAAAAAACTTAAGCAGATTGTATCATGATGGCTTACTCAAGCAAGCCATCATATAATTAGAAATTCTAATCTCGCTCTCTCTCTAGGGGGAAATTCTTATCATTACCGAATTGCTAAGTTCTTTGCTGTCGACCACACCTTCAAAAAGAAATCTAAATTTTTGTAATCTTTTAAAAGATACTTTTTTTGTAAACGATTTAACACTAACCGATAGAAAATTAAATGCCAGTTGTTTTTCGAACATGTACTTCTCAATTATTTCAATTTCAACAAAACTACAGCTGAAGAATTTGAAATAATTTCTAAAGTGCAATGTGAGCAAGTGCCATCAAAAATACCAGTAGAGAGTGGATTTAATGTTGTTTATTTCACTGTGAAAGACAAGGAACAATTTGAACAACCGAAAATGCCGAACTATTAACATCAAGAATTATTCAAAATCCAGAACATTATCAAGAATTATTTGAAGCGTTACTCATATGATAATAAATTCGGTTTGGCGAATTTGTTACATCGATGGAAAAGAGGAGCAAATAATTCAGTCATAAGATTTTGTTCTGCCTATCAGAAAGATCATATTTTATCATAAGTTATTTCAATTGAATAAAACAGGTGATACTCACCACGGTAATTAATAATCGTAGTAACTTACATCGCTACAACGCGACGAATTTTCAAGACTGCATGTTTCAAAACCTGTAAAGGCAACACTATTAGAATACGAATAGGAAGTTGTTCTACATCCATTCAATTCCCCAAATTTATTGCCGGATCGCCATTTAATTACGAAGGTATTCGAAAATTAATTTCTTCTCAAGAAACTATTATGATTAGTATTATTAGTATGAGTATTAAACTATTTTCAACAGAAGTGTCATTAAGCGACCCTCATTAGATAAAAGGTATCTGCGACAGCTCTGGAAAAGAACAAACAAACGAGGAACAGCGAAAACAGCGGAAAGAGGAACAGCTAAATTGTTGATAAAGCCCAATTTCACACAACAGCTCAAACAAACAATTAGTATTTCAAATAGAGAAAACCACTAAAAGATCACGAGACAGACAATGCTTAAGTCGAAAGGTGGTTGAAAACCACACTAAGGTATATGTGGGAAATTGAGAGAGACGCGCTACACTGGTTAATGAGTAGGGACGAGGATAATTGCTTTAAATCATTGGAATCTAAAAAAAGTCCTTCTTAATAGACCATATCTTATAGGTATCCTCCAGGATAGCCTAGTTCAATTGGACCAGATCACATATTCTATTTTGAACGAGTAAGGGAATGAGGTTTAACTAATATGGGATGGAATATGTGAATCTTCCATTTAAGATTTTTTTTAACTAAACTATCTACTACCTCGTCACCTTAAATGTATCTTATCTTCAAGAATCTAGGGAATGGATATGGTTGAAGGTGTAGACGATAGCAAAGAACTTAGCAATTCCGCAATGATAAAAATTTCCCCCGTGAGAGAGAGAGCGAGATTAGAATTTGTAATTATATGACGGCTTGCTCAATACAATCTGCTTAAGTTTTTTCGTAGTATATGATCTTAAATTATTTTTCATATAAATGATTTTATCTTACTACAACAGCATTTAACTTTTTGAATTTAAAATGTGGAAGAACCTGATTAATAAAAATTGGTCTAAAACTTCGATTACAAATCTAGGATATGTTATTTTTAAGATTTATATTTTTGTAAATTAAATATTTATGTTATAGCTCCAGTCCGGTTCCCATTCCCCAGAACGGCAATGTTGGTGGTATAGGTTAGTATATTAAATATGTTGTTTCCTTTTTATATTCTTTTGGATAACTCCTTTTTTAGGCAACACCAACATCAACACTTTCACTCAGGAAGGAACTATTCTTCAAAATGGAGCTAATTTTGGAAAATAACTTTTAGTTACTTTCCATTGAGTTATATTCGATTACGAAAAATAAAAGAATATATGTTAATAAATATACTTATTTAATTTTTTATGTTATATTATTATTTCCTTCAAATACGAACGTTCTCGTCTTGAATGATATAGGAATTGCAAAATTCCCCAAAAAATAATTTCCCAGGCATCGCTTCACTAAACAGTCGAATGAATAACATAAAAAATTGAATCTTACAGTTCAGTAAACAAAGCACAATATAAATGTCAAATATTTAAATGATGTCGCCAGGAGAAGATACACACGACCATTATACCAAAAAAGAAATTAAAAAACAATTTCTTATTAGATAGGGAGAATATTTATCGATATATTTTCCCACAATAGAAAGACGAAATTTGTACGTTCAAGAAATGAATCAAGTGTATCAAATGATTTTTTGATGTCGATGATTAAAATGCTGTTAAAATTACTCCTAGTTGACCATTCAATGTTTCCAATTGATGCAAAACGGTTTCATTTCATTGCCAAAGCAGTTTATGTAATGGAAAATAGTTACAGGAAGACAAATGTGGTAAATGAGATGTTAAAGCAACAAAGAATTATTTTTTTGTCAAAAAATCAGTAATAATTAAAGAACACTGAGAAAGTCAACTGCTGAAATTCGATGAATTATTGTGTTATTTCAAGTTCCATTTTCCTAAATTTCGGTGAAGATTTTTTCAAAATTTCAATAAAATCAGTAAATTTGTATATATTTTCCTAAGTCTTTGTTTCAACATCCAATTTCAGTATCACTTTAACATTCCCTCTACCTTCTCTGAATTATTGATGTCATTGAAAAAGTTGTGTTTGTAACAAACAATTACCTCCATAAACGATTTAAAGCATTTGAAGCGTTTTCATATCCCTTTGATCATTTTAATACAGAACTTAATGTTGATTCACTTAAATCACATTATTAAATGTATTGTATTGGCTTCCAGTGGCTTGAAATATTATGGAATTTATAGTATAGACAGAAAGATTGTCACTTTATAAACCAATTTGCCACCAATAATCACAATTTTCGTTAAAATATAAAATTTATTTCGTAAAAAAATTGACTTGCGCGACAACGAAGAAAATGGAGCTTCCAGAGGAATCGTTCAGGCTTAAAATGACTAGCCCAAGGCATCCTGATTCGACTGAGGAAGTAGAAAAGGCGTTCCTACTAGCAACTGTCAGGACTGGCCAAACTCACAAGTTTCACTTTTACGATTTTCCTATATCATACTCTCTGCCCGTTTGATTTTCCACTATTGTTGCAATTAACAATTATTGAACGTCAAATGAAAGCACAACGCATTATCATTATTAAAATATTTTATATATATGATGAAAATTATATCGAGATTAATTTTAAAGTCTTGCCCTTTTGGGTAAAGGAAATGTGGCAAATAAATGACGTGGTTGATCGCACCGCTACGTTGAAAGAAAATATTATCACAGTTGATGACAGCGTGGCTTATAATATAAGAACCTGATTGCGAAATCGGGCAAAATAACTACATAATTAGATTCGAAAAGATTAGTTCTTTTCGATTTTCCAGATATTATAACGTATAAGGATTATCATAAAGTGTTATATAAGTTCAAAATTTGGCAGGAATGTTCCTCATGCGTCGAACATTTTTGCTAAGGAGGAGGGTTCATAAAAATCAACTCCTAAAGGGAGTTGCGGGAGCGTAAAAGATAAATATACGCTCGTTTTTGAAAAATTTAAGTCCTTCTTACTTGAAATTTCGCAGGAATGTTCTTCATGCATCGTAGATGTTCGCTAAGGAGGAGAATTCATAAATATCAGCTCCTAAGGGGGGTTGCGGGGGTGTAAAAGATAAATATACTTCGAAATTTGAACTTTGGAACTGAATCGTTGTAAATCTTTTGATCCGTCGCAATTTTGTCTTTGTGAAATTTATAGAAAAAAATTGTCAAATAGCACGTATGCTATGTAATTCTAAACATAATTATTATTAATTATTCTATTAAGTTTAATTTACGCCCAGCGATCGGGCTGGTAACAGCTAGTATAAAATAAAGATAGAAAAGAGATATGAAGTATAAGATGTTATATGATATATGTTATTTATGTTATATTTATAATATAAAGTTTAATGGAATTTTTGGTAGTTGTACGAATTATTATAAATAAAGATTTTGCCTTTTTAGTTAGATTACAAACAATCCATACCCAATAACACTGCATGAATATTATCTAATACTGGAGATATTATCTAAGAGCTATTATAACCGCTGTAGAATGCGGAGGACTGTGTGACGGCCTGCAAATATGCTAGACTTATTCAGAGAAGCCTATGGAGCATTCCTATTTAAAATCAATGAATAAAAAACGAAAATATTGCAACAAACTGCTCCAAATATGGAGAGAGAGAAATAACTGATATTGTTGTAACTAAGATAGTCAACCACTGATATAGTCAATAACTGATATAGTCAACCACTAGAAGAAGTAGCATGCTTGCCATATTTGGAAAGTAAAATCTCCTGCTCTGCAGACGTGCAAGAAGAGTTTATATATACAGGGTGGTTCACAGAGTTGTTAACTTTTTGAAATAAAATAAAATAAGAACAGGTTGATTTACAAAAATTCTTGGAAATTCATCTTCTGAAGGTTACATTGTCTAAATGTGCTCAATTTCTATCCTGCACTCCTGAAGCCGATCTCTAAAATTGGCCATAACGCGGCAGCAAGTGTCTAGCGTTAGAGCTTCGATTTCTTGCCGAATATTCTTCTTTAAATCCTCCAGAGTCGCGGGGCGGTTGCGATATACTTGACTTTTAAGAAACCCCCTTAAAAAAAGTCACATAAAGTCAGATCCGTCCGGGCTTCGGGGGAGCCCGATGTCTCCTCTTCGAGAAATCAATTTTTCCGGAAAAATCACCTGAACGATGGCCAAAGAGAGTATAAATATAAGTATATAAGTATATACAAGTATAGTAGGTGGCTTTGTCCTGGTGGAACCAAATTCTTGAAGAGTAGGAGTGAAAAAAGTTTGAAGCATGTTGACATAACGCTGAAAATTCACCGTTACTGCGCCGCCTTGGTGGTCCTTGAAAAAAAATGGACAATTATTCCTGATGCCGGCATTGCAGCCCAGTAATGACCTTCGAGCTATGCAGAGGCCTTTCATGTTTTTTAGTCCTCATCAGAGAATGAGATGTTGTCGACTTTTGGAAGTCGGTTTAACATTTCGTTAGCGAATAAAAATCTATCAGCGGGATACCCCAGCTTCAATTCTTGCGTTAACTTAATCTTGTATCGACGCACCGACGATCTCGTCACATTTAAAGCAGCTACGCCCTTGCAAGTCGATAAGTTTGGTTGTTGCGTTTATTTAACATTGAACCACTTTTTTCAAACTTACGAACCCATAGCTTAATAACGGAAGTCTTGGACATTGCTGAACATCGAGCAAATTGAAATATTGTACAGGCGGGGCAGTTCGTAACAATTCTGAATCCTTCTAACTTCAAATACCCAGCCCCGGAAGACCATGCAAATCAAAGCTGGGTTATTTGAACAACTATAAAACTCGTAATTCTTTACAAATGGCTCAGCAAGTTAATAGCCATGGCTGAGGTAACATACTCGTATCGAGTTGACAGCCATCGTTATCTAATAAGGTGTAATTCTGCTCCTGTGTTTGCAGCTGTGTATAATTGGGTAAATGAGTTTAAACGTGGACGTATATCCACAAAAAAAATTAACATTGTTCGGGACGTCCAGTGGAAGTGACTATTCCCGAAATGATTGACCAAATCCACGACATGTTTTTAAGTGATCGACGAATCAAAGTGCGCGATGAAGTTGATTGTGAAGCTAATATGTAAATATATTATTTTTATTGTTACTTAACGAAAGCTCCCTATGCCAAAATAATTAAGTATCTTAATTAATATTTAATTTAATTTATTAATAATAAACTAATAATGGATTACTTAATTATAATTGATATATCTACCATATAAAAAAGCTTCATGATTTACAGAGATCAGTCTACTGTTGTCGAGCAAAATATTCTGTATTCACAATGAAATATTTAGTGTTATTATACTTTGTCTGCTTCTGGATGGCTATAAGTGGTAAGTTTTTTTCACTATTTATTTGTTACCGCACTAACGAGGAGATGCTGTATTCTATAATGATTCCTCAACAATATGTTAAACTGTAGATCTAGACAATAAATAACCTTAGATCCAGACAGGTCTTTATTCTTAAACCATTTCATACCGTTTTTATCAAAATGATTATAAATATTTAAACTGTTATATTCAAATATGTGTGAATAGTAAAGACTACCCAAAAAGCCTGCTTGGCGAATCATGTCTTGTTTGGAAATATTCTAGTACAGAGAAAATGAACAGAAATACAACATCGATGCCACCTTGGCGTCAAAGAGTCATTGCAGATTTATATGCCACTTTAGTTGAAGTATTACTTCCATTTTAGTCCGATATCAACCTTTTGCCCCGATAAATAAACATTCGTTCTTCTTCATACACATTCTGTTCTATTAAACTGATTCTACTTCGAAATATTCGGGGGACGGTTTTTTAAAAAACGTGAGTAAAATAACCTCCGAAATAAGACAATTTAAAAAAAAAACTTTTAAAAAAGGCTTCAAAGCAACTGGTGCCACTCGTGATATTTGAGAAATAGATGGGAAAGGTGCCGTATCAATCTCCACCACTCAGTCATGGTGAAAATGTTCCGTGAGGGAGACATGAGTTTTGAAAATAGGAAGCGAGAAGGTTGTAATAATTCAGTTAGAGTTAGTTCTTGATGATAGGGCGATAAATTCAGAACGCTACTCAGCTCAACTTGAAAGGATACAGGCTGTTCTGTCCGAAAAATATCCAGCTCTGGTCAACCGTCAAAAGTCCTCCTGCAACAAGACAATGCAAGACCACACACTTCACATCTAGCCATCTCAAAAATTAACAGATTGGTCTCAACCTCCGGCTCTATCAAATTACCGTTTGATTCACTTCATGGTCTACTTTTTCCGGGACAAAAATTCAGGACTAAACAAAAAAGCAAAAACTGCGTCGAGTTTTTTGACCCCATAGACTCATCGTGGTATCGTTATTATAGATGCTTCGCTATTTATATACGTTTTCCTAGAATATAGAGCGATAACAATTCGTCTTGATATATAGAAAAAATCATCCCAAGTTATTTGACGAGGACTTTAGACTTTCATGAAATATCATGAAGAGTGTTTATTCAACCTACATACCGAACGGCACCCGATTGATTAAGAAGTGGTAATGTGGTAATAATTACGCAGATTTGAATACATCTGATAATCACTTCTGCCAACCATTATTGTTTCATTATATTTTATATTATATATTAGTAATTATATTATATATAACAATAATAAAAATATGTTTTGTTTGTTTCAGTGAATCTTGCGCTGTAAGTATACATTATTTATAAATATACAATATATAAACTTACAACTGTAATAATATTCAGTTAAAAAATAATCTTATATTGTTGTAATCTTAACAGCTACTTTTTTATGAACGAAAAAAGTTAATGGTAATCGATAGAAAATTAAACGTTAGTTGTTTTTGCCAATTATTTTGATTTCAACAAAACTAGGTTTGAAGAACTGCAAATAATGCCTAAAACCTAAGGTGAGCAAGTTCCATCAAAAAATGGTAGTGACTGGTAGTGAGTCAATTTTGTATTGGTTATTTGTGAAAGACAAGGAACAATTTGGACAACCGAAAAAAGCCGAACATTGAAATAAAGGCATAATTAACTGGAAAGCAAAGCCCAACTTCACACAACTCAAAAAGATCATTAGTATTTCGGATACAGAAAAAGACTAAAAGATTAGGAGACTGGCAAAGCTTGAGTCGAAAGGTAGTTTAAAAACGATACTAAGATATAATGTGGGAAACGGAGAGAGAGTCATTACAGTGGTTAATGAGTAGGGAGGAGGATGATTACTTCAAATCATTGGGATGGAAGTTAGTTTAGGTGAAAAAACACTGGAATCATGAAGGAAACGAAACTCCTGAGAAAATTAAGATTAGATATTGCATTATTTGATGGCTTATTCAATATAATCTGCTTAAGTTGTTTCGTAGTATGTAATCTCAAATTCTTTTTCATATAAATGATTTTATATTACTACATCATTTAACTTTTTCATTTTATAATGTAGAAGAAACTAATAAAATTGGTTTAAAACTTCGATTACAAATTTAGGATATGTTATTTATTAGATTAAATTTTTGTAAATTAAATATTTATGTTGTAGCTCCAGTCCGGTTCCCAATCCTCAGAACACCAATTTTGGTGGTATAGGTTAGTATATTAAATCTTTAGTTTCCTTTTCATACTGTTTTAAATAACTCCGTTTTTTAGGCAACACCAACACAAACACTTTCACTCAGGCAGGAACTATTCTTCAAAATGGAGCTAATTTTGGAAAATAACTTTTAGTTACCTTCCATTGAGCTATATTCGATTACGAAAAATAAAAGCATATATGTGAAAAAAATATACTTGTTTAACTTTTTATTTTATATTATTATTTCCTTCAAATGCTTACGTTCTCGTCTTGAACGGACTAGGAACAGCAAAATTCCCCAAAAAATAATTTTCCAGGCATCGCTTCACAAAACAGTCGAATGAACAACATAAAAAATTGAATCTTAAAGTTCAGTAAGCGAAGTACAATATGTTGCCAGAAGAAAATACACACGACCATTATTTATACCAAAAAATAAATTACGAAATCTTGACAAAAATTTCTTATTAGATAAGGAGAATATTTATCGATATATTCTCCCGCGGTAGAAAGACGATATTTGTACGTTCAAGAAATGAATCAAGTGTATCAAATGATTTTTTGATGTCGATGATTAAAATACTGTTAAAATCTCAATGAAGATTTTTTCTAAATTTTGATAAAATCAGTAAATTTGTATATATTTACTTAGGTCTTCGTTTCAACATTCAATTTCAATATCAACTTTCTCTCTGCCTTCTCTGAATTATTGATGCCACTGAAAAAGTTGTATTGTAATAAACAATTACCTCCATAAATGATTTAAATCAGTTATTGATTCACTTAAAATTACATTATTTAAATGTATTGTATGTTGGCTTCTGATGACTTGAAATTTATGGAATTTATAAGAGACGGAGTATAAACAAACTTGCTTGCGCGGCAACGATGAAAATACTTGCTTTGCTTTGGCAGAAATCGCTCAGGCTAAAATTGATCGGCCCAAAGGATCCTGATTCGACTGAGAAAGTAGAAGGGGCGTTCAAATTAATCGATGTTTGGGTAAATAATGTCAATTTTGATAGACATGGCGTTACTAATACATTTGTTGGTATAGATTAATGGCGCCTACGGCGTATTGGAGGGTAAACATACGCCATCAAAAGCCAGTTCGTTATTAATTGCCATTGTGCAAAAAACATAGTTTTTCATAGCTTTGAATATGTCGAATTATGTACCAGAAAAAGACGTTTTGCAGGGAAGTTTAATAACCTTTTTTCATTTCGAAGAAAACGGCTACTGAAACTTATCAATTGTTGGTTGAAGCTTATGGTGAATATAAAAGACAAGGAGTGCCCAGGACAGCCGAAAAGGTTAGAAGATGTAGATTTGCAAACATTATTGAATGAAAACTCAACTCATACGTTGAAAGAATTGGACGAAGCATTGAATGTTGCTCAATCCACCATTTCCGAATGTCTACACGCACTGGGAAAGATCCAGAAGGAAGGAACATGGGTTCAATATGAATTGAAGGAAAAAGACATTAAAAAACGAAAAACAATTTGTGAAATTTTGCTTGCCTGACAGAAAACAAAAAGGTTTCTGCATCGAGTTGTGACAGGTGATAAAAGTGAATCTATTTTGATAAACCTAACCGTAAAAAATCATGAGTAGACACAGGCCAGTCTTCAACATCACAACCCGTGTACAATATACATAGAAAGTATTCTTTGAAAGTATATTTGGTGAGATAGCAGAGGAACTGCGTATTACAAACTGTTGAAACCTGGTGAAACGATTGCCGGCGATTGATACCGACATCAATTGATAAAATTGAACCGAGCATTGAGGGAAAACATTACAAGAATATACTCAAAGACATGATAAAGTCATTTTTCAACATCACAATGCTCGGCCTCATGTTGCAAAATTTGTGAAAAACTATTTGGAAAACGTTACGGACCGTTACCAAACCTTCGGACAACCAGTTATCGATCGATGCAGCACGGAGTTTCAGAACAGCACTTACATTTTTACGATGAATGAATATTTGACTATTGAATGGTTAGCCTAAAAAAACCAAAATTTATTTTGGTGTGGAATCCATTCTTTGACAGAAAGATGGGAAAATAATAGCTAACGATGGACGATACACTGATTATTAAGGTAATTTATTTTGTTATGGAAATAAGCCCTCAAATTTTGCGAAAAAATCGACATTATTAACCGAAACACCTATTAGCAATCACAGTTAATGAAAGCGTGGTTTAAAGTATAAGAACGTTATTTTGAAATATGATGCAATAATTAGATATTTTGGAAGGCTCTGTGCTCCAAATCCTAACAAAAACTTGCCCTTTCATGCATATTAAATTGAAATTCAATATGGCAGAAACGCAAACAACTAAAGTGCTGCCATAGTAATCACATCCAGTTTTTTTCCATTTTCCAGACATTATAACTTATAAGGATTTTTATAAAACCACCATTAAATTTGGAAATGTTATATATAATATATAATATATATATATATATATATATATATATATATATATATATATATATATATATATATATACATAAGAGATGTGTGTGATATAATATAGATAATGTGTGATATAATATAGATAGGACATAAGGATTTTTATAAAACCACCATTAAATTTGGAAATGTTATATATAATATATATATATATATATATATATATATATATATATATATATATATATATATATATATATATATATATATATATATATACATAAGAGATGTGTGTGATATAATATAGATAGGACATATATAATATAGATGTAACATAGATATGAGGTGTTATATAATATATGTATATAAGATGTTTATTCTTACAAGAAATTAAGTTCATTACTTACTATTTTTATTTAAATGAGTAGATTTAGTTCTAGTTTAATGGAGTTTTTGGTAGTTGTATGAATTGTTATAAATAAGGAGTTTGTACTTTTAGCACATAATATGCTGATTGAATATTACCTAATGCTGGAGATATTATCTAAGAGCTATTATAATGGCTGTAGAATGCGGATGACTGTGCGACGGAGTGCAAACGGTGCTAGACTTACTTAGAGAGGCCTACAGAGCATTTGGACTTAAAATTAATTAAAAAAAACCAAAATATTTAAACAAACTTCTCCAAATACGGAGTGAGAGACAGCTGATATTGTTGTGAATGGTCAACCACTGGAAGACGTAGCATGCTTCCGGTATTTGGAAGTCAAATTTCCTGTTCTGTAGACGTGCAAGATATATATATATATATATATATATATATATATATATATATATATATATATATATATATATATATATATATATATATATATATATATATATATACAGGGTGGTCCAAAGAGTTGTTCGCTTTTTGAAATGAAGTTAAAAAAAAATAAATTGATCAATTTTAACAAATGTATTCTTAAAATTTACAATAATTCTTGCAAATTCATGTTCTGAATATAACATTATCTAAATATGTTTCATTTCTGCCCTGGCACTCCTGAATATTCTTCTTTAGATCTTCCAGAGGAACGGGACGGTTGCTGTACAATTAACCTTTAAGATATCCTCATAAAAAATCACAGGGTATCAGGCCCGCACTTTGGGCGAGAAGACTGAATGTCTCCTCATCGAGAAATCAATTTTCCCAGAAAAAGCCCGTGGTTCAGGGCACGGGCAAAGAAAGATTGGAAGTGTGGCAGGTGGGTCAGTCCCAAGTGTCCTGAGTGTATCCTTTAAATTATTGATGGGCAGGGGTGAAAAAAGTTTGAAGCACGTCGACATAACGTTGAGAATTCACCGTTATTATGCTGCCTTGATGGTCTTCGCACCTTTGCAGCCCAAGCTGTAACCTTCGGGCTATGAAAATGCATTTTATGTTAATTTTTAGGGTTTTCTCCACACTACTAGCAACTATTTTGATTATTGGCATGGCCATTAAGGTATAAATGAGCCTCATTGGAGTATAATATACTGTCGAATGCTGGAAATCAGTTCATCATTTTGTTAGCGAATAAAAGTCTATCAGTGGGGTCCGTCAGCTTTAATTTTTGCACTAACTGAATCTTGCATCGATGTACTGACCATCTCGTCACATTTTAAGCAGCAGCACGCTTTCAGGTCGATAAGTTTGGTTGTGGCGTTTATTTAACGTTGAACCAGTTTCCTCAAACCCACGAACCCACTGCTTAACCAATGGAAGTCTTACACATTGTTGAACATCGTGCAAATTAAAATGTTGTCGAAATCTACGGCGCGCAATAGTGCCGAAATTGTTATTGTAGTAATACTCGCGTACACAAAACGAGCGATCCCCTCCCGTGTAGCGCGGCTTGGTGACTAAATTTCCCTTTACCGAACTATCTTTTAAGGCCGACCCCTCCTACCAAATTTTCTACAACGCAACCAAACATTAACAACTCTTTAGAAGTTGTAGAATAAAGCGTGCTGGTGCTAATTTTGGACATCTAATGAAAAGGGTGTTCAGTAACCGAGACTTAAAAAAATACACTAAAATCACTGTTTTCAATACTATCATAATTCTCATTCTTTTGTGAGGAGCTGAATCCGGGATCCTGTATCGGAAGCAAATAAAACAACTCGAGATATTTCAACAAGGCTTTCTGCGGAAAATCTTGTGAATAAAACGGCGACACTAACACGCCAATCAGGCCAATGTTGAGGTACCTGAAAGAGCCAACAGTTTAAGCATATAATCCAAGATAATAAAAGCTTAGCTGAAATGGCCAGATGATTGCCAAATGATTCAAGGCGTTAGGATGCGAAAGCAAATTCTCTATGGCAAATTAAGGAACAAGAAGCAAAACCTGGGAATGAAGAACATGAAGCGAATCTATAATGAGCCATAAACTCGTCTGTATAAAACCCATGTTAAGCGTGTCTGAATGGGAAAAGACGGCAAGACAAACCCAAATGGCATGAACAGACATACAGAGCTGTGCAGCTCCACGAGAAAAATTATCCTAAAAAAAAACGCAGCCAAAAAAAAGGCAAAAGGGAAAACCCAAATAGGCGGGACCGCTTGTAACAATTATGAATCCTTCTGACCTCAAGTGCTTACGAAAAACCATGCAGATCAAAGCTCCGTTTTTTGAGCCACTATAAAACTCAAAAATTTTTAACAATGGCTCAGCAAGTCGATAGTCATGGCTGAAGTCATACTCGCATTGAGTTGACAGCCATCGTCATCTAATAAGGTGTGATGCGTAAATAAATTGTTTTTATTGTTACTTAATTTTCTTGACGGAAGCTCCCACTCTCAAAACAACTAATTATCTTAATTAATATTAAATTTAACTTATTAATGATAAACTAATAATGGATTACTTAATTATAATTGATATATTTACTATATAAAAAAAGCTTCATTATTTACAGAGATCAGTCTACTGTTGTCGAGCAAAATATTCTATATTCACTATGAAATATTTTGTGTTATTATACTTTGTCTGCTTCTGGATGGCTATCACTGGTAAGTTTTTCACTATTTATTTATTACCAAACTAGCGAGGGGGTAGTGTATTCTATAATGATTCATTAACAATAACTTAAACTGTAGATCTAGTAAATAAATAACCAATTCAGACGGGTCTCTATTCTTAAACATTTTCATACTGTTTTTTACCAAAATGATTCTAAATATTTAAACTGTTGTATTAAAATATGTGTGAATAATAGAAACTACCCAAAAAGACTGCTTGGCGAATCATATCTTGTTTGGAAATATTCTAGCAGAGAAAAAATAAACCGAAAGACAACAACATCGATGCCACCTTAGCGTCAAGCAGATATTGCTGCTTTATATGCCACTTCGGTTGAAATATTACTTCCGTTTTAGTCCGATTTCAACTTTTTGCCCTGACAAATAAACTATTATTCTTCTTCATACACATGCTGTTCTATTAAAGTGATTCCACTCCGAAATTTTCGGTAGACGGTTTTTTACAAAAACGTGAGTTAAATAACCCCCGAAATAAGGCAATTTTAAGACACTATTTTAAAAAAGCCTTCAAAGCAACTGTTGCCACTCGCGATATTTGAGAAATAGAGGGAAAAAGTGCCGTATCAATCTCCACCACTCAGCCATGGTGAAAATGTTCCGAGAGGGAGATAATAATTCAGTTTGAGTTGGTTCTTGATGATAGGGTGATAAATTCAGAACGCTACTCAGCTCAACTTGAAAGAGTACACGCTGTTCTGGGCCAAAAATATCCAGTTCTGGTCAACCGTCAAAAGTCCTCCTGCAACAAGACAACGCAAGACCACGCACTTCACATTTGGCTACCTCAAAAATTAACGGATTGAACTTTGAACTTCTCCCTTACCTAGCATACAGCCCCAACCTCGCTCTATCGAACTACCACTTGTTTCGGTCCATGGTCCACTTTTTCCGAGACACAAAATCAGGACTGAAAAAAAGCAAAAACTGTGTCGAAATTTTTGTCCCCAAAGACTCATCGATATCTTTACTGTATTAGGGTGGGCAGAACACCCGTTTTTTTGAAATTTCTTTTAATAATACCGAAAATATTTTTCATTATTCCAAAAAAAAATTTTCGCCAAGGGAAAATTTTTAAGTAGATATGTTAGGCTCGTCAAAGTTAGTCAAAGTTTAAAGTTTAAAAAAAAAATTCTGAACCTACTTTGATTGGAAATTTAATTCTCTACAATAAGGTAGGCCGAATATCCGTGTTTTCGAATATCTTTTAATAATACCGAAAATATTTTTCATTATGCCAAAAAAAAATTGTGCCAAGTGAAAAAAAATTCAGTCGATATCGTAGGCTCTTCAAAGTTAGTCAAAGTTCAAAGTTCTTCAACAATTTTGTCTTTATTTATACTGAATTTAGTGTAAGGGCCTTTATTGTAGAGAATTAAATTTCTGATCAAAGTGATTTTTCAAATATATTTGATTCTGATTCTGATTCTGATCAAATAGATTTTTTTTTAAACTTTGAACTTTGACTAACTTTAAAGAGCCTAAGATAGCGACTTAAATTTTTTTCCCTTGGCACAATTTTTTTTTGACATAATGAAAAATATTTTCGGTATTATTAAAAGAAATTCGAAAAAAACGGATATTCGGCGCACCTTAATGTATATGTTTCGCTATGTATATACGTTTTGCTAAAATACAGGGCGATAACAATTCGTCTGGATATATAGAAAAATTAATCATAGGTCATTTGACGAGGACTTTAGACTTTCACGAAATATCATGAAGAGTGTTTTTTCAACCGACATACCGAACAGCACCCGATTGGTCAAGAAGTATTGTTATACTTCATAGTTGGTCATGAAGTATTGTGGTAATAATAAAACATATTTGAATACATCTTGTAATCACTTCTGCCAACCGCTTTTTTCCATTATATTTTATATTGTATATTTGTGTTTATATTATATATAACAATAATAAAATATTTTTTATTTGTTTCAGTCAATCTTGCGCTGTAAGTATACATTATTTGTATATACAATATATAAGCTTATAATTATAATATTTAGTTACAAAATAATCTTATATTATTGTAATCTTAACAGCTACTTTTTTTATGAATGAAAATAGTTATTGTTAATCGATAGAAAATTAAACGTTAGGTTTTTCCAACATGTGTTTGCCAATTATTTTGATTTCAACAAAACTAGGTTTGAAGAACTTCAAATAATTTCTAAACCCTAAAGTGAGCAAGTTCCATCAAAATATACAGGTAGGGGGTCAGGTTAGCGGGTCAGGTTAGGGGGTACTTGGTCACTGGTAGGGGGTCATTGGTTATTTGTGGAAGACAAGAAACGATTTGGAGAACCGAAAAAACCTGAACGTTGAAATATAGGCATTATTAATTGGAAACTAAAGCCCAATTTTACACAACTTAAAAAGACCATTAGTATTTCAGATATTTCACAACTCAAAACAACCACTGAAAGATCAGGAGACAGATAGTGCTTGTCATGATGATTATACAATGGCATTATATGAAGGAAACGAAATTACTGAGAAAATTAAGATTAGAATTTGCATTATATGATGGCTTGCTCAATACAATCTGCTTAAGTTTTTTCGTAGTATGTGATCTCAAATTAGAATATGCAAGAGATATTCAAATCTAGGATATATTATTTATTAGATTTGCATTTTTGTAAATTAAATGGTTGTGTTGTAGCTCCAGTCCGGTTCCTATTCCCCAGGATGCCAATGTTGGTGGTATAGGTTAGTATATTAAATGTTTTGTTTCTTTTTATATTATTTTGGATAACTCCGTTTTTAGGCAATATCAACACCAACACTTTCTCTCAGGGAGGCAATATTCTTCAAAATGGAGCTAATTTTGGAAAATAACTTTTAGTTACTTTTATTTACGAAAAATACAATTACGAAAAATAAAAGCGCATATGTGAAAAAATATACTTGTTTAATTTTCTATTTTATGTTATTATTTTCTTCAAATTCGAACGTTCTCATCTTGAATGGTATAAGAACTGCAAAATTTCCCAAAAAATTATTTTCCAGCGATGTCTGGAAAATTATTCATATATTTAAATGATATTATCATGAGAAATTACACAAGAACATCCTTTATATCAAAACAGATATTGCGAAAACTTCAGAAAAATTTCTTATTACAAAACGAAAATATTTATCGATATATTCTCCTTCGGTAGAAAAACAATAATTTATACGTTCAAGAAGTGTAGCAAATGACTTTTTTATGTCGATGATTAAAATACTGTTGAAATTTCTCGTAGTTGACTATTGAATGTCTTCAATTGATACAAGAGGTTTAATTTCATTGTAAAAGCAGTTTATGCAATAGAAAATAGTTACAGAAAGACAAATTTGGTAAATACAGGAGATGTTGAAGAAACAAAAAAATTTTTATTTTCAAAAAATTACAAATTATTAAAGAACACTTCGTTAAACTGCTGAAATACGATGAATGATTGTTTTATGGGTATTTCAAATTCCATTTTCACGAGTCTCAATGAAGATTTTTTCAAAATTTCCATAAAATCAACAAATATTTAAATATTTACTTAAGTCTTCATTTCAACATTCAATTTCAATATCACTTTTGAGCATTCCTTCTGCCTTTTCTGAATTATTGATACCACTGAAAAAGTTGTGTTTGTAATAAACAATTATCTCCATAAACGATTTAAAGCATTTGAAACGTTTTCGTATCACTTTGATCATTTTAACACAGTGATTGATTAACTTGAATAACATTATTTAAATGTATTGTATCTTGGCTTCTAATGGCTTGAAATATGATGGAATTTGTAGTATAAATTGTTAGGGAGATTGCCACTTTATAAACCAGTTTGCCATCAATAGTCACAATTTTCGTTAAAATAGAGCCGTTTCAATATTTTTATAACACAGGGTGTACTAAAAGGTTTTGTATTAATAATATATATGTTTTGTAATATATAAAATCGAAAAACTAATAACAGTTTGTAAGAGGCGGAGTGTGAACAAGGAATCGCGATTCGGATAAATTGGCTTGCGCGGTAACGAGCAAAATAGAGCTTCTGCAGGAATCTTTCAGGCTCAAAATGATCGGCCCAAAGCATCCTGATTCAACTGAGAAAGTAGAAGAGGCCTTCAAACTAATAGATGTTTCGGTAAATAATGTCAATTTTGCTAAGAGATGTTCCAGATGTTGCTGTTGTAAAAACTATTTGGAAAATGTTAAATTGGACATGCTACCCCATTCTCCGTATTCACTGGACTTGTTGACACCTGACACTTGACACCTGATGTTGTTGTGAATGGTCAACCACTGGAAGAAGCAGCATGCTTGCCGTATTTGGGAAGTAAAATTTCCTGCTCAATAGACGTGCAAGATGTTATATATACAGGGTGATCCAAAGAGTTGTTCACTTTTTGAAATGAAATAAAAAAACAAGTTGATCAATTTTAACAAATTTATTCTTAAAATTTATAAAAATTCTTGGAAACTCATGTTCTGAAGATAACATTATCTAAATGTGTTTCATTTTCGCCCTGACACTCCTGAAGCCGACCTATAAAATTTACCATAACGCAGGGGCAAGTGTCTGCAGTTATGATTTCGATTTCTTGCCGAATATTCTTCTTTAGATCTTTCAGAGTAGCGAGGCGGTTGTGATACAATTGACTTTTAGGATATCCCCATAAAAAATCACAGAGACGTGAATATCTCCTCTTCGAGAAATCAATTTTCTCGGAAAAAGCGCCTGAACCACGGGCAAAGAGAGATTGGAAGTGTGGCAGGTGGCTCCATCCTGTTGGAACCAAGTGTCCTAAGTGTATCCTTTAAATTCTTGATGAGCAGGAGTGAAATAAGTTTGACGTTTGTTGACATAACTTTGAGAATTCACATTTATTGCGTTGCCTTGGTGGTCTTCGCAGCATTGCAGCCCAAACTGTGACCTTCGGGCTATGCAGATGCATTTTATTCTTATTCTGTTGATTTTTAGGGTTTTCTTCACACAGTAGCGACAATTTTGATTATTGATATAGCCATTAAGGTGAAAATAAGCCTCATTGGAGAATAAGATGTTGTCGTTTGCTGGAAATCGGTTCAAGTATCAGCGGGGTCCATCGGCTTTAATTCTTGCACTAACTGAATCTTGTATCAATGCACCGAGGATCGATTCGAATCGATAAGTTCGGTTGTTGCCTTTGTTTAACGTTGAACTACTTTCCTCAAACCTATGAACCCAGGTGGAAATGAGCCCCAACGGAGAATAAGATGTTGATGACTGCTGGAAATCGGTTCATCATTTCGTTATTGAATAAGTCTCTCAGCGGGGTCCGCCTGCTTCAATTCTTGCACTAACTGAATCTTATACCGACTCACAGACGATCTCGTCATATTTAAAGCAGCAGCGTGTTTTCAAGTCGATAAGTTGGTTGCGTTTATTTAAAATTGAACTAGTTTCCTCAAACTTACGAATCCACAGCTCAATCAACGGAAGTCTTGGACATTGCTGAACATCGTGCAAATTGAAATATTGTCGAAATCTACGGCGCGCAATAGTGACGAAATTGTTATTACGGTAATACTCGCGCACATAAAACGAGCGATCCTCTCCCGTGTACTATCGAACTATCATTTAAGGCCGACCCCTCCTTTCTACCTCTCCTATCAAATTTTCTACAGGCAACCAAACATCAACAACTCTTTAAAAGTTGTAAAATAAAGTGTGCTAGTGCTAATTTTGGACATCTAATGGGAAGGATGTTCAGTTACCGAGACTTAATGAAACACACTAAAATTAGTGTTTTCAATGCTACCATAATTCCCACACTTTTGTGCGGAGCTGTAATCAGAGCTGTAATCAGATTAATGTGGAAGTTACTGAAAGAATCAACAGGTTAAAAATAGAATCCCAGATCATAAAAGCTTAGCTGAGATAGCTAGATTATTACCAAATGATTCAGGGTGTTAGGATGCCAAAACAAATCATCTATGGCGAATTAAGGAACAAGAAGTGAAACCTGGGAATGAAGAACATGAACGGAAATCTATAAAGAGCCATAAAATCGCCTATAAAAAACTCAATGTTAAGCGTGTCTGAATGGGAAAAGATGACAAACGACAAACTGAAATGGCATAAAAAGACATATAGAGCTGTGCAACTCCACGAGAAAAATAATCTTCAAAAAACTGCAGCCAAAAAGCAGAAGCGAAAACCCAAATAGGCGAGACCGCCTGTAACGATTCTGAATTCTCCTGACCTCAAGTGCCCCGTTTGCGGAAGACCATGCCGATCAGAGCTGGGTTATTTGAGCCACTATAAAATTTATAATTCTTTAACAATGGTTCAGCAAGTCAATAGCCATGGCTAAGATCATACTCGAATCGAGTTGGCAGCTATCGTTATCTAATAAAGTGTCATTTGTGAAGCTAATATTGTTTTTATTGTTATTTAATCTCTTGACGTAAGCTCCCTCTGCTAAAAGAATTAATTATCTTAATTATTATTTAACTTAATTTATTAATGATTAACTAATATTGCATTACTTAATTATAATTGCCATATTTACCATATAAAAAGGCTTCATGATTTACAGGTAAATCAGTCTACTGTTGTCGAGCAAAATATTCTACATACATAATGAAATATTTAACGTTATTATACTTTGTCTGCTTCTGGATCGCCATCAGTGGTAAGTTTTTCACTATTTATTTGTTACCAAACTAACTGGGAGGTGCTGTATTCTATAATGATTTCTCAACAATACTTTAAACTGTAGATCTAGACAACAAATAGCCTTAGATTCAGACGGGTCTCTATTCTTAAACCCTTTCATACTTTTTTTTACCAAAATTGCTCTGTATACTAAAATTATTTATTTTGTCTGCGAAAATAATTATTTGTCAATACAATGTTTTCTACGGTTAATTATGTTGGCGAATTAATTTTTGTGCTCGGCCAAATATATGTCCTTCAGGATGGCAGTCGACGGTCTCTGAATGACTTCAATATCGGCATAACGCTGTCCTTTCATCCGCAAATAAAGTATTTCAAAGTTAAAATGCCATTTTTTATCAGAAAATCAGTGATGAGCGTCGAGCTCGCATTATCGTACAACAAGCGTCAGCTGCCCTGTTGACAGTATTGTGGATGCACACGACGAATATGCGATAACATACGCTTAATAACACCAAGATAAAACACAGCATTGATCGTTTGACCAGGTGGAATGAACTCCTTGTGCACAATTCCCTGTAAATCGTAGAAACAAATCAACATTGTTTTGATTTCCCGAGAGGGCTTTACTTCGGATTTAGCTCGCTCGGATGCTTCCATTTGACACTTTGACGCTTGACTTCTGGGTCATCTTGAAAACATGATCTCATCACCAATAACAATGCTAAGTTTTCGTCCTTTTTCGACTATTTAATCAAGTTATCAATTTTTGTTCTTCAGTCAATTTGAGTGGAACAAACCGTGCACAAACCATACAAAATCCAAAGGCGGTCAAAATGCGAAAAATTGAATCTTTGGACAAGTTCAATTCCATTTCTACTCTATGTATCGCAACGAAGATTTTGGCTGATTTTTTATAAATTCACGCACAGTCTCAATGTTACTTTAAGTAACCACGGAATTTTTCCGATCTAGATGTTCGTCATCCTTGATTCCTTGCCAAGGAATAAACAATCCTCACCATACACTTATTTCATTAAATGAACCGCTTTAGTGAATGTTTTATCAAGTTTAAAACAAAACTTAATATTCGCTCATTGTTCAATTCGCTTATCGACCGATGGTATAAACACACTGACGCTTTAAGTGCGATACTTGGCTTCTAATGATCCAAATGCCGTGAAATTTTGAGATTTGAGTGAAGGATGCACCGCTAAAAATAGCTGATTTTAAACAGTTTTATTTTCCGTGAGACGCACCTTGTAAATACTACCCAAAATGACTGCTTGGCAAATCATGTCTTGTTTGGAAATATTTTAGTACAGAGAAAATAAACAGAGAGACAACAACAGAGATGCCACCTTGCCATCAAACAGACATTACAACTTTATATGTCACTTCGGTTGAAGTATTACTAAGATGTAACAGAAATATTTGCGTTTTTGCCTTTTTTTAAAATAAAATATTATCACTGCTCAGAAATTTTATTTCGATTTCAACTATTTACCCCGACAAATAAACATTCGTTCTTCTTCATACACATTCTGTTCTATTAAAGTATATATTCCACTGCGGAATATTCGGTGGACGATTTTTTACAAAAACGTAAATGAAATAACCCCTGAAATAGGGCAATTTTAAGACACTATTTTAAAAAAAGCTTCAAAGTAATTGGCGCCGCTCGTGATATTTGCGAAATAGAGCGGAAAGGTGCCGTATCAATCCCCACCACTAAGCTATGGTGAAAATGTTCTGTGAGGGAGGCATACATTTTGAAAAGGGGAGGAGATAAAGTCGTAATAATTCAGTTAGTTCTTGATGATAGGGCGATAAATTCAGAACGCTACTCAGCTCAATTTGAGGGAGTATACGCTATTCTAGCCGAAAATTATCCAGCTCTGGTCAACCGTCAAAAGTCCTCCTGCAACAAAATAACGCAAGACCACACACTTCACATCAGGCCACCTCAAAAATTAATAGACTGGACTTTGAACTTCCCCCTTACCCAGCATACAGCCCCAATGGAAAAAAATGATTGGCAGAAGTGATTACCAGATGTATCATATATTATTATGATGTTCAAATCTGCGTTATTATCACCACATAACAATACTGTTTGACAATCAGGTGCCGTTCGATATGTCAGTGGAATAAACACTTTTTATGATATTTCATGAAAGTAAAGCTCTATTCGATAGAACGAGCTATCGAATTACCACTTGTTTCGGTCCAAGGTCCACTTTTTCGAAGACAAAAATTTACGACTGAAGAAAAAGCAAAAACTACATCGAGTTTTTTGTCCCCAAAAACACATCGTCGTATCCTTACTGTAGATGCTTCGCTATTTATTTGCGTTTTTCTAGAATACAGAGCGATAACAATTTGTCTGAATATATACAAAAATTAATCATATCATTTGACGAGGATTTTATACTTTCATGAAATATCATGAAAAGTGTTTTTTCCATTGACATACCGAACGGCGCCCGATTGTCAAACAGTATTGTTATGTGGTAATAATAACGCAGATTTGAACATCATAATAATATATGATACATCTGGTAACCACTTCTGCCAACCATTTTTTTCCATTATATTTTACATTATATATTTGTAATTATATTATATATAACACTAATAAAAAATATTTTTTGTTTGTTTCAGTCAATCTTGCGGTGTAAGTATACAATATTTATATATACAATATATAAACTTATAACTATAAAAATATTCAATTAAAAAATAATCTTATCATTAAAGTAAATCATTGGGATTTAAAAAAAGTCCTTTTTACTAATAGCTTATTATAGCCTTTATAATATTCAAATTCAGTAGGACTATATTTTACATATTCATTTTTTGATTGAATACGGTATGGGGATTAAAATAAACGGGATGGAATCTGTGGATGTACAATTCAAGATGACTTTTAGCTAACTTACCTGCTAGCTCCTTGCCTTATCTAGATCCTTACAAAATCCAGAGAAAGCATATTGAAACAGATTTGTAGTTGAAAATGTGGATGATGGCAAAAATCTTGGAAATTCGGGGATGATAAGAATTTCCCTCTTTCAAGAATGGTAGTGCAGAATATCCATTGGTAGTCAGATAAGGCAAAGATAAAAGGAAAGAGATTTATAAAATAGTGGCTAGTTCGAGTGAAAAGGCATTAAAAGCATGAGGGATACGAAAATTCTAAGAAAATTAAGAATGGAACTAATGTGATGGCGTGCTCCATCCATTGTCCTTAAGTTTTTTCGTAGCACTTGATCTCAAGTTCTACAGATTGCTACTGGATTACTTATAATGATATTGCCTTACTACTCATTAAACTTTTTAATTTTAAAATGTAAAAAGAGCCTGATTGATAAAAATTGATCTAAAACTACGATTACAAATCTAGGATGTTATTTATTTGATTTACATTTTTGTAATCTAAATATTCATATTGTAGCGCCAGTCCGAGTCCCATTCCCCAGCACGCCAATATTGGTGGTATAGGTTAGTAAATTAAATATTTTATTTACTTTTTATATTATTTTGAATAACTCTGTTTTAAGGCAACACCAACACCAATAGTTTCACGCAGGCAGGAAACATTCAACAAAATGGAGCTAATTTCGGAAAATAACTTTTAGTTGAGTTATATTTAATAACGAGAAATAAAAAAATGTATGAGAATATGTTTTGGTCAATTTTTAATTATATATTATAATTCCAAACACCCTCAGATACGAACGTTATCATCTTCATAGGTATAAGAACTACATAACATCTTCATGGGTATAAGAACTACAAAACACAACACAATATGATTTTTCAGGTATTTGCTTCAAAAAACAATTGAATCTGAATATTTACTAAAAGACGATATGTAGAATGATTTTTTAGTACGTCCGAACGACGAAGACAAATAAAAGGACGACTTGATCACAACAGATAAAACAACAACCAAACTAGATACCTTGAAACTATTTATTTTTTGTGAAATAACATTTAATGGCATTAATGTTTGAAAACAATTTCGGACAAATGTTCGTCACGGCTACTTCTAACAAAGCGCATTCTTCCAATCCAATATCCGATCTATTTTTCAAACAACTGGGTTCTTATGTTGCTTGTTTATCGGTATAGACCAAAGATTGAATAGAACCTCAAAAAAAAATCTAAAGGAGTTAAATCACATTAGCTTGGCGGCTAATTAACAGATCCGTTTCTCGAAATAATTTTCCTCAATAAATCGAAATCTCGGACAAGCTGGATCTTGTAAGGCACAAGAGTAAGATCTTTACGCAAAATTTTCCACGTAGTCGAATAACAAAGTCCAAATTCCTGCGAATAGCGATGAATTGATAAATTTGGATCTTCGCCAATACTGCCGACAACAACGGCGATATTTTCTTCGAAACGCACAGTTTTTGTCTGGTTTTTGTTTTAATATCGGGCAGCGTGACATGCGTTCGAAATTTATCTATAAATCGGCAAATACATCGAACACTGATTTTGATCATAAATTTCGACAATTTGCAAGTGTTGCTCTGACGTCAAACGTTTCATGATGATTTACCAGACTACACTGAATAATTATGACACTAGAGGCACGTATACTCGCGCAACAGTTCGTTTGACAGCGACCTCTATCGAAAGTTTGGATGCATTAAAAAACCACTCGTTATATGTGCCGCTCTTTTCGACGACCTTTCTCCATCTTTCCAGTAGCTCCATAATCCGGGGCTCCAGAATTATGAGCCTTTTCAAGGCATTCATTTTTCAAGGCTTTCTTTTTTGACTTTTTGACGTACTGATAAGATTGCTCGTGGTTGGCCATTGAATATCTTCAATTGATTCAAAACGGGTTCTTTCATTACCAAAAGCAGTTTATGGAATAGAAAATAGTTGCAGAGGGAAACACAAGGGTGATGGGGATGTTGAAGCAAAAAGTATGAAATCAGAAACTTTTTCAATATTTCCTTAATTCATAGTTATAAGTGATTATCCTGAACGTTTATCACCCTATACATACCGCCTGCCTTCGATGAATCATCCATGCTACTCAAAACATTATGTTTGTAATAAAAAATTGTCTACTTAAGCGATTTTGAGCATTTGAAAGCTTTTCCGTAGCACTTTTATCGCTTTACCACAGCACTTAATATTAGTTAATAATATTATATAAATCTATTGAATCTTGTCTTCTAGTAATTGAAATATATATATATATATATATATATATATATATATATATATATATATATATATATATATATATATATATATATGAGCAGGTGGAGACGCAAGTTGTTGTGTGTTCCACATGAGATTCTGGAACCCAGCAGTTGGGTGTCTGATGACACCCAGCACTGTTGTCTCATAGGACACAGTCCAAAGAATTCTAGCACTGCATATATACGCCATCCGACGGGAAGTCGGCGAAAAATATGGGTTGTTGACTGTGGATGGGATCTTCCTATACATGTCGGTACCCTGAAGAGTCTAAACATCAAGAGACGAAACATGTGCCCTCCAATGGAAGAGATGGGTGGGGCCCGTCTCCGGTCAAACAATCAACAAAATGCTCACTTAGGTGGAGACGCAGGTTGTTATGTGTTCCACATGAGATTGTGGAACCCAGCAGTTGTCATCAGACACCCAGCACAGTTGTCTCATTGGACACAGTCCAAAGAATTCTAACACTGCATATATATATATATATATATATATATATATATATATATATATATATATATATATATATATATATATATAAATATATATATATATATATATATATATATATATATATATATATATATATATATATATATATAGATGATATATGCGTCCATTAAGCATCAGTACTGGTCCGGGAAAATGTGATTAAAAAAAATACTTGGCATTTTTTATGAATTATTATTCGAAGTATTTTCTTCTTGCTTCGATGCATTTTTTACATCGGTTCAATAATGATTCAAATGCGCGTTCCAGCTCATTTTGTGGAATAGACTCCAAAGCACACGTCGAAGCTGTGGTCTGAGTGGTTGATCACACAGACTTGGTTTCAGGCCAAAAATTGACACACAATTAACGATGTGTGACTTGGCGCATTATCGTGCAATAAACTCCAGCTGTTTGGATCGCGATATTCTGGCCGAATGCGACTAATTATGTGCATCAATCGTTTCAGGACTTCTAAGTAGTACTGCCCAGTGACAGTTTGACCAATTGGAATGAACTCTTTGTGGATGATACCTTTGCTATCGAAGAATACAATAAACATTGTCCTGATTTTTGAAGGAGTTTTTCGTGTTTTCTTGCCAGTGGTTAGTTTTTTGACTTCCATTCCGCACTTTGGCGCTTAGTTTCTGGATCATATTGAAAGCCTATATTTCATCCCCCATAACAATTCATTTCAGGAAGTTTTGATCATTTCTGGCGACTGCGACGACTTCTCTGGAATGATTGACACGAAGTGATTTCTGCTCCTCCGTCAACGTATGAGGAATAAATTTTATACACACCTTTATTTTACCTAACTCATTGTGAAGATATTCCGATTTGCCGATATTTGAAGCCTCTTCCATCATTTTAAGTGAAGCATTGTGATTATTTGCCACAATATCACCAACTTTTTCGATCATTTTGGGAGTACAAGCTGAAACTGGTCTCTTGTCACGTTTGTCATCCTCTAGCGACACTCTGCTATCCAAAAAACGTTTATACCACAGAAAAACATTTGTTCTGCTTAAACAAACAAAATTAAATATTTCCAATCTTTGGATTATTATTACACTTTTTGTATTTAAAATTATATATTTAAGAATAATTATAAAACAAATAAATATTAAATTAAAGTAGTAACTAATTATGAGATCAAGAATATTGCTCATTTTTCCTCCTCTACAGCTTTTGCTACATCACTCAATTATTGACTAGTAGCTAAACCTTCTGAGATATTTCTTTTAAATGTACGCATCCTAAAATTTTAATACAATTATCAATATTGTAAGTAATTTTAATTAGTAAACCTTGTATAGAATCATCATATACACAAATTAATTGATGGTTATTAAATTATTAAAGAAAAATTTGATTTTCTACAATGAACATCTAGTTCATTCTAACAATGAACATAATCGAAAGAACAATAATTAAGTAATCTTTAAATAGTTACGTGGTCCTTATTAACTGTTTTTATACGAGTATAGTAGAAAAATTAAGATGACCTGTAATATTTTTTTTACGCCGAAAAAAACAAAGCGTTCTGTTATTTTATGGGTGCACCGAGCAGCAATTGACAGTCGCACTATGTATAACGCCTTATTTTCGCTATTCACACTTTTGTTGTAGGTTGCTTAGTTTTCGAGATATTTCGATTGCACAAATTGCCCCTATGATCAATTAGTCCCCCTCTACCCTATATGTTACCCTATATTTTCTAAAATACCAGAAAAAATATATAAAAGGTAAACGCTAGCACGGGAAGAAAAGTCTTGTGAACTAAAGATTTATATGTGGCCATTGAGGCGCGTGCCAATATTAACCAATCAAATCCAAATTTGGAAAGGGAATGTTTTATTAGTATCATCACAAAATTTGCGACTGAAATCAGAGAAACTAAAAAAAAAAGGTTTTATATTTTATATAAAGATCACTTTAATATATATGGCTCTATATAGACACTTGCTGACGCTATAGCTGGATTACTGACGCAATGGTAGCTGAGGGAACGGCCAGGGTACCCACGTGGTGTAAGTGCAAAATCTCTGCTATAAATATAATAGGTGTTTCGATTCATAATGTTAATTTTGCTAAGAGATGGCATAACTAATACATTTGTTGGTATAGACTAATGACGTATATGGCGTTTTGAAGAGTAAACATACACCATCAAAAACCAGTTCAATATTATTTGTCATTGTGTAAAAGACATAGTTTTGTATAGCTTAGAATATATCGAATTATGTGCCACAAAATCACGTTTTCCGCGTAAGTTTAATAACCTTATTTCATTTGAAGAAAACATCTGCTGAAAGTTATCGGTTGTTGGTTTATCGCTCTCAAAAAATGTGTGAACGATGGTTTAAACGTTTTAAAAGTGGTGATTTTATTCTAAAAAACAAGAGGCGTCCAGGACACACCTAAAAGTTTTAAAATACAGATTTGCAAGCAATATTAGATGAAGACTCAACTAACGGGTTGAAACAATTGGCAGAAGCATTGAATGTTGCTCTTTCGACCATTTCCGATTATCTACACGCACTGGAAAAGATTCAAACAGATTCAGGCGAAAAGCCACTTGAAACTTTGCTTATCAAACAGAAAAAAAAATGTTTTTGCATCGAGTTATGGCAGGTGATGAGTGGATCTATTTTGACAACCCAAAGCGCAAAAAAAACATGGGTTCATCCAGGATCACAACCAGTGCACAATGTACATGAGAAGAAGGTTTTGCTATGTATTTGATGAAATAGTAGGCGAGCTGTGAAGCCGAACATTGAAGGAAAAACGATCAAAATACTCCCAAAGACACGGTAAAGTACCGTATTCATACCTCCGTATCCATACCTACCTTCGTATTCATCGGACTTAAACCCTTCGGACTACCTCATATTTCGATCGATGCAACACGGACTCTCAGGACAACATTTACATTTTTACGAAAAAGTGAAAATTTGGCTTGATGAATGGTTGGTCTCAAAAAGCAAAAAGTTCTGTTGGTGCGGAATCCATTCTTTGACTATATATATATATATATATATATATATATATATATATATATATATATATATATATATATATATATATATATATATATATATATATATATATATATTATTAGGTGCGTATAGACCCGGTTGGATTACGCAAAGCATCCCGACTCATTTTCGAGTGTCCTTTCTAATCCTCCACGCCTCTCTCATCCTTTCTCCGTGGATTCTCTTTCTCTGCTCCGTCCACTTTGTTCCTGATCTCCTCGAAAATTCGCTCTCTGATGCAACGTTCCACATATGTATTTTGTGTCTGTACGTTCTTCTATCCTCAATCTCTGTCGGACCCATTTGTGCCTTTCCCAGATCAGCTCTGACTTGTGCGATCCATGGTACTGTTGACTTGACTCCTTGTATGTACGTAAGAATTCTGTTGGTGAGTCTTGTCCGTGGGAGTCTATTGATATGTCCATAGAATTTCAACCCTATTTTTCTTATGTCCGCCGCTACGTTGGACATTCTCTTTGTGATCTTTCTAGAATGTAGTCTGTATCCTTCCTCTGTCAGTTTTGGACCGAGAATGTTCCTCATAATTTTACGTTCTTCGTTTAGTATGTTTTCTATACCGCTTTTTGTATGGAGTGTAAGTGTTTCGCTTGCGTATAGTACCTCTGGTTTGATTACTGTGTTGTAGTGTCTTATTTTTGCATGTGTGGATAGGCATTTCTTATTGTAGATATTGTGTGTCTTGCCGTATGCCCTCTTTATCTTCTGCAATCGAGTCTTCTGTGCTATCTTCTCTCCTCCTGTGGGTTCGAGTATCTCGCCCAGGTATTTGAAGTCAGTGACCCTATTTATTTTGCCGTATTTGGTGTTCAAATTTTAGACATTTAATTTTGAGCAGAAGAATTCGGTTTTTTTTAAAGGATATTTGTAGGCCAACTTTCTCTGCACATTCCTTGAGGACTTCGATCTGTTTGGTTGCCCTTTTTTCATTGTCTGCCAGTATGGCTAGGTCGTCCGCGAAGGCTAGGCATGATATTTCTATGTTGTTTTTGGTTCGTCCGAGTCGTATTGGTTTCCAGTGTCCTTGATTTTTTAGTTCCTTTTCCCATTCCCTTATGACTTTGTCCAGGACCAGGTTAAAGAGAAGTGGGGATAACCCATCTCCTTGGCGTACTCCGGTTTTAATCAGGAACGGTTCGGAAATTTTTCCCATAAATTTCACTTTAGAAATTGTGTCGGTCAGTGTCTGCTTGATCAATCGTAGTGTTTTGAGGTAGAGTCCTTGTTCTTCTAGGATGTTGGACAGAGATTTTCAATGCAATCGTATGCTTTCCTGAAGTCCACGAACGTGCGGATGATTGTTTTTAAGTTAAAGATTTGTTCAGTGCATGAGCGACCAGGGCGAAAACCTGCCTGGTACTCGCCAATTTTGTGTTCTAGTTGTTCCTGTGTTCTCTGGAGAAGGCATGCTGAGAAGATTTTGTAAGTGACTTGTAGTAAGGAGATTCCTCTGTAGTTGTTTACATCTGTTTTGTCTCCTTTCTTGTACAGCGGGTGTATAAGAGCACATTTCCATTCATCTGGTAATTTTTCTGTTTGCCAGATGTTCGTGATAATTTGCGTGAGTTCCCGCAGTGAGTTTGGTCCGAGGGTTTTTCAATAGTTCCGCGGTGATACCATCTTCACCGGATGTCCTGTTATTCTTCAGTTTTTGTATGTGCCTGTGAATCTCTTGTGTGTTGGTGGTGGTGATTCTGAGTGGGTATAGACACAATTTTCCTTGGGGAATCTTGTGTCACGTTCGGGGCAATTGAGGAGATCAGAGAAATAGTGTGCCAGCTCCTGACAATTCTCCTGATTGTTTAGCGCTAAATCTCCCATTCCGCTTTCTAAAGCAAATATTTTGTGGTGTGGTACCCACGGATTTCTCTTGCGAATGTTCTATAAAAAATCTCTCGTGTTATAATTGCGGAAATTCTCCTCTATAGAGTCTAGCTGTTCCTTCATGAACTTCCTCTTAGTTTGTCTAATAACTTTGGCGGTCTGTTTTCTAGTCTCGTTAAAAAAGCTGTTGGCTGTTGGTTGGGATTTTTTACTGTTGTACTCCTGAAAAGCTTATGGGTCCAGTGTTTCCACTGGGAGTTTAGAACCAGGAATTGTTAGTTCCTAGAGCACTTCTGGGTGAACAGACGGCGACCAGGTTGCCGGTGGTTGCCACTGCAGACGCGACCTGGGTTTTTTTTGCCAGAGCCCTGTCAGCCGTCTGTTCCCGAAATAAACATTCGGGTTCAGCCGTTGTCCGCCAACTGCGACGTGGACGAAGGGTTGGGGCTTTAGGAAGCTATATATATATATATATATATATATATATATATATATATATATATATATATATATATATATATATATATATATATATACATGTATATATATATATATATATATATATATATATATATATATATATATATATATATTATATACATGTATATATATATATATATATATATATATATATATATATATATATATATATATATAAATATATATATATATATATATATACATGTTATATATATATATATATATATATATATATATATATATATATATATATATATATATATATATATATATATATACATGTATATATATATATATATATATATATATATATACATGTATATATATATATATATATATATATATATATATATATATATATATATATATACATACATGTATATATACATGTATATATATATATATATATATATAATATATATATATATATATATATATATATATATATATATATATATATATATATATATATATATATACATGTATTATATATATATATATATATATATATATATATATATATATATATATATATATACATATTTATTTATTTATTTTCTCACATTCATTAAAAAACATTTAGTTCGTTACTTTCACTTGACTTTGTCTAAGTAGTGTTAATGCAAACACCCAAATGTATTAATTATAATATAATTAAAATACTACACTACTAGTTTTTATATTAATGAGTACTTTTTTGTAATTACAATATTCACTATATAAAGATTCTTCTTCTTTGGCCAAAAACAGTCTGCTTTTGTTCAACTGAGTTATAAAACATTTTTTTTTTTTTTTTTTTTTTTTTTTTTTTTTTTTTTTTTTTTTATTTCATAACATGAAATTATTTCTTCTGTTTCTTTTCATCTGTTTGTGCATAGCTCTCAGTGGTAAGTTTTTAATAATTTTCTTCTTATCAAACAAATATGTTAGTATTCATTATTACTGCAAAGTTGGCTATTTGAATTCAGAAACCTGATTTAGTCGGTTCTGTCTGAGTATTTTTTGAGAGTATTGATATGGTATATCAGGAATACTCAAATGAGTGTAGATAAGTCCATATAACAATACTGGACAACATAAATGAAACCATGTCTACTGTAGCGTCTTGAAATCATCAACCAGCTTTCGGGATAGCTTTAGAATGAGGAGCATCTGCTCCTCATAAGAGCTTCTATAAATTATTCATACCGGCAGACCACATTTAGTTATTTTAAATCTAGCAGAGCATGAATAAGGTTGAAACAAAGCAGTATTATGAGTGCTATTATTTATCCATAGTGAGTTGGCAAATAAATTCGTTCAGGTTTTAGAGAGTAATATAAAATAATTTAGTCAATCTCCAAACATATCCTAATCTCTGCTTTGTAATACACTTTTTATACAGAATATTTTCCCATTCAGGGACTTCTGACAGGGAACCAAACTTGGTGAATGTGAAGATTGAAGTAAAATATTTTTGCTAATAGATAATAATTTATATTCTATGCTAAATAGCTTATGGTGTTCGGCGTAAGTTTAGCCTGTCGGTTTTTAATGACACAATGTTTTCATATATAAATTATTTTCAATCAAATTATTATTATTTGTCAACCAAATATTTTTATAATTTCGTTAAAAATTATATTAATATCTACCAGTAATTTAACTTTTCTTTGATGTTTAATATGTTTTTATTTGTTTCAGGTGCCAATGTTGTACAGTAAGTAGACATTACTTTAATAAAAGGAACTACATTAGCTGTGGTGTCTAAGGCGTCAGCCTTAAGTTGCGGCAGTTAATGTGGAGCGGATTCAAATCCCGTACTAGGCAAAAAAGTTTTTCTTAAATTCTTGTGAATGTTTCTAGGTAAAAGTGTAAAATCTGACAAGGAATCACCCCTCAGTTATGCCAGTTCGAGGCTGGGTAAGGCCGGATGCCTTCTGAGAGGTTTTCTACGTTGGTCACTCGTCAGTCGGTAGGCTTCTCGAGATACTTTCAGTTAAGCACAAAACCAAGGGTTGATAGCCCAAGGGAAGTGCTGGCCGGGGTTTTCGGTAGCTGATGACCGTGGTTCGGAACCCACGTTAAGCTGTAGGTCCAGTCGCTAAATACCCTTCTCAGTTGCTGATGCGCCTCTGACCCCAAAACTTTACTTTAATAAAAACCAAATTTGTGGATTTGTTAGCTCAACAATGATTTTAACAGCATTAATGATATATGTCGTCTATATATAAATAGGCAAAAATTGATTGCATTATGAAGTTACTGTAAATGTAAGTTCGTCGAAAACAATCAGTGATGACGATTGGAATTACTTGTATGCGAAAAAAATCACTTTATTTAATTCAATGCTTCAATATGCGTAGTACATGATCTAAATATAAATAAATATTCTTGTTCTTTCCATGGTATTATGATGTCCTGTAACCTCTTCGTCTCCAACTGGATCAAGCTGCATTAACCCCTTGTCAGTTTTTTATGTGCAACAGTTCTTCGGCATCTCTTCTTACATTGTCCTGCCATCGCGTCTTTGGTCTACCTCTCTTTCTATTACCCAGTATTCATCCCGCCATGATGTTCCTGGGTTATCGAGTTTTTGGCATTTTCGCAACGTGTCCCGCCAATCTGAGTCACTGAATCCTCACAGGATCTACAGTATCTAGATCTTTATATAATTACTTAAATTCGAAATTATACCTTATCCTTCAATTATCATTCACAGCACCAAAAATTCTTCTGAGCGCTCTTCTTTCAAATACTATCATTGAACATTACGTGTCTAAAAATTATCTTTTTTAAAACGATTGATAACTGCCGATGAAAAATGAACTATTTAAGTAACATATGTGAATTATAAAAATCAAAGGAAAAAATAAAGGAAATCATAAGAAATATCAAGATATCTTCTCGGAAAAGAAATATAGAATATCATATATTCGAAATATCATCTTAGGAAAAAGTTCGGTAAGAATTAAAGGAAGAAAGAGAAAGGAATAAGAAGTTGTCCGTGTTAATAAACTTAAGGCAGGGTAAATCAATTCTAATAGAATTTCAATGAATTAAAAATGAAAATGGAGTAAAATTAAAAGAAAAAGGAGTCATTAAATAGAGACATAGTTTAACTGTAGATGATCTTTGGGAAATTCAATTTTTTTTGTGTGTTATTTTCACATATTTATTACATATCTATAATTTTTGCCAACAATTTTCAAATGTTAAACAGTATTTCGATTAGTATTAAATTTCCTATTGTAGTTCCAGCGCGACTGCTCTTACCAATAGTCAAAACACAAATCTTGGTGGAATAGGCACGTATTCAATTCACCATATGGCTTCTTAAAATTATTTATTTCATGATCTATATTTTAGGCAACACCAACACAAACACTTTCACTCAAGTAGGAACTATCAATCAAAATGGTGCCAATTTTGGAAAATAAATTAATGTATAGTATTTTAAAATAAATATAAAGTATACATAAAAAATATATTGTCTTATTTTGTACAATATTTTAAGTTATTTTTAACCTTCCCTTTGCAACCAACAAAATTTTTGGAGAATTTGATGGGAAGGAAACCTACAAAATGTAGATGCAGGATGCAGATATTTGAATAGTAATAAATAGTATTCAGAGTGATAATCATTACCAATAAAATTATCTCAAAATTGTTAAAAATTACCTCAGAATGAAAGAAAAAAATTAAAACACTTTTATATACAGTTTTTGTTTTACATATAAATAATCACAGTTCTATTTTCTTTAAAAAAAGAACGGCCGCCGACGATATAAAAATCCTATTCCTCCTCCGATTCCAGGAGGACCCCCAAATCCAAACCCGGGTCTACCGAAGCCTGGGCCTCCAAACCCTCCGAAACCTCTGGGACCTCCAAAACCTCCTCCAAAGCCTCGTCCTCCAAAACCACCAAATCCTCCAAGGCCTCGTCCTCCAAATCCACCAAATCCTCTTCCACCTCCAAAACCTACAAAAACACTGTATTCAAAATTCTATTCTACAAATTTTCATTGATATTAATTAATTACAATTTTAATTAATTAAACATTGAATTCATTAGTACTGAAACTTTAAAAACTACGGTTGATATGATGATTTGCCTAAACTTATTATTGTTTTGTTGGGACTTTAATGTTATTAAAAAAAATTTCTAGTTCAGAGAATAATTATCACCTTTAGAGTAGGTTCAACATTTCCCTAGAATGACAATGTAAACAAAATAAGACGATCATAATTCACAAATATTTGCAAATCATCGAATTAAATTATGATGTTTTTATTCTAGAACAAACTGATGGGCAATTTCAACATTAGAAAGCAGAAATGTACCATCACATGTTACAGTAAGTGTTTAGATCGTTGACCGTTTTTTGTGTTACAGTAAGTAACAAATAATAAATTGGTTGGTAACAAAAAATAATTAAATGGTTGAGTAGTCCTTCCTCCAGTACCTTATTTATCGTATTTTAATAGACAAAATTATAAAATCTGACAAGGAATATCCCCTCAGTCATACCAGTAACTAAAAGCAACTCAAAGCAACTAATAGACCTCAAAGAAATGTAATGATTTATATATACGAGGTATATTTTTTAAATAAGGTCCATTTTCATACTACTTTTTCTACTATTCTACATACTTTTTCTACTTTTTTAAATTATTTCCATTTTTGTACAAACATTTGTCATACCGCTCAACAAGTTTTTAAATTCCGACGTCAAAGAAATCTGCCGCCTATGAAGAAACACAATTCATAACTGTAGCTTTAACTTATTCCTCGTCGATAAACCGTTGACCATCAAGGAACTCCTTCAAGTAAAACAAGTGAACCACTGGGTGCAAGGACTGCACTATAAGGTGGATGATCCAGTTCTTCCCATCCAAAAAATCTGATTAGACCTTGTGTTTGTGCAGAAACATGTGGCCTTACATTGTCATGGAGCAACATCACACCTGAAGACCGTAGACCACGCCGCTTGTTTCGTATGGCACGCCAGAGTTTTCTCAAGGTGACACAATACGCATCGGAATTGACTATTCTGCTTCTCGGCATAAAATGCACTAACAAAATCCCTTTCCTATCCCAAAAGACAGATGCGATGATATTTCGTGCTGAAATTGTCGGTCTGGTTTTCACTCTGATTGGCGACGATGTGTGTCGCCATTCCATTGACTGTTGTGACTCAGGAGTCATGTAAGATACTGAAGTCTCATCTCCTGTAACGTTGTGGTCTAAGAATTAATTCCTTTCCTGATTATATCGAGTTAAAAGCGATAAAGCACAGCCCAATCTCTTTTGTTTTGTGATAGTCAAAAAGCAGTCTTGGAATCCACCGAGAATACAATTTTCGATAATTTAGTTTCTCCGAAACAATGGTATACAAGACTGACCTCAAAACCTGTGGAAATTCACATAATAACTTTGAAATCGTGAGTTGTCGGTACACTCGAATTTTGTTGTCTACATCATGAACCAAATCTTCAGAAGCCAGAAAAGGTCGGCCAGGGTGTGGCCCATCATGCACATTAACCCGCCCGTCCTTGAACATTCTCACCCACTTTCAAACTTTACTGTCACTTACAACATTATCATCGTAAACCTCACAAATCTGACGGTGAATTTCCATTACTGCCAAGTTTCTTGCACTCAAGAATCGCATTACAGATCGTATCTCACATCACTCAATTTTCTTAAACATTATAAACTTTTACAGCTCAGCATACAGACAGACGATGCGGCTGCAAATGGCGCTTAAACGTACGCAAAGCATGCTGGGAACAAACGCGCAAACAATGTGCTTCAAAGGCTGCTTCACTAGCACCAGAAGAAAAATGTCTCAAACAGACAAAAATCTCCAATGAGACAATTGATTTAATGAAGAAACGGTGGGCAATGAGAAATGCAGGTAGTTCTTTTGGCAGGGTCGAGTACACTGAGCTCTGCAAAACTATAAGAAAACGTATCAAAGAGGACACGCACCGATTCAACATGCAGATAGTGCTAAACAGGAGCTGAGAAACAAAAGAACGCAAATATATGCCTTAAGGCGTAAGGATGGCACAGAATGCAGGGCGCGTACGCAAATGTTAGAGGTTGTCAGAAAATTTTTATTCCCAGTTATAAGAAGATCAGAACCAATCAAAGACAACAATACCCACGGACGAACAACTGCCAGATATCCTAGTGGAGGAAGTAACAAATGCTATAGAATCGATGAAAAACGGCAAGGCTCCAGGAAAGGACAGTGTAACTGTCGAAATGCTAAAGGCTGATGTCGGACGTTACATAAAACACTGGCGAAATTATACTCAAAATGCCTCAAAGAACAAAAAGTACCTGACTTATGGAAAAGTGCGGAAGAGATTATTTTGTATAAAAAGGGAGCACAGGACGATTTAAAGAACTACCGTCCAATAAACCTCCTATCAGTAATGTACAAAGTTTTCACTAAGATCATTTCTAAAAGAATATTAAAAAAACTGAATGACGCACAACCAAGAGAACAAGCAGGATTCAGAAGTAGATTCAGTACAATGGATCACATCCAGGTTGTACAGCAAACAATAGAAAGGCACAATGAATACACCATGCCACTGTGCTTGGCTTTTATCGACTACGAAAAAGCATTTGACTCCATCTCAAAGCATGCAATAATGGATGCACTGCTTAGCCAAGGGGTAAATAAAGCATATGTAAATCTATTAGGATCGATATATGATGGAGCTACAGCCACAATTCACCTTGATAATCTTGAAGTGGGAATTAATGTAGAACGAGGTGTACGGCAGGGTGACGCAATATCGTTTATTCTTTTCTCGGATGGCCTTGAAAAACTATTCCATAAGCTGGATTGGGAACAGGATGGTGTAAAGATTAATGGTGCAAACTTAAACCATCTTAGATTTGCAGATGATATCGTTCTCCTTTCACAGGACCCGGAGATATCAGGGTAGTTCGGAACTATTTGCGGCGCTCGGCAACGCTGTCGAGCGTCCGTTTATTGATTTTTCTACCTCGACGCCACATAGCCGCGTTTCTTCTTTTTTCAGAAGGGATTTCCATACTTTTGGAATGTTGCGAGCGTCGTTTCGCATATTTAGCTCACCCGTTTCTTCTATTTCAAGGGCTTCTCTGATTGTTCGGACCTTGTAGTTTTCAATATTCGCTATTTCTTTGGCTCCTTCAAAATTGATTTTATGTCCTGTTTGTAGATGGTACTGGAACAGAGCGGAAGTGGTTTGTTTGTTTTTTAAGTTGTTTTTATGTTCTTATATTCTGGGCGATATTCGTCTGTTTGTTTGTCCTATGTATGTTCTGTTGCAGTCGGAACAAGATATACTGTACACCCCATGATCTTCCAGTCTAACTTTGTCCTTGGGGTTTTTTAGGATGTTTGCGACAATTTTGTGCGGCTTGTAGGCTGTTGTGATCTTATGTTTCCTTAGTAGTCTGCCTATCCTATCTGTGATTCCTTTTACGTATGGTACCAGGACCTTTAGTATATTTGGGTCATGATTCTCTATTGTTCTTCGTGTTTGGGTTTCCTGACGGCGAATGGCCTTCCTGATACAATTTTCTGAATATCCATTTTGTCTAAGGGCTGTGGGAATTTTTGGTAGTTCTTCGCTTTCTGTACCTGGTAGTATCAGTCGGAAGGATCTGAAAATCAAGGTGTTCGCTACTGCTTGGGTTTGAGAAGGATGATGATGGGATTTAGTGTTGAGGTATCGTTTAGTGTGAGTTAGTTTTCTATACACTGTGTATTCGAGGGTTCCGAAAAGTTTTCTTGTGATAAGGGGATCAAAAAACGGCAGTTTTCTAGCCTGTTCGACTTCCAGAGTGAACTATATTCTGGAGTGGATTCCATTTAACTGGGTTAGGAAGTTGTTTAGAAATTCGTTTCCGTGAGGCCATATTATAAAGATATCATCGATGTAGCGTTTCCGAACTGTAGGTTTTAAAGGAGCATTGGCCAATGCCTTTGTTTCGAAGTCGGTTGTGAACAGGTTGGCTATAACGGGTGATAAAGATGATCCCATTTGGTCACCGTCGGTCTGTCTGTAGATCTGATGGTTGAAGGAAAAATATGTATTCTTCATGCAATGTTCGGAAAGTTTCCCCACATATGGAGATACTTGGATAGAGTGAGACAATGTCCAGACTTGCCTGTATGTCTGTATCCTCTAATTGGAAATCTTTAATCATCCTTATCAAATGTTCTGAGTTTAGAACATAGGACTCGACAAGTTTGACGCTTGGTTGCATGATATTTGCTAGATATTTTTCCAAATTTTGTGTTGGAGATCCAAAGGCACTTACTATGGGCCTTAATAGGATTTCTGGTTTATGTATTTTGGGTAGACCGTAAAGTTTAGGACACCTACTTTATTTTTCCCTTGGAATTATTCTTCGTTCAATGTCCGGTTCTAGGTTCCATGCTTTGATTTTGCTTTTGGTCGTTTTTTCTAGATAGGTTGTTGGATCTCTGTTCACTGGTTTATATGTCTTTTCCAGGACAATATTCGTCATCTTTGCCATATAGTCCTCAGTGTTCATTATGACTGTTGCGTTTCCTTTGTCCGCTCGACAGCGTTGCTAAGCGCCGCTAATAGTCCCGAACAGCCCCGATATAATCTGCGCAGTTGCCGGCCGGCTATAAAAGTGAGCACGTGGACAAAACGACCCGTGGACGTCAGTTGAACTCTTCAGTCGAAGCGGACAACAATTGAAAATACCAAATGAGATTTGGGCGAAACGTCGTGACTCTTCACAGAATCAACGAATCGACACCCGGAATGATTTAAAAACATTATCTACCATCCGTGAAAATATTAGATCTAACATGAGCTTGTTAGGCTTGAAGGGTAAATGTTTTGCGACAAAAGATAATACGCAGACTGAAAGCGGTAAATTTGCATCGCAGAAGACCTTTATGTGTTCCCAAACTAACCTATCAACAAAAAAATGTAAGATTGTAATGGGGTTGAGAAATAGTGGATTATAATCGTGACTGGAATAACGTGATGTTGTTTGTTAACGTGACTGTTGAATAACGTGTTGACTTGGTTTTTGATTTACGAAAAACATTATTTTCAAGAGCTCCAGGTCGACAAGCCCGACTAGAAACAGCTCAACCACGTATCCCATTTGAAGGTGGAAGAGTGATGTTTTGGGTATTATGAGGGGTATACGGACACCTCTACTGGTCGTAGAGAGAAGAGTTACTGGTGCTGTATACATCGAGGAAGTTTTAAATCCTGTTGTGCAACTGCTTCGAGGCGCAATGAATGGCGGATTTGTTTTCATGGATGACAACGCACCTCCTCATCGAACAGCAGCAGTACAAAGTTTTCTTGAAGAGGATTAAATAACCAAGTTAGGATGGCCAGCAAATTCCCCTGAGCAAATAAAACAACTTCAGAGATTTCATCAAGGCTGCCTCCGGAAAATTTTGAGAATAAAATGGCAATACCATCGGACCATTTGGGGGTACTTGAACGAACCAGCAGCTTGAGCATAGAATCCCAGATCGTGAAAGCTCAGCTAAGATGGTTAGATCATTGCCAGAAGATGCAGAACACTAGAATACCGAAGCAGATTCGGTAAGGTGAATTAGAGAACAAGACACGAAATCTGAGATGCCCAAAAAGAAGATATAAAGACATAATAAAATCGTCCAAATAGGAAAATACAACAAACGACAGATCCAAGTGACATGAGAAGAAATACAGAGCTGTACAGCTCCATGAGGAAGATAATCTCCAAAAAGTCGCAGCCAAAAGACTGGCGCGAAAAGCCAAACAGACTGGACTGCGTGTACCATGTCTATATCATTTTACCTTAAATGCCCAGCTTGCGAAAAATATGTAGATCGAAGCTGGGGCATCTAAGCTACTATAAAACCTATAATTTTTCAATAGTAGGCCAACAAAACTAATAGCCATGGCTGAGGTCACACTCATATCGGGTTGACAGCCATCAAAAATTGCAAAGTTACTAAATCTCGAATCCAAAAACTACGATAAAAATGAACATTTTACATAAATATGTGAAAAAGTCCATTTGGCAAATATTAATTTGTTATTATTTAATGAATAAACTACAAATAAACATTTTAATATTTAAAAAATTTTTTTTTATTCGGAAACATACCTACAGCAGCCCTGAATGATGTGGCAACGTTGCAATATTGTCACGACGAAGATTTCAAAATTTTAAAAATTTGTACAAAAATTATTTCAGTGCTTCAATGCGTGCATTTAAGTTGAATTTATAACCCAAAAATATATTCTACGCGAATATTAGAATATAGAGCTAAGCGTATTTACTGACAACGATACCCCCGAAAGGCCGCTTTTAAAATTTCAAGAATATGTGCAGCAGCTAGAAATCGGTGCTAAAGTCGAAGAACAAATTTAACATTTTGTTGAAAATGATTCTACCAGAAGTATTGTATAGAAGTGCTGCTCAATAAGCTGAAGTTTCCCATCGGATTGTACATCGATTACTAAATATATATATATATATATATATATATATATATATATATATATATATATATATATATACATATTATACATTATACATTTTTTTAATATTACAAACCTCCGCCAAATCCTCCTCCAAATCCTCCACCAAAACCGCCACCGAAACCACCTCCAAATCCACCTCCACCAAATTGAGGTGATCTCTTAACTCTCGTGGTTATGTCTTGATTTGGTACTAAAAAAAAATAAATAACATTTTCTTAAACCAATATAAAAAAGAGGGATATCTAAAATGTTGAGAAAAGAGGAATATCTACTATGTTGAAAAAAGAAATATTATAATAACAAAGTGAAATTCTAGTTAATTGCTTTATCATAATAGAATAATTCAGTGAAAATCGTATAAAACTGTAGTTTTATCTTAAAGTAATTTAATTGTTTTTCTTCCAATTGCTAGTGCGATTATGTGTCAGTCTAGAAGCTTTTTGAACAGCCTACGTAACTACCGTCATTTAACTTTTACAATTGTGTTTTAGAAATATTATTTATTAATGTTTTGTCTTAAAAAATAAGTATTTATTTGCATTTTACCTTGATAATGTATGATCATAGAAACACACCCATGAATAAAACACACGAATAATATATATCGAAGACAAAGCATTTTTTCAGATATATAATTTTCGAAACACGTCTGGAACAAAGCTAATAAGAATTTTGCACTAAAATAAACGTGAAAAGAATGTCCTTTAAATTGTTGTTTTTATTTGTATTAAAAATTAACATCATAGTTCATTTACCCAAATCATTAACATTGGCAGGCTAGTCGAAAAATACCGAAAACAATATTTATTTGGTGACTACTTGTATTTCCCAAACTACAAAATTGAAAATATATCACTCGCAATTGTTTCTAAATTAAATGTTTACATTTTTAACTTGGAAATAAGTTCGTGTGAATTATGTAATTAACACTCTTATCTGTAACTTCCTACCATCTTTTATCAGCTTCATTATGCCGCATTTGTAAACGTTTAATGCTTCTCGACGAAGGACCAAGAGTGTTTCTAAGACTATCCTCTTTTCCGGTTTGTGAATTTTAATTGTATATGTAACTATGACCAAAGAGTAAGGGGAATTATTAAATAAAAAACAAAGTATTTATTTGTTTATTTAAATGTACTTTGTCTCCTTCAAAGTAATCTTCTCTTATTGCAATACACTTATTCCAACGTTTTGTTTCAAGTCTTCGAAATAGTTTTTACTAAGGTGAATCAAATATAAACCGGAATTTTACAATTACTTTCTTCAATCAATCACGAGCGGGTTGTTAGTGTGCGTAGTTGCAGTGCAATTTGGAGTGGGGAAAGCGCTCGGTGAGTTGTTTCACTTAGTTCTTTTGTGAGTACAGCCATGAGTGAGCAACAGGTTTCACTGTCCGTTGCGCAACGGGTTATAATAAAGTTTTTAACCAAGGAAGACGTTAAACCATCCGAAATATTAACTCGATTGAAGGTTCAGTATGGGGACGATACCATGTCTAAGACCCAAGTGTTTGGTTGGGCCAAGAAGTTTAAAAGTAGACGAGAAAGTGTGGTAAATCATAATCGACGTCCCAGGTGTGAGGTCAAGTGTGACTGCTGACAATATTTTTGCAGTTCGCGACCTTATCGAAGGTAACCTGCGGTGCACTATTCATGAAAATGCTTTAGTAGTGGGTATTAAAAGTGCTCAAACAATCATCAGAAATCATCTTAGCTTCAATAAAATCTGTGCCCGATGGATTCCGAAGTTGTCGACCTCAGATCAATAAAACATCCGATTGCAAATCAGTAAGAGACTTCTGAATCGGTTTCGGCGAGAAGAAGAGACTTCATTGAAGCATATCGTGACATGTGATGAAACGTGGGTGCATTATTCCTCTCCAGAATCAAAAATTACGGCGGGCAAAAATGACGGTCGATAAGGAATGGCGAAGGAAAGACAAAACCTGCTCTGTAAAAGCCAAAATCTTTGTCTCAGATGGTAAAGTTCTCGCGGCCGTTTTTTTTTTCGACTGGAAACGAGTTTTGCTGACTGATTTTCTACATGATGGACATACGGTTAATGCTGCCTACTACTGACATCTATTGGAGGCAACAAAATCTGCTTATAGGAGCAAAAGACGCGGTGTCTGCATCAGAGTCCTTCTTCTCCATGATAACACCAGGCCACACGGTTTTAATATTAACTATCCACAAGCCTAGCAAAATGATCAGAACTTTGTTTACATTTTCAATTCGACATTTTAATTCAATTTGAAACAAGATATTTGTTGTTTGAATCGAATAAATAAACATTAAATTGAAGTCACCACGTAGGGTAGTTGAAAAAAATGATTTGAGGAGTAAAAAAAAAAATGTGACGTGATAAAATATTTCGGCGAATACTTCTAGGTTTAAGGAAGTTAGGTTAACATATTTACACATATTTCTTTCGGGGTATATACAAAAAGTTAAAATTTGTAAACTAGTTTTATTGCTATGTACAATGATGCGTTATCGAGATGCAAACACCAAGAATTGTTTTGCAACAGTAACATCTACAATATATCTAATATTTGATCGGCTATTGCTCAATACTAGATCTTTGATTTTGGTATCGGTTGACTTGGAAGATCTTCATGAACGAGGTTCATCTTCAACTACTTTGTTCCCATTACTAAAGTCCTTTGTACCATCAATTCTTCTATTGGAACCTTCGGTGTAAAACACTAAACTCGAAGAGATTTACAACTAAACACCAAATTATTTTTTTAAACTTCTCGACGCACATGTTTACGAGGGTTGCTATTTATGTATCCGGAATAATAAATACAAAAAAATACTTATTATTGAAAATGGTTTTAATGTTTTTCAAAATATTCTTCGCGATTATCCATACACTTTTGCATACGTTTGAATCAATTTTCATAAAATTTTTCTATTCCGAGTAAGGTAAAAAACTGTACGGAGGTTGACCCATCAATTCGATGTTTTGACCGATTAAACATTGAATTGTTCGGTCCAATGTGTGACAGTCGAATGTGTTTTTTTCTTATTTGTTCAAAATCTTCTGGCAAACAAATGGTTGTGTACCATTCAGAATTCTGAATTCTGTATTATACAGTCAATTAACTGTTCTACTATTCTCTAGAGACACTTTAGCCACATGTCCATTTAGCCCAAAAAACAGGCGACAATTTGCTTCGAAGTGCTTCTTGCGCGAACAACTTTTATTTAGTGTGGCTCATTTTTAAAGACAGTCGACTGATGTTTACTTTCGGGCTCATACGCATAAATCCAAGATTCGTCACTTGTGTACATGTTATACACGATTTTTGATGCACCACGATTGTAATTATTGAGCTTGTCTTTACACCAATTGACATAACCTTTTTTTGAGCGATTGTCAAATTATGCGAAATCCAATGCGCACAAATCTTTTTCACGGTTAAATGTTCATGTAAAATATTGTGTTTGCCTGTCATAATACCCAGGGATGCCTCAATCTCATGGTATGTCACATGACGAGCTTGTTTTATCAGTTCGCGCACAGTATCGATGTTTTCTGGCACACCAACCGATTCTGGAAGACTTTCTTTAAATTCGTCGTAAGCGAACGACGGTCACGATTGAATTCACTAAAGCAGTGATATACAGTGGATTTATGGATGGCGCTTCATCGCCAGAAGTCGAAGTGAGTTGATCGATGCACTGTTGTTGAGATAATCCACGTCGAGAGTCATAGTAAATCATCTCGCGAGGTAATTCAATTTTTTGACTGAGATAAAATGTTCAAGTCACTAAACAACACAAATAGCTTCCGTATGACAAAACGTTCTGGGTACGTATACAGTCAACAATATCAAACTTTCTGATGTATATGTCAGATGGCACCTAGATGGCTAACACTATTGTTGCTAATTCCGGATATATAAATAGCAACCCTCGTAGTGGTAAATATCTTCCAGTTTACTTGTAATATTTTTTTGACATAGCTTCATAGCCGTAACACTTAATATGTTTAATGCATTAGCACTAAAAAATAATTTTTTTAGGCAAAATTTAATGGAAATTCTTTGCTCAATAAATTCGTCTAGTCTAAAAAATCGCGATAGTTTTTTTAACAATATAAAAAACGCTATAATTCCTATACAAAAAAATATAAAAAACATCTATTAAATGTTAAGGATAGTCCTGTCAACTTAAAAAACAAATTGTTGCATCCATACATAAAGTGCACGAATTTTTTAAACAGTATCAGTTTTTTTTATCATTGTAGTTATTTAAGACACTAGTGGATGAAGGTGTTATGTGACAAAATTTAACTTTTGAATAAATTATGGTTAAAACTTTTTTATGTGAACTTTTTTGGCGTTTGCTTGACACAAATCGCATCGTGTTTGGGTTATTACTAAAAAGCATAAATGTTTTTTAACTGAAATTTGTACTTAAAAAAGAATTGACTTCTTTGCAAATCTGAAGAAAAATGTACATAACACCTTCATCCAATGTAAAATGTAAAAAAATCTGATTTATACAAGAGGAATGTATTAAATAAAATCTTAATTCTAGATTAACAGAGAAAGGTTAAATATAAAACTTGAATTACCATGAACATGGAATATTATTAATTTTCTAGGATAAGTTCATAGAACGATATTCTTGTCTTACAAACTGCAGTAAATAGTAATTCCTAGAGATTTTTTTCTTTTCGTCAGAGATTGTCCCATATTTTATACGAACTCTTTCAATTTCAGTATTCTCAGGTGCTGATGTTCCATTTTATACCATCCCTAAATCTCACTAGTTGATTAAGTTCATCCTTTTTTTTTTATTAATCAGGTGAGGTTTCTGTGGTACATCACTGATCTTTCTAAAATGTTGAGCCATATCAATGACCTAATTTTTTCGGACAGCCTTTGAAATTATTTCTCGATACTTATCTGGTATAAGTACAGTATCGTGTTTTCATAATACCTTTTCTGTTCTCCCAAAATATCTATCGGAATTCAAATAAGTGTGGCCAACTTCTGGAAATGTGTGATCAATATAATGAAAGTATCCCTTCAAGATAAGATATTGGTACATTAAACTATGTGGAAATTTTTATTTTGACCAGCACATGAGTTCCGCCATATGATTAGTGTTTTTGCTTCCTCTGTTTGCCATATATTCAGTCCAGATACAAAAAAGGGCTTTTCTGCAACAATGTGTATCTCAAAATTGTAAAACCTCAATTGGCAAAAGTAAAATGCCTTAGAAATCGTTAGTTTGGGAAGTGCCACTGTTTGCTGCATGTATATCGTAATGTAAACTCTGTTGTCTATAACTTTTATTTTTTCATTGTCCGCTTTGGGCGCTTTATTTCCTGCTGTGTAATTTTCTTTATACTCTTCGCTTGCCTCACCTGCATCTGAAGTAGTACATGAGTCACTTTCTGTATTTCCAAATGACAAACTCTGTCACAAAAATTTTGGAATAGGAATATTTCTTAATTTTAAGCGTCTTCCTCTAAATATAACTCGTACATTGTACTTAGATTAAGAAGAGGAGAAAGGTATTTTTTATAAGAGTTTCTATTTCTAGAGTAGTGGGATTCATCCACTGGAAACCTCCTTAACTTTCCTATATATCATAATAATGTCCTATTTTGTGTGGCTTGTTGAAATGCCTTCCTCTGCTACCCAGAGGAGGGACTGAAAATCCACTTTTTAATCAACTCTGCATAATATCGATTTTTTTCTGCTTCTTTGGTATAAAGCACATAGAGCTTCTTTACATACTCTTTCATTACTTCTATTTTTTATGACGCTGTATGTATAGGACGCTGTTTTACGTTTTACGCCACCCTTTCTTTCCCTCAACACTGGTTTTTTTATCTATGGATTTAAATAGTAAAGCGTTTGTCGCAATAATGTCAACATTGTAAAATTCTTTGAGAAATACATATCTATCTTTTTCTGGGAAGCAAGTGCTACACGAAAGCCTATAATTTTCCCTAGAGAAAATGCCTTCTTTGGGTTCCTTTTTGAAACAGGCGTATTTTTGCAAGATACGTATTCCTCCCAGCGTGCTTTATCTAATGCCGCCTTGTGATTTTTCACGTATTTGGATCAAGCTTTGGTTTTATTTTTTGGAAATGCTTTCCTTAGCGCAAAATATTTTTTGTTTCTTCATTAATTTCTTTCATATTGTTTATTCGATTATAAATATTAGTTTGTTTCTTCTAGCACTAACTTTAACGTTACTTTCCTCTGGACCCCGTATTCTAAGTGATAATTTTCATAAATATTAACAAAATAATAAATTACTTAAATTAAAACAACAGCCGGCATTTAACTTCATACTTTATAGGTAAACAATGACGTAATTAAAGTGGATGAACGAGCTATGTGTGCTAGATAACAGCTTTATTCACGCAACCAGTTAAACAAACATTATATTTATTATTGATGAATGCATATATATAATACTACAATATTGCTAATATCTGTAAGTAGAGCTGTTACGGAGTAAGTGAGACAACAAACGTCTGCTTCTAAGTCTTTTTCTACTATTCGGCCCGTTGTGCGCAAATGTCTCGATAAATAAACGTGACACAAAAACATAAAAATATGGAAACTGCCCCCCGTCAATAAGTATACTCAATTCTCAGACATGCGCATAAGACTCAAAGTAGTAGTGAGGTAAATAGACGGAAATATGACTGCCTATATAAAGCTTGCTATGTAATGCAGATCTTACTAGCAATATATATATATATATATATATATATATATATATATATATATATATATATATATATATATATATATATATATATATATATATATATATATATATATATATATATATATATATATATATATATATATATATATATATATATATATATATATATATATATATAATTATTATTATTATTATTCACGTATGGGCCCTGGTGGACCACGTGAAGTACAGTTAGAGGCGTTTAATATTATTAGCCTTCTATTTCGCCCATAGTGCTTTCATTCTTTTACTATGGGCTTTTTTCCTTTCGTCAGACCAAGCTGTTCCGGTCTTCTTACATTTTTCTCTCTGGCCAACCTCCCAAACGTATTAAACTTGTGTCTGAAACAGCCTCGATCCTGAATTTCACTTTGTGTAGTATTTGCTGATCTTAGGTCCTCTGTAGGAATTGTAGCAATCCACATAATTATTTCTAATTTAGCTCTACTCCTATTTTCATAAAATTCAACTATTTGTTTAGTTCCTACTTGGATTCATCCATTTTGTTTATGCGTCCGTAAAAGTTAAGTCTTCTTTTTCTCATATCACTATGTTTATCCGTGTGTTGTTTGATTTCTTGGTTTTCTCGAAGTCGGTATGTTGTGATATTTATTTGTTTGGGGCCTAAAATTTTTCTTATTATTTTTCTTTCCTTCTTTTCAATCTCCTCGATGTTCCTCTTTCTATTCAAAATGGGCGTCTCTGCCCCATATAGACATTTTGGCTTAAGAACTCTGTTGTAATATCTCAGTTTTGTGTTTTTAGATATGCATTTTTTGTTTAAATATTTTGTGTAAGTCTCATTACTGTTTCCATTTTCTGACATCTACTCTTATTGGCCGCTTTTTCCAACCCGTTTTTCATGATTATTTCACCCAAATATTTGAATTGAGAGACTCGTCTGATGTTACCATATTTTGTTTTCAGAAATGGTGGTCTTAGTCTGTTGCAGGTCATGTATTGTGTCTTTTCAAAGGAAATTTGAAGTCCTACCTTTTCTGCTGTTTCTTTTAGGACTTCAATCTGTTTTTGTGCCGTTAATATATCTTGAGCCAAAATTGCTAGATCATCAGCAAACGCCAGACAATCAATTTTGATGTTGATTCTCCTCAGTTTAATGGGCTGGTCAATATTCAGGGCCGACTTTTTTTTACGCCACTCCTGTATTACTTTTTCTAGAACACAGTTAAATAAGAGTGGCGAGAGTCCATCTCCTTATCTCACTCCATTATTAATTTCGAAGGACTCTGAGATGTCATCTATATACTTTTATATACTTTATTTACTTATTACTATACTTTATTTACTTATTTACTATACTTTTGGCCTTGTGTTAGTTAATGTTGCTTTAATAATTGCCAGCATTTTCAGATCTAGTCCTTGTTCTTTCAAGATTTGGAATAAAGATTCGCGGTCAATAGAATCATATGCTTTTTTGAAATCCACAAATATATTGACGAGATTTTTGTTGTACAGTTTTTGATGTCTTAGGACCAACTTTAGATTCAGGATCTGTTCAGGGCAGTATCTACCCGGTCAAAAACCTGCTTGATATTCACCAATTTTAGACTCTAACTATCCCTGTGCTCTGTCTAGTAGACATTGAGGTAGAATCTTGTAACAAACTGGGAGAAGAGATATCCCTCTGTAGTTGTTTACATCCATTTTATCTCCTTTCTTATGTAGGGAATGGATTAGACCATTTTCCAATCTTCCGGAATCCGTTCGATTGGCCAAACTTCTTGTAGAATTTTGGTTATTTCCTTGATTGTACTTGGACCAGCAGATTTCAAAAGTTCAGCAGTGATTCCATCTTCACCAGAAGACTGGTTATATGTATATATTTATAAGTATATATATATATATATATATATATATATATATATATATATATATATATATATATATATATATATATATTGCCGGTCGCGTTGGTGCGGCGGTATGAGCGTCTGCTTTGCCGAATCCGCGCTGGAGCGGTAGCTGGTTCGATTCCAGCGCTCGGATGGCTGGGTAAGGCCGGATGCCTTCTGAGAAGTGTTCTACGTTGGTCACTCGCCAGTCGGTAGGTTTCCTGATAGACTTATGGGTAGGCACATAACCAAGGGTTTATAGCCCGAGGGGGGTGCTGGCCTGGGTTTGTCGGAAGCTGATGACCGTGGTTCGGAACCCACGTTAAGCTGTAGGTCCAGTCGCTAAATAGCCTAGTTGCTGATGCGCCTCTAACCCAAACAGTTTACTTTACTTTAGTATATATATATATATATATATATATATATATATATATATATATATATATATATATATATATATATATATGTATATATATATATATATATATATATATATATATATATATATATATATATATATATATATATATATATAAATATATAGGTGTCCAAGTAATTAAAATAATTTTCAGAACGAAAACATACCTAAACTGACCATACTATACAACTAAAGGGTGTGTCAAGAAAGGTAGGATTCTAATTGCACGCCATTTTATCTGTCAAACTATTTTCTACAAATCATTGAATTATAATACAAAAATTAAAATCAACTACCAAAGCGATTCGTAAAATCTGAACACATTTTCACCCTAATCGAGAAGCAAGCAAGGACTAACTTAAAAAAAAATGAGAGTTGGCACAAGTTCTAGTTTGTATCTATCTGGTGATTTGTAGCTGTCACGTAGCTTAAAATGAATATTCTCCTTCCAAGAAAACTTATCTGGTTTTTCCACTGGTTCTGCCAATTATCTGGTGTTTAATTATTGCTTTTGTTGTTCCATTATTTTCAGATAAAACATCCAGTCTGCTAATTTTAAAGCAATCAATTTTGACTATTAATAGGATTTTGACCTTGGTTTTTTAATAAATCGTTTTGTACTTCTCGACCTAACGTCTGCTAACCTTCGAAATATTATGACGAGAGCGTACTTCTGATAATTGTGGAATGTTTAGCTTGATACCTAATCTGCAAGTGATGTTTAATAGATTAGAATTAATGGCTTCACGTAGAGGTTTACAATCTGGCATAGCAAAATGATGTATAAATTCAACCTTCTAACTTAAAATAAATTTTGATTTTTTTAACGCTAAATAATAAACAATGCAAAGTAGCAGTAATACAAAGAGCAATTCAATGATTAAAAATGTTAATATAAGAACTTACACCAAGCATCAATTAGACCGTATCACACCGAAAAAACTCTAATTTATGGATCATCCCAATTTATATTCCTTTCCATTTAAGAAATAAGAGAAGTAAAATTAGATGCAGACGAAATAAATGAGTCCTACTAGAAGAAAGAAAAAAAGAGAAATAATTTTACAATTATTTTATTCCAAATTAGTATACAATATTGCTTATCATTTGGATAATTCATTAAAATAATGGTAATAACATTACTTTTTTTAGCAGTAACATTTGGTGTAAAGGTTTTTTTCAGTGTCTTTATTTGAAATGTCCTAACTGATATATCTAGTCCCATTAAAATTTTATTAAGACATTTTTAATGATGGTGTACCTGTTTTGAAAGCAGGCTTCATTTGAAAGCAAAGCTCGCTTCTGTTATATAAAACCTGTCAATCATAGAAAATATTATATTACTACTAGCCACAAAAAATGCATTTCCGAATTGTTGTTCTATTTCTTCCAGTCCTTATTTCAGTTGTGGTTTCTGGTAAGATTCTATTTTCTAATTGTAATAACAATAACTAATACGCGAAATTATATTTTTAGCACCACAATTTCCAGGATTAGAGTAAGATACGTAGAATCAGAATTTAATTTTATTTAATTTATATATTCTCAGTGTTTTTGCTTCAGCTCGAGCAGAGGCTGCTAATTTTATTGGTCGTGCAAGGTATGTACCAGTAAGAAATAATACTATTTAATATATAGTAATTAAATAGTATTTATTATAGAAAACTATAATTAAAATATTCTTTATTATTTATAACATCAGTCCACGATTTGATTACTACAAAAATACCAATACTGTAGAACTGAGTGTGTTGCATGTGTTTTTTTTTAATATGATCGAATTAATTGAAATATTTTATAATAATCTTATTTATTAGGGAGCAAAATACTATGTTGAGGACTATTTGGTTTAGTAGAGTGATTTGCCTTAATTGCCGGACTACTCTTGATAACTTGTTTCAAAAACATATCACAAATAAATTAATGAAATCATCAGCCCGTGTCCATCCACTGCAGAATGAAGGCTTCTTCAGCATGCTTTCAACTTTCGCGGTGCTGAACTTTCCTCTGCCATTCGGGCCCAATATACTTAACGGTGTCATCGATCCATAATACTTTTGGTCTTATTCGTGAAGGTTTGCGGTCAATCCATCTGTCCATCTCCATTTCAATTATTTTACTCTTCTAATGATATATTCTCGTTTGCTCTCTCATGCATGGGCAGAGTTTTTGGTCTCGTCTTGTAATGCCAAGCATATATCTTTCCATTCCGCTCTGTGCTACCCAAAGTTCTTGAATTGATTGCGATGTGAGTGGCCAGGTATCAACTCCGCATTTCAAAACGGGCAGAATAAAGATTTTTTGAGGCAAAGTTGAAGGTTACTCTTAAGCAGTATGTTGAGCCTGCCAAATGTCTAGCAGCCACATATAACACGCCGTCTCACCTCCTGGGCGGTATCCCCTGCGTTGAAATCCTCTGCCCAATATATATATATATATATATATATATATATATATATATATATATATATATATATCTCGAACGAATGTGTCCGTGTGAGACACGGTCAAAAAATCCAAAATTGAAAAAGTTGACTGAAAGGAATCGGTCCTTAACTCAAAAAATATCAAAAATAATGTCCGTTTGCCTAAACCGCCAAGTAACAGTTTTAATTTCGACGGATAGCTTACAGATTGCTATGAATGAAGACCTTTTTCTCATTAATTTATTTAAAATCAACGATATATATATATATATATATATATATATATATATATATATATATATATATATATATATATATATATATATATATATAAAGAGGTCCAAAACCTCAAAATCCCTTCCTAAAACTGAAATTCTTCTGTCCTCAACAAATTTATTGAACATAACCTGGCTGTTTCTCAGGTTTATTTTTAAGCCAAATGGTTTTACAGCCCTTTACAGCTCTTGTATGCTTCTTTGCAGCTCCTCTAGGCTTTGTGAAAAGAGAACGATATAATTTGCGAATCTAAGCATGTACCATTGATCTTTATACCATCCTGTTCCCAATCCATATAACAGAATACTTTTTCAAGGCAGGCTGAGAAAAGAATAGGTGATATTACGTGACACCGTATCTACACCCCTCTCTACATTGATTCCAACTTCAAGATCATCAAGGTGAACTGTCGCTGTAACTGCAGTATATATTGATCCTAATAGCTTTACATAGGCTTTGTCTACACTCTGTCTAAGCAATGCATGCGTTGTGGCCTGTTTTGAAATTGAGTCAAATGCTTTTTCCTTGTCAATAAAAGCTAAGCACAATCGCATGGTATATTCATTGTAATTATGGCCTTCTGTACAACCTGTGCCAGATCTACTTTTGAATCCTCTCGCCATTCAGTTTTCTTAATATTCTTTGAAATATTATCTTGGAGAACTTTTGTACATTACTTATATATAGAAATATATATATATATATATATATATATATATATATATATATATATATATATATATATATATATATATATATATATATATATATATATATATATATATAAGAGAGCGAAGTTTCGAGGAGATCGGGGATAAAGTGGACGGAGAAGAGAAAGAGAATCCATGGAGAAAGGATGAGAGAGGTGTGGAGAATCAGAAAGAACACTCGAAAATGAGTCAGAATGCTTTGTGTGATCCAACCGTGTCTATACGCACCTAATTATAATAATAATATATACAATATATGCTGTGTAAGCTGAATGTCATTGGTGGACGGTTTCGCTGACGTTTCTATGGAATCTCATTCATCTGAGATTTACATATATATATATATATATATATATATATATATATATATATATATATATATATATATATATATATATATATACATATGTATATATATATATATATATATATATATATATATATATATATATATATATATATATATATATATATATATATATATATATATGTAGAATAAAGGTATTGAATTGGAAGTGGGCACGTCGTGTGATGTCAGGGGGTCAGTAATATTTTCCTTATTTACCTAAAGAAGTAAATATAAAACTCCTAAAATAGTTCAATTTATGCGTTGTGTATTTGAGTGGAATGTCAAAAACTTCGCGATCCACTATATATTCTTTTGATAAAGAAAATGCTTGAAAACAAGTTGAAGCACCAAGAATTTAATTATAGTAGCGATTTCTTTTTAGTTCAGGAAACCAACCTTCAGGACCACTAATTAACGTAGGTGATGTCAATCTAGGTGGAATAGGTATGTTGGTGCTGTCATCACAGTTAGATAATTGTCATCACAGTTAGATAATTTTGTTTTGTTTTAGGTAACACAAATATCAATACCTTTGAGCAAACAGGAACAATTAATCAAGGAGGTGCTAATTTTGGAAAATAAAATAAAATCTAAAATGTGTAAGAAATCTTTGGCCAAAAATATATAACATAAGTTTTTTATCTCTTTTGTTTTGGATATTGAAATATATTAAATAATATCTCGTTCCTTTATGCAACCCAAAATACAGTTCAGAAGTACGTGCATTATAATTACTTTGAAATATAGTCTTTCAAGATTTTTTTCATAGCTATTCTAATACATATTTATTTGAATTTCTTTTATTTTTAGTATCCTTATTTGAATATCTTAATATTGAGAGTAGCCATTTTTACAAATTGCGTAGTATGGTTTGTGTAGTTTAAAATTTATTATGAAATTAGTGGATCTGAGAAAGATATGTTTTACCTTTAACAACGAAGCCAGTTTTCATTTAAACGAATTTATAAACAATGTTTCTCTGCTGATAGTAAGATTACCTTCAAATGGGGGAGCTGGAACGAAGTTTTTGAAAGATGAGATTGGCAATATGGTTATCGTGGAAAAATTTTTAACACACGAGTGTTAAACTGTTAAAAAATTTAGTCAATATTTTATTAAATTCAGTTTAAGAAAAAAAATTAAAATGCCCTAAATAACTATTATTTATGTTTATTGTATATTTAGTAGCACGTAAAGGCTAATGCAAAAAATTATCTAATTTTGTTTGCGAGGTCGATCGCAGTTAAGATTTAATTGGAGCCTAATATAGGCAACTCAAGAAAGTCGCCGACATTTGAAGTGTTGGGGATATTTGATTAAATATGTATAATTTATAGGGTAGATATAATATATATATAGAGGGTATCAGAACTTTTGACTCTCTGCAGTCTGCCCCTTAGATCTAAACTTATACAAGGGAATAGTTAAGATTTACAAATCACTCATTCAGCCACTAGTCAGCTACGGCTGCGAGGCGTGGACCCCCACAAATGAAACAGAAAAATAAAAAAAAAAAAAGAGTAAAAAGTACGTACTCAGAAGCATTTTGGGTGCTGTGAATAATAATAAAAATTGGAGTACCAGCTATAACTTTGAACTCAAACAATTTTACAAATATCTTAGATAAGACTATGTGAAGGTTCAGTCAGAAAGAGGGGTAGATTAAAAATACAGTGGCAGAACAATGTAAAAAAACATGTTGAAGCACTACTGCACACCAGAAACTAGAAAGGGACAGCTGGAGATCGATCTGGTTGGAGACGAGGGCTTACTATCCTATTATATTTTGTCATAATTATTGTGCAATGGATAATCAATAAAGAATTGAAACTTAATGCGAATGCCATAACAATAGTTCATGGATATCATTACTTGGAATAAAAAAAATACAAATGTAACAGTGGTGATTAAAAATTTATTTTTACAACTTATAATATATAATACATTATTTCTAATATGTATATATGTAAATTATCTACAAATATATAGGCACGTATTGCAAATATACATGATCTCTTCAACAATATATAGATACCACCTTAAATAGTGAACGCTTTTCTTTTAATGATACATAATTACATAAAAAAGCGTATGCTATTTACAATTACATAATGCTTTTTCTAAATGATAGTAATAAAGAAAATGCCAATTAAATAAACATTATAATTATACGTTTTTTACGGTTAGAACAAATTTCAGATATGTTTATGTGTTAAACCTATTTAACAATAAAGATATTGAAATTGTAGTAAGAATAAGATTTTTAGTTATAATTTTGAGTAAACTTATATGCAAATGATACAATATATATTTACATGATCAATTCTCTCAAATATGTACAAAACAAATTTTGATATAACACAGCTATATAAACTTATGAGTATTATTTAATGCTTTGCAAATTCTCACTCTATTTTACTTTTGTTATGACAATAAATTGGCTGGATTTAGAATTGAAAGTAATATAGGTAACTGTTTAAGACCAATGATAAGGATCAGATTTGCGATAGTTTGTACTTATTATTATATATCACTACTTTGCTTCAATAGTTTCTTCATATTTATTTATTTATTTATTTTCATTTAAATTACATACAAATGTAGCTTTTTATATCTAGCAAGAAAATGTTAGATGTACACGTCATCTCAGTGATTTTACATTTCGTGATTTACATAAATATATATATTACAATGTGTTTTATATACTTGGATTCATTCTTTACTTAGATCAGAGTAAAATAGAGATATGAACAAACCTTGTTTGCTTGTAATCCTGCAGCGGTGGTGCCGTGTTTGTCAGACTCTAGGGCCAGAAGTCTGTCTGTAAAAAGATGAAGAGGGGGTGGAGATATGCAGTATCTGCCTTCAGTACCTTCCTAGGAGTCAGTGTATTACTGATTATGGCAGTGGGGTTAATGCTAGTTGATCAGTCTTCTGAATTTATCAGACTTGACGCCATTACTTATGAAACACTGATTTTAAATTTCACATTCTTTTTTTGGTAAGTACTACAGTGCTATTTTTACCGAATCGAAGAAAAGTAAGTTGATTTTGGAGAAATGAGTTACGGGAAAAAACAGGAACGATTATTGAGGCTATTAGAGAAGCAGTTATTGACACTGTGTGTTTTTTTGAATCCGACGGTGAAAATGATGAGATGTTAAGATACATTTGTCTGATTCAGACACAGAGAAGGAAATAGAATGTGATTCCGAAAATTTACGAGCACAAGCGAAAATGTCTAAAAAGCATCGCTTTCCTGAAAACGTAAGAGGTCAAAAATCTAATATAGTCATGCACTTATCAGGGGTAAAGTAGGAAAAATGTGAAGAAAATATATGAATGTCATAATTAATTTTGGATAGTTGTAGAAAATACTTGTATTAACAAAAGATATTAACAAGTTAAAGGAAATTATACAAGAATTATACGTGTTCAGCAAAAAATGCGGATTTGTCATACATCCCCTAAAAGGATAAAGAAGTCACCCTGGCATCATTCATGCATTATAATGACCAAATAGATCAGTCAACCGGACATAAAAATAAACCAAAATTAACGTTTTATAATGTCACTAAAGCAGGTGTAGATATTGTCGATGAACTGATGAACTTTGTGCGACCTACAATGTGGCCTGGAATACCAAAATTGATATTTTTTGCACTAATGAATGTAACGGGCGTTAACTCACAAATTATTTATGTATCAAATAGTCAAAATACAAAAATAGTTTGAAGAATATGTATAAAAAATTGGCAGTTTAACTAGCAAACCAACACTTTAGCAGCGTCACTCTTTTATAGAAAACATTACACCATCAATTCGAAGAAGGGGGTCAAGAAGTGACGTATGTTCTTATAATTCATCGAGAGGCACCAGTCGGCAGAAAACGGTTTAATTTATACAAAAATAATAGTACCACACATTATTTTTGAAAATTTCATAAAAAAAGTGTTTAAAACATACAGAATTTCGTTGCCCTGTATATGTGGCTTTGCCAGAATTGTTTCTAGTGTTGTTTATAACGTATTTTTTCAGAAAAATTTTGTTTCACGTTTTCACAATTGACAATAAAGTTTTTTAAGTTTCAGTTATGTCTCCCATATTACTTGTAGTTTGCAGTATAATTGTAATTTCACGAATTATTGATCTTAAAAGGATTTGACAGCTTCAACAATGATACACTTGTATAGGAAAGGTAAATATGTAACAGAAACATACACTCAAGACCAATTGCCAACTGTTATTGATTTTTTTTATATGTTGATATATGACGCCACAGCTTTTGTTATACCATCGGGCGCCACCACTCCAAGGTTAAATATATTAAGAGGCACCTTAACAATTTAGGTCGACCAAAAATTGCAGCTTGTAGCAGATCTATGCATGTCGTTGGTATAACATAGCTAGACTTATATTCTACATCGATAAAATTAATTTCTTTTCCAAAGAAAATATAAAGAATTACTGGCATGGACACCTGGAAGATGTAGATCATTTTAAGTATCTGCGAAGTTTATTGGAGAAACAAAAATCTATAAAAAATACACGGTAACATAAATGGTGCATATAGAGAATTTTGCAGTTTGAAGGACTTCGTTTTCTAGACCCACTACTAAATGTGCTGTATATAGAATATGTCAACATTATTGTACAACTATGAAACATGGATTTCGTACAACTGACAGTTTAAATTATATATGTAATGTACATCGACTTAATAAAAAGCTAAACAATGTCAGAGCTCTACAGAAAATATTTGCCTTTGATTAACAGAAAGCGAGTTATTTTACAGCAGGACAATGCTATGCCACATGCTGGTAAAATGGGTGAGTCTCTCAGTCATTGAGAACTATAATATAAATTATACTTATTTTTTTCTTTTTGGCTGTTTGGCCAAAATTTTTGTTAGTGTTTATAAATTCCATGTTTTCTTATAATTGTCTTAATGTCAGATCTGATCTACTGAATGAGAAATTAGAAAAAAAAATTTTTGATTTCATATCATCCTTTGTTTTTCCTTATGAACTCTTGAGTTTATTAGAGATTCAGAGATATCAGACAAATATTGATCACTTATAGATGATATATCGTGTCAATTTCTAACAAAAATATAAAGAACAAATAGTGAAAAAGTAATTTATACATTTCCCAATTTCAAAATGAATGGGATTGAACTAATGTTATATGACAGCTCTAAAAGACTATTACTGATTATTAAGAATAACTTCACTGTTTGATGTCAAAAGAGCAACTGGATAAATTGTACATCTAATGACATAACATATTTGCGATCATCTATAAAAAGCTTCACGTAGCATACCAATCAATCAAAACCCTCAACTATAAATGCGCTAATATTTCCATTTCTGAAGGTATTTCCGTTATCTGAACACTTGAACTGTTGTCTTGTGAACAGCCACTGACAGTTACTATTACCGGATTCTGGTCGTTGGTTTGCACTATAGTTACAAGGTTACCATCCTTGGAACCTTCCAAATCGTTCTGACCTCCCTTCAGAAGCATTTTCAGTGGGTTAATTTCCGTTGATTCCGGTTCCATTTTCAACGAATCCAAAGTTATGTTATCCAAAGCGATATCTTCTTCGGTGCTTCCTAATATATTCACCACATTAACCACCTAAAAATTAATCAAACCATTAGTATGGTTGAATTAAATCGATCAAAATTCTTATACCGATTCCTGATTGGAATCCGACAAAGTTAACGATGGATCTCGTGAATGTAAAATCGAACCATTCTGATGAGCTCCCGTTCTGTTTGAACTGTTCTGAGATCTGTAAGATGGCGGACAGCTGTATTCTGATTGTGTTGCCTCTCTCCTATTAGACAGTGGAGCTCTAAGGAAAAATAATATCGTAGAATATGACTTGTAAAAATATATTACATCTTTTTTTACCTTAGTAAACTACCAGCATGACTTCTGTAAGTTGGCGGCGGCGATACAGCATTTTGGATGCTCGTCTGGATTTGGGGCGTATTTCCTCTGTCCAGCAGAAGGAGTCTAAGTCTGTATTCTTGCATCGAAGCTTGATAACTTGGTGGTGGTGGTCTAAAAATATATTAAGTAATAAGCAGTTGTATTATATTATAAGCATACACCGTTGTATTTTTAGTTGCATATAGTATTAATACAACACTTCTCATTCTTATTTAATATTGTTCTTAAATTAACAAATTGACATTTTAAAATTTCTATATAAAAAAAACCAATAAAATTATTTATTCAAACAATGTCATAACTTAATCGCCCATTTTAAAATGACTTAAGAAACAAGGTGTGTTATGTTGTTATGAATATTTGAATAGTAACAATTGAAACAACACAAACTATATAATACACAAATGCGTCAGATTAATAGTTCTTATTTCAAATTAATTAAATATCTATTATGCATTCAGAATAAAATTTTTATAAAATGATTTGTGACAAAAAGACTAAAAAATTTTAATCAAGAAGCCATCACTTTAACTCGGAAAATAAGGAATGAGTTTTTTATATTAATACCAAGAATGATGACTGTTTATTCAATGACTTGATATTTATTGATATGACGAATATAACATTGAAATGTAAAATGTACATTATAGCATAAGGCCACTTTCAGGTAATATAAACTATTTCGTGACTTATGGTTTACCATTCAAAAATATTTAGGAAAGTTTTAACATCTATAATCTAGTTTGTACTGTACTGCATCTAATATTATTTTGGTTGTTAAACAAAAAATAGACACTTAAAATATTCATATTAAATTTTAAAAACAATAGCGCTCTAATTATTAACAAGTAATTCTAGAGTCAGGAAATAATTAAATATACTGGGTATTTTGTTGCTTACATTTAAATATAAACGGAACTTGGTATGGAGGAAATTTAATATTGAGCAGCTAATTGTAATTGGACTTCAATGTCTGATATATCTACACGTAATTGAGATTGCGCAGCAGTTTCTTTGTACATGTGTATTGGAATTGTCGTAACTAGTTATTTATTTCAACTTAGGAACTTCAATTTTTTTGATATTGAATTACTTAAAGGTGGTATCATTTGTCACCAAAAATATTACTAAAATTTCTCATAGATCTGTAATCGATATTTGTTCGCCGGTTATAATATGGTGTAATAAAACAACGTATAGCATCTTTATTACTTTCAATGCTTCCTGGGCAACAAAAAATATTTTTGATCATTTAAAAGAAATAATTTTCGTTGTTTGCATTTCATCAACAATATTTCCCATAAAAAAAATCAACGATATGCCTTTCTCTTCTTTTTTGCTTCCATGGCATCAGCTCCGATTGATTTACTTCAAAATTTTACTTTTGCTTCAAAATAAAGTGGGACTGGTCATATGTTATGTTTATTTTTGTTATTAATGCTAAACTATGTATATAATTCAAAGAAAAATATTATGTTACGTGGTTTTCGGGATTAAATGAAGGTTCAATCATTGGTTTTGTACTTAATCTCAAGTGTCTCGAAAAGCCTACAAACTGTTGAGTGATCAATCAAGAGTACCTCTTGGAAGGAAAAGAAATCTTCGATTTTGTTTTGTATCGAACAAAAAATCGTTCGCAGTGTATGCCACTAAGCCATTGTGATTTATATATAATAATATAAATAAAATTTACCTGTATTGAAATTCTGGATACATCATTGCGGCATAAGGATGATGTGGACGACCGTAAGAGGGCGGTAGTCTAGGAACGAAACGTCTTGTACAAACATCAACAGATTCCGTCGAACCCAGTCCTAACATCGATCGGCACGTAGACGAGTCGTGAGAGGTTAATCTCCAGGCCACACCGCTGACCGTAATCAGCACGATTCCAACCCCTGAAATGATAATGAATATAAGAGACCAGAACGGGAGCTTTGGATTATTAGATATATGCATTAGGTGTCTAGATGTTTCGATGTACTAAGAAAGCAAGTAACCCTTTTTACCATATGTTATAACAGGTAAACTGTACATACATCTGTTTTAATAAGTTACGAGACATCCTCGAACTTTTTCCTTTAGCATTTTTACGTCAGGTATCTAGCGTAGATTATGTAAATTAAACCGGATGAACTAATATTGTTGTGATCTTCGAGGGTTGCTATTTATGTATCCGGAATAATAAATAAAAATAAATATTTATCATTGAAAATGGTTTTATTGTTTTTGAAATATATACCGCAATGATCGATACACTTTTACAAACGATCGATAATAATCCATCAATTCGATGTTTTGATCGGTCAAATATTGAATTGTTCGGTCCGATCTGTGAAAGTTCGCTTTGACATGGTGAACAATGATCCTGCGCCATTTGTTTTTTCTTATTTTCTCAAAGACTTCTGGCCAACAAATGGTTGTGTACCATTCAGAATTGACTATTCTACAATTCTCTAGAGGCACTGTATCCACATGCCCATTTATCCCCTCGCCCCCCCCCCCCCCAAAAAAAAAAACAGCCGACAGTTTGCTTCGAAGTGCTTCTTGTGCGAACAACTTTTATTGAGTTTGGCTCATTTTGAAAGACCCATACATTCGACTGCTGTTTATTTTCGGGATCATACGAATAGATCCAAGATTCGTCACTTGCATAGATGTTATACACGATTTTTGAAGTACTACTATTGTATTTTTTTGGAATTTCTTTTCACCAATCGACACGACATTTTTTTTGAGCGATTGCTAATTTATGCAGAATCCACCGCGCACAAATCTTTTTCACGGCTAAATGTTCATGTAAAATCTTGATTGTTAATAATTCGTAATTTTTTGAGATGGCGCTGGAAGCAGGGATCGCTTCACAGTCTGATCTCTTATGTCATTTTGTTGCTACGACAGTAGCTTTCAAAACGCCATTGATGTTTAAACGATTTCGAGTCAACGACATTTTTTTTTCATGTTGTAAACAAGTCAAATTTCGAGCCAAATACAGAGCACTTGTGGCAAGTACTGCTTTTCTCGTTCAGTCAAAACAAAAACGCGAGTGAAAGCCGTCATATACTTGTTGAAACTTATGGTGACAATATCCTAACACGAAACGCTTGTGTTTAGACAATTTAAAAGTGGTGATTTCGACTTGGAAGACAAATAACGCCTAGGTTAACGGAACAAAATTGAAGATGCCGAATTGCAAGCATTGTTGGAAGAAGACGATATGCAAACTCAACAACAAATAACAGGGAGGTTAAATGTTAGTCGCCGATCCATTTGTGATTGTGTGCATGCCATGAGAAAGATCCAGAAAGCAGGAAAATGAGTACCAGATCAACTGAACGACAGATAGATGTAAAAGCGAAAAACAGTGTGCGAAGTTTTGCTTTCTCGGCATAAAAGAAATACTTTTTTGCATTGGATCGTGACGAGACGGAAAATTGATATATTTCGAGCAACATATCCAGTACAACCAGCAATATCGACCACAAGACCGAATCGCTTTGAAGCTGCGCATTTGATGGGATCAGAATGGTATCGTGTACCTGTGAGCTGTACCCTATGACCTTCTGGAACAAGGTGAAACAGTTAATACTGTTCGCTATCGTCAACAAATGATCAATTTGTGACAACACCCCATCTCACACAACAAAAGCGGTCAGAGACACCATTTCTGCACTTAGCTGGGAACTCTTGTCCCACCCGCCGTACTCACCAGAATTGGCCCCTTCCGACTACCACTTGTTTTCATCGATGTCTTACGCATTTTCCATGAAACACTTCAACAATTACGGAGATGTCGAAAAATGGCTTGATGACCGGATCACCTCAAAAGATGTCCGCTTTTCTGGGAGAGCATCCACAAATTGGCAGAGAAATGGGAAACATTTGCACCTAGCAATGACGGCATTTTTAATCATCTCCCAAATTAAACGTGTTTTTTTTAATTAAGATTTATTCTTTATAGAAATTTAAAGTTTTTACTTATTTTTAGACAACCTCTATGTTACTATGCGGAAGAAAAAATATTTTATTCTTTTTGGATTGGGTATCTAGACGATTTAATACACCAAATCGAGATTCCCCTTTGTCACTATGGCTACTGGAGCTGTAATCTCCCGACTAATAATAGGATAATTAAGACATCCGTCCCTCTATGGGGATCCATATTACATTACCTCCTTTGGCATTTGACTGTGTTTGCACTAATCGCCAGCAGAGGCGTATCAACACGGCAAGGCAATATTAATAATTTGATAATGTCAATGACACGAAATCTGAAGATTATTATTACTAACTAGTGTAAATGGAAATCAAGTTAAGGAAGTACGAGCGATACTTATGAGTCAAAATAATGATTTTTAGTTTTCCTAAAATTTAAAATAGTTACAGAAATTCACAATTTTTATTTATAATACTAAAATAAACTTTATGTAAATTATTATTTATTTAAAAAAGTAAATATTTGATTTCGTTATTACTAATCCACACGATTCGATAAAAAATGGCGTTGCAACAGCGCATTTGTGTTTACACACATATATATATATATATATATATATATATATATATATATATATATATATATATATATACGAGGGTTGATCCAAAAGTAAGTTTCCCAAAGAGCTGCAGCAGCGTTGGAAGCTGCTAGGCGAAATTCGACAACACCGCTGTGCACGGCAGATCCCCCACTCCCTTTTCCGCCCGCGAGCGCTGCGCTACGCCGCTCAGTCTTGGCTCAGCAGCCGTTCGCGATGGAGCCTCTTATTGTTGATCCCGCCAGGTGCGAAATTCGATCGGTTATTCGGTTTTTGCATGCGACAGGAATTCCACCTGTGGAAATTCATCGAAAGTTGACACAAGTTTACGGCGACAAGTGTATGTCCGTTCAAATGGTCCGACATTGGTGCAGGGAATTTAGTGACGGACGGAAGGAGGTTCACGACGAAGAGCGGAGTGGAAGACCTGCAGTTTCGGAGTCGATTGTCGAGAAGATCGAACGCGAAATGCTTCAAAACCGGAGAATCACCATCCGTGAACTCGTTGATAGGATTCCTGGGAGTTCTTACGGTACAGTGGAAAGAATTTTGACTGAAAAGTTGGGGTATCACAAGTGTTGCGCTCGATGGGTACCGCGCATGCTGACAGCAGAACACAAGGAGAAACGCCTCGATTGTGCTCGACAGTTTCTTCAAAAGTGTCAAGACGATAAGGAAGAATTTTTGGACTCCATCGTGACCGGTGACGAAACGTGGGTTTTTCATTTCACCCCCGAAACCAAAGAAAAGTCTAAACAGTGGCGTCACTCAGGGTCACCAGTCACAAAGAAGTTCAAGCAAACTCCTTCTGCTGGCAAAATCATGGCCACTGTCTTTTGGGATCGCAAGGGGATACTGCTGATCGAGTTCCTGACACCCGGGACAACAATAAACTCGGACAGGTATTGTGAGACACTCACTAAACTCAGGCGTGCTATCCAGAACCGCAGGAGAGGACGCCTGACAACAGGTGTAACGCTGCTTCACGATAACGCCCGACCTCACACTTCCCGCAAAACCCAGGAACTTTTGGAGCAGTTTGGATGGACTGTCATGCCCCACCCACCTTACAGTCCGGACCTCGCGCCCAGCGACTATCACTTGTTCCCCAAGTTAAAAGAACACCTGAGTGGCAAACGCTTCCGGAACGACGAGGAAGTGAAACAAGAGGTGCAGCGCTTTCTTAAGGGTTTGGCGGCGGAGGTGTACGACATGGGCATACAAAAGTTGGAGCACCGTCTACAAAAATGTGTTGATCGAAATGGCGATTATGTCGAAAAATAGAGGAAAGTTTCATCTTTCCGACGATGTAAATTTTAATGAAAATAAACATAGTTGTCTATTTGAAAAAATGAAGGGAAACTTACTTTTGGATCGACCCTCGTATATATATTAGAATTACTAGGTTCTCGGGTAGAACCGCGTTTTAGATTTGTAAAATCTTGACGGTTCGACTTACACTTTGCAGCCATTATCAAGAGAATCTAGTTGATTTACTCCGATGCCTCAGTCTGTCTACTCCCCAGAGTTCACAACTAGAAAAGAACGTAGTCTCTTGATCTCTTGAGCGTGACGTGGGGCTTAGGTTATGGGAACCGGTTGCTTTTTTTGTGTATTTTACGGCGATGCTTTTTGGAGGAATTCGTCGGGACGGCTTTTGGACGGCTTCGTCGAGGTTTGGTGGTGGGGTTGGCTTTGCGGCGGTTGCTGCGGTAAAGGACTGGTCCGGGGCCGTAGTAACTACAGGTGGTTTGCTGGTAGAGGTGGTTTTTGGTTTTGGTGGTCTGTTCTTTGGGTCCGCTGGGCATCCGGATAAGGTGGTGGCGTGGTCGCCTCCACAGTTTATGTATACGGATCGAACATCTTTAGGCTTTGGACAAGAACGTAGTCGTCGCGGCCTCTGCATTAATAGGTAAGGTTGTGGGTGGAGCGTTCGGTTGAGGGGTGGGGGTAAGACGGGAAATGGACGTTTGATTGGAAAGGTTTCGGATGGGCAGTTTGGAAATGAGTGGTTTCCATGTATTTGGAACTTTAAGATCGTCGTCCATCTTGTTGAAGTAGTCTGAAGACGTTTTTCGATCTCAGTTGCTTCACGAACTATGAGGGGTTTGTAGGTATATATATATATATATATATATATATATATATATATATATATATATATATATATATATATAGGTGCGATTAATATGGCATTGTGGAAATCTATTTTGTGACCCGTTTGGATATGATGTTCTGCTAGAGATCTTTGGATGTCTGTTGGTTTGGCCGATATATGATTGGGAGCAGCCAGAACAAGGAATCTCATAGACACTATGTAACTCTTGTTGTATAATCATTCACTGGTCTAAGCAAACTGGATATATCGTAATATCGAAACGATATTTACAATAGAAAGAAATACACCCACAACCTTACCTATTAATGCAGAGGTCGCGCCGACCATGTTCTTCTCTAGTTGTGAACTCTGGGGAGTAGGCAGATTGAGGCCTCGGAGTAAATCAACTAGATTCTCTTGATAATGGCTTCAAAGTAGAAGGCGAAACGTAGAGTAATACATATATATATATATATATATATATATATATATATATATATATATATATATATATATATATATATATATATATATATGCCGATTGTACAAAACATGGAAGAATAAATGAATTTTCTGAATTTTTTCTAGCAGAATTTAAATTATAAAATGGTAGAAAGTGTGAAATCTGGCGAATGCGCCAGTGCACTAGCTTTTGAGTGATAAGTCACTTTATTAATGTTTCAAAGATTATGGCGTTATCGTTCAAAATGGCTTAGTCACCAAATTAACACATATCTTTTGTTGCCTAATTACAGGTCATTTTTTATGGTCTTGTCATTTCGATGCTGGTTATAATCTCTACCTGGTTATAATCTTTATATATTCTTGTTTATGACAAAAATAGTTAATATTGTTGGAAATTGTTTCAATAAAATATTGCTGGATCCCTATTTTGGTGGGACACAGCTTCCTTTCACTTATTAGACTGTACTCGGTTGTTTTCTAAATCACATTTAATCTTCATACTAACGATACATTCATTAGAATAAAAAGAAACATTAAGGGCAATTTGTTCTGTTGACTTTAATTTTATAAAATGCTGCAATAATGCAGCACATTCATAGAGCCATAAAAATTAACTAAAAAAATTACTTGCACACAATAGAAACAATAAGTCTGTGGGAATTTCACATATACATAGTTTAAATATAATTACTTTAATGTTAAGTCTGCACTTTCTACCAATGACTAGTATGATTAATGGTTTTTGAGATTACTCATTCCAAAATTTAAACTCCATTCCAAAACCAATGAAGCTATTAATTTTTATATTTACCTTAATAAATTGCTTAGAAGTGGTTGTCTTTTTAATTAATATAACGGCTTTCAAGATAACCGATAAAAGTATAAAAGTAAAAATAATCTCTACTAATTTTACTAACGTCGCTTTGGACAGGCTCATTGCCAACTGTTTGCAAAATGAAACTAAAACTATAAGACAGTTCAATTCTTGCATTTGAACCTTCGGCGTGAATCACTAAACTCCATGAGATTTAGGATCTCAAAGAGAATGATATGTATACACCAAAGGTGCAAAAGTAAGAGCTTTTTTGTATTCACCTGGATATATTAAATTAATCACACATACGAAAAATATCTTTATTTTTGAAACTATATTTATTTACATACTGCATTTAAACAAAAAAAACAGTAGTTCGCCACTGATGCTGCTTGTTACACAATTCCCCTCGTGTAAATAGAGCTAAAATAACAGAAAAATCAAGTCCCCCACAAGGCTCACTCGATTCTGTTACAGGTTCATTCAACAGTGCCAAATTTCCATTCATGTATACAGCGAGAACAGGGAGAGGGAACGAATCGACTCGTTTAAAGTCAAACAAACAAACGAGAAACAAACAGAGCATATCTCAGTTACCATACTGTTGAAAAATCGTAATGAAAAAGTATTGATTTACATAACAACTGAATAAACTGAGATTTAGTTATTTAGCTGAAACAATGGAGTTATTTTTACACCATACATACACTCAGTGTCAAATAGTTAGATACGCCATAGAAGTTTCATAAAATTTAGAAATAATTTAGTTTAATTATTCTTTTTAAGTGTTTTTTATTTGTTTCAAATACAAGAAGAATATTGGAAAAGAGTCAATGTTTAAAAGACTGATCAGAATGTATAACAATTATAAAGATAGATATTTACTTCTTTTGGGCGTCCAAATATTCGACACAAGGATTAAGAAATCTTAAATATATACAAGATATTTAAGATTTCTTAATCCTCTAGAGGTTTTATCACAATTTATCAGTTTAAGTCAGTTTAGGTCTATATTTGTGTGTAAAATAAATGTTTTTCAGAAGAAGAAAGATGATAATATTTTACACGCAGACGGATTGAGCTGTAGGGACATAGGGCGCCAATTGAATGTTTCATTGGTTGATTCGGTTCGGCGAGACATGCGGAACTTATCGTTCAACTGGTAGGCGACTTGTTCTGTCAAGAAGTGAAAAAGACCCATTCTAACAATTCTAATTAATGTAAGATTGCAAGAGCAATTGTTCAGGAAGCTAAACTGCAAATAATTGTTAGAAATGTTCAAAGATTATTAAATAAGCCTGAAAATATAAGAAAAAATTGAAAAGGAAATCGGCATTAAATACTCGACACAAACTAGCCCGAATAGCTTTTGCTGAAAAGACCATGTCATGGACATGGAGTGGAAAGACATCATTATATATATACAAATAATCGAGATCTTGCTTCCGTACTCCATGTGGGTGCCCGGAGTTTCCCATTCAGCCGCCACCATAGCGTTAAGCAACTGTTTACCGGGTCCGATTGCTAGCTTTACAGCCGTCATTGGCGAATCGAAAATCGATTGGTCACATCGAAATAGATGAAAATCTAAATTGGCCAGTTCTGGAGAATATGGTATGGAATACGCGATAAAATAGTCCAACAAAACTCAGTGATCGTTTGCAGAGCTTTTTTTGTTTTATGTGGTCGTGCGTAGCCCTGAAGCAAAATTACTTTTCTTCTTCCGTTATCAATATAAGGCATTTTTCCTTTAGAGGGTTACAAACGCGAATAGCTGCTACTGTTAACGGTCAGGTGTGACCGTTTGTCAAGGGTGGAGCAATTCATAATGCACGACTTCCAGCTACATATGTTAGCTGCCCCTTTTTGGAGCTTATATTTGGTTTTGGCATCCTGGTTGATGGCTCACTGGGATTAACCCACGATTTCTCCTCTTTGGATTATCGTAGATGATCCACTTTTTTAGTTCTTTTTCTTTAACCTGGAGAGCAATAATCCAACATTATTGGGTTCAGCAAGGATCCAACAACTTCAATTTTGATTTTTCCCTAGCTTGTGTAAGCGTTTAGAGATGTGCACAGTGCACCACAAGGATTTTCATCTAACTCTGCTTCCAATTCTTCAACTTCTACTTTTTTGGCTGTTCTAGGCGATCCGCATCAATCCAGTAAAAAAATTCTAGTTCAGAATTATTCAAACCACTTCTTACAAGTACTGTACGAAACAGTTACCTTCCTAAACAGAATAAATCATGCCCTGAACTTTCGCAGCATTTATTTTACAATTGAAAGTAGCAAAGAGGACAGCCAAATTTTGCTTTTTGGAGGACACCACGCCTACGACTGATTTATCAGGTGAGGAAAAAATTCTGATTCGAAATTAGTTGGGAACGAAAATATAGGATCTTATATAGGATAAAAAATATAATTGTTTTTCATAAAGTTTTCTTTGTTCTCCAGTTTATGTTTTAAAGCAGCGATTTGATTAAGTACTGTTTTTCTTTGAAGCATTTGCTGCTAGTGTTGTGGTAGTTTTAAATTCCTTTTTCTAACCATTGTCATTACAAAACGTTGTCCAGTAAGAGTGACAAAACTTTAAAATGAGGCACAATAAATTACCAGTAATGGTACGGTAATCACGTTTAGCATGGTTTAACAATTAATCTTAAAATATTTTTATGGACAAGATGTTTCCAAATTTTAGTGCACATTTAAGGATATTTTTTCAACTGTTGCGTTTAACTTTTAACGAGAATTATTTTCTTCCGCCGTAATTACAGTCGAAAACAATCAACAAACGGAATTACTCAAATGTTGATTTTATTCAGAAATTTAAATATCCTAACTGTTTTTCCATTTGTTAACATTACAATTCCTTTCTGACGAAATTAATTTAGAAAGATCAAGGGTATCTTTATACACTTTCAGCTCGAGAATACTCGTTTTTCTTTATAATGGCCAGTCTCGTCTGTTTATTTACTATACTGACTGTAACAGAGTCTGAGGCGAAGTTTATGAATAGCCAAAACCGCTACCAGTGCCTTTGATTCTTTCTTTAAATAGGGGGGGGGGGGGGGGGGATTGAGCTATTTATGTTTCCTGAAGAGAGCCGCAAATCAAAAGCGCGTTTAAGGAAAAAGAAAACGGATATTAAAAGCGGAGAAGTCGAATGGTTTCGGACGTACCGAAAGGGACGGTTCATTTGCAACATTAATTATGTTTGTTTAAAGTATCAGACTAGATAAAAGATTCTTCATTTATTATGGTGTCATAGATATTTATTTGTTATAGATATTTATTATGGTGTCATATATTGCATTTGTTAAATTTTACAAAACAGAATGTCTTAGTTTTGACATAAGGTCAAAACGATTGAAGTGAATGAAGTCATTTGAAGTGAATTCTCACCCAGTGAACAATTTCTTTCAGATTTGAGAAAAGGAAATGATAGCTCGGAGATAAATCTGATAAATACGGTGTATATGGAAGCTTTTCAAAGCATAGATCATGGAGTTTTGCATCAACAACTCGAGACAAGTAAAAAATCAATTTATTTTTAGCTGGATGTGAACCTTTACCCTTAATAGCACCTCTGAATTGGTTCAGTAGTAAAGCGTAATACTTTTCGGTGATTATTACCAGGTAGTTTCGAAAAACCCGAAAGGTCATAGCCATAATTTTTTTTTAAAATGAAACCATTCTCACTTTCTTTGATGCACTTTCATCTCCTTCTACCCACTGTTTGAACTGCTGTTTCATCTCTGGTATGTAATGGTAAATTTAAATCTCATCTAGTATTATAAACATCAAAGAAACATAGCAGAAACGTGTTTAAATGTTAACAAACACGGTACCAGAACGGAAAACCTTTTCAAATCCAAAACATCGTGTAAAACGTATTGGACCACATCTATCGAAATATCTACAATATCAGCAAGTTCAGGTAGCTTCAGTCGGCAACCAGATACAACATTCCAGATATAATTCGACGGCCAGATTTATTACGATATTCCACATTTAAAGCGATGACCACATTTAATACGACGTTCCATATTTTTGAGACGATTTTGTGGTTCGTAATGGTTTTTACAGGTTCCGAACATTCATCATCTTCGATGGGTGTATGACCACGTACAATTCAATAGCCTAAAAGGGGGAAATCATCCTTTACTGTGGAATATAACTCTTTTTACCAGTGAAAAAGTTTACTTTATTGTACTTTATAACAGCTCCAATTTTTTATAAAATGTCAAAACTAGTTTATTCGAGCGCCACAGAAATCAATCAAATGAACGCATCTGAAACTTCACAACACGCCACACAATCACACTTGACAAAAATCATAGTCATTATATCATACTTGCCATCTTTATATCAGATTGAAAACGTTTCGAACAACCTTTATAATTGTGGACGTGGAGTAAAATCCCTGATTTCAATTTTAATATTTTTCATGACATATTTAAGGACTTATGAAATGATGATTCAAGATTAAGTCATCTCCTGATAATGCTAACACGATTAGCGAAACATGCGTCCAGGAATTGCTAATTGCTAAATGCTATTTTGAATATATATATATATATATATATATATATATATATATATATATATATATATATATATATATATATATATCACATATATGTACTGTTTCACGGAGTTTCCCGTAAATTACCGTAAAATAACCGTCAAGTAGCAGGAGATAGCTGATATCATAAAGATATCGAAAGGAAGTGGGTACCGCCCATTTTGCATTTGGGAATGTTTAAAATGCTGTCGAAGTGGGTACCGCGTTTGCTCACAGCGTACTAAAAACAAGAACGTAGTGATGATTCTGAGCAATGTTTAGAGCTGTTTAAACAAAATAACAAGGATTTTTTCATGCGGTATATAACAATGGATGAAACATGGATCCATCACAGCTCCGGAGTCAAATCGGTAGTCAGTCGAGTGGATAGCAGCCGGCGAAAGTCGTCCCAAGCGATCAAAAATATAACCATTGGCAGGCAAGGTTATGCATCTGTATTTTGTGATGCGCATGGGAAATTGTTCATCGATTATTTCGAGAAAGGTAAAACCATCAATGGCGAATATTACATAGCGTTATTGGTGCGTTTGAAGGACGATATCGCAAAAAAACATCAAATGAACAAAAAAAGTGCTGTTTAACCAAGATAATGCACCATGTCCCAAATCGTTAGCAAATATGGCTAAATTGCATTAATTGCATATCGAATTGCGTCGTCATCCACCGTATTCCCCAGCGACTATTCTCTAGCCACCAGCGACACTTTCATGTTCTCATACTTTCCGGTCTTATCAGACCGGGGACTTATTGACCTATGTGTTATATATATATATATATATATATATATATATATATATATATATATATATATATATATATATATATATATATATATATATATATATATTATTTGGATGTATTAGAGGATTATAATTATCAATGAATGTTTTGCGATGATATAATGTTAAGCAAAAATAATTTTAGATATTGTATTCTTACCGATCATAAGGAGGGAGACCGTAAGGTGATCCCGTCCAGCAGGTCTCATGGCACCTAAGGCAGTTCCTACAAGTACGCAGCTCACCGCCACCAACGCTATTAACGCGATAAACCATCTCAGCGATCCAGGCTTCCAAGAAAGAATGCCGCAACATCCCTTTGGCGAGTCTTCAGAAAATCTGGATCTGGAAACATAAAAACGGTATTAAAAAAGGTTCAAATAAAAATGATTTATTATGTCTGGATATCCTAATATATTTTTTTTATCTTGGTAATAAAAAATCAATATCAATATGGAACAATAACACTCAGTTTCAAGAGATATCACTATATTAACGGTATATCTATTATGAGCAGCTTGTTCGAGAAGTTCGAGAAGAAAGAAAATACAAGATTTTTTCTAATTTTTATAATAATTTCAACACATATACGTCAACGACATTTCCATTTTTTAATACCCTGAGTGTATCACTATTTATTCAACTATATGTGCAGGGTTAGTCTAGTAAATATCGGGACTGAAGGAGAAGGGGTGGTTGAACAAATCCGCTACGGAGACTTTTCACATGATCCGTGAGGCTTACAAGGACAAGCAGAAGGAACACCTTGTTGGAACTGTTGGAACGTTTGGAGACCGATCTAAATGTTCTGAGAGTGATAATCGGTGACGAAACTTGGATCTTCGAGTACGATCCGGAGATCAAATGGCAAAGTTCTGAGTAGCACACAAATCATCTCCTCGACCAAAAAAACTCATATGATCAATATAGTGAAATCAATGCTCATTGTCTTCTTTGATGCAAAAGGTATGGTCCATAAGAAGCTGGCCAAACAACAAATGGCAAATTTTACGCAGAAGTGCTCGAACGCTTCATGATGAGGATCCGAAGGGAAATCGCCGATTCCTGGATGCTACATCATGACAACGCGCCCAGTTACACGTCGCTAATTGTGAGGGAGACACTGGCCAAACACAATGTGGCAACGCTGCCGAAACCACCTTATAGACCAGATGTGGCTCCCCTAGACTTTTTTCTTCCCTCGGATCAAGAGGAGCCTGAAAGGATATCGTTTCGGGACGATTGAGGCAGTCCAAAAGAGTTCGACGGAGTGCTTGAATAGCTTTGCAGTTGTGGCCTTCCAGGGAGCATATGAAGACTGGAAAAACCGCGGGCTGCGGTGTATTAATGCAGGAGGATTATATTTTAAACACTATTAAGTTACTTTGCATGTTTCTTCAATAAATGTCTTTTATGACCTCAGTCCCGATTCTTATTGGACTAACCCTGTATAATAAACGGTTGTTTCAGCGTTGATCTCATCATTTGAAGCGAATTTTAATCTAGCGGCAAATTTATTGAGGTTTGGGAAAGAAAAGTAATCGTGGGGAGCTAAATTCGATGAATACGGCGCATACGGAAGCACTTCGACGCATGGATTTTGAAAATTTGCAAAAGTCTAAGCGCATCATATCGCGAGAATTCCAGAAAATCGTAATCATGACTTTTCCTGCTTCATCTGTGGCGTGTATGGTTAATCCATACTTCATTTTTTCATTCATTTTTTTCTTTTTCGTTCATCATTTTTTTTTAAGTAGGTTTTTTTAAATAAACAATCCAAAATATTTATTTGATAGAATGTATTATATTAATTGTAACTGTTTAGTAAGAAACATTCGGTTCCAAATTGTAACATTTTTAAATAATCATTTTATATCTAAAATAATTTTTATTCATGGTGCCAAAATATTTCTTAACCTACAAACATTTCAACACCCTGTATAAAAAATTCATTTCCTGTCGGATTACGCCCATCTTGAACAAAAAAGGACAACTTTCCTGGCGCTGGAAAAAATTAAATTTTGTTGACTTCTTCGTGATTACGTTCATTTTCCAGCCATTTCCTTGCAAAATCTGTTATGAGCATTTTTTTTAAACCATCAAATGAAAAATGTATTAATTTCAATAAACATGTACTGTACCAAATTGAATGCCCTCGGAATTGGACGCTTTGATGCTTCAATAATATTCCAAGCAATATCAACATGAAAAAATATAATATTGAGAAAATGAAGGAAAAAAATGCTGTTATTTGGACTTTTTCATTAAGGACGAAGCTGGTATAATGAGAATGTTTTGTGAAATATACGCTTGGAATTTTATTAAAATATTTACAAACGTGAAAAAGAGCTTTTATCTCTTGCTTTCTCGGGTTTTATTTTACTCAAATATTGACATTTACCTTATGTTTTAAATAAGGTGAAAATAATTTTATGGTTTCTAGTTTTTCTCTTCATTTTTACGAATTAAGTTCATATTGCTTTTAATGTCATATTAATTTTAATTTTTCTTGATATATATATAAATATTGATAAAAAGTAAAGAAGTTTTCAAAAACATATACAGCATAGATAATCTTGGCCTAATCCGGAGTATACAATATATCCCCTAATCGGGAGTATACAAAATCAGACGCGACCGGCCGATCAGGACCATTAGTCGTCGAAATGCCATGAAAATTTGAAAACATTCGTTAGTATATATATTTATATATATATATATATATATATATATATATATATATATATATATATATATATATATATATATATATACTAATTAATATATACTGAACGCCATGTGTTCATGCTACACAATTTTTTCCGTCCATAACTTCGACGTTTACGGATCAACATAGCAAGGTCTTCGATAGGGCAAGGTCTTCGATACACATACCCGAACACATCATCTTGGAGATATCCAAGTTCGAACAAAGTCTACGTTCGAAACCCTCGGGTAGCAGATGAACTAAAAGTTGACATTCGTGAATAATTTGCTATTGGAACAAAATAAGTGTTTTGAAGAAAGGTTCTAGATGTCTACAGCAAGAACGCCGTAATATTTCTTATATAATCTTCCGCCATTAAATAACCAATGTATACCTATTAAAACTGCATTTATTGTAGATTGTTTTGGTGCAACAAATGCTTTTATATTGAACATCAATGAAGTTACACTTATGCCGGTTCATGCTCCTCTCATACCAGATTGTATACTCTACCAAAAATTCACAAACCACGAAAATCAATGAGACCAATTGTATCAGCTATTGATTCTCCAACATACAACTTGGCAAAATGGTTAACAAAGGACTGAAAATCTACCAAACCAACTACCTTTCTATTCTGTGATAAATTTAACAAAATTCATAGAAAGAGTCAAAAACACACATCTTCAGGAACGTGAGGTCTTGGTTTCCTTTGACATATTATCGTTGTTTCCGAGTGTCCCGATTCCACATACCTTGAAGTACCTGAGGGAATTACTCGAGTTAAACGGTTTTAATAACAAGATTGTTTCTGAGTACATCTCCTTAACGAGATTATGTATGAAGCAAAATTGTTTTCAGCTTAATAACAGGTTTTACGAACAACAAGATGGAACGGCAATGGGCAATCCTCTGTCACCGTTCTTAGCCAACCTATTCATGAGTAAATTTGAATCCAAGGCGAAAGATGAATTCAGTTATTTTTCGAAGGTATAGTTAAGATATGTGAATGACGTTTTTGCAATTGTCAAATGTTTTGCAAGAACTTAAATAGTAAATCCCAAAACATAGTATTCACGCATGAACTCGAAAACAACGATAATTGCCATTTTTGGATATTTTAGTCAATAGAACTAATGAAAATAGGTTAGACTTTGATAGTTTTAGAAAAAAACACCACCACTTCGAGATACATTCCTAATGATTCGAATCATAGCTTCCAAAATAAGATGGCTAGTTTAAATTTTATGGTAAATAGATTATAATTTTATGGTAAATATATTATTATAACAAAGAATTAAAATTAATTAGGGAGGTATCCGAAGTAAACGGTTATAATAAGAACATTGTAGATAAATTAATTAGAAAACATACGTTTAGAAAATTATTGAAAGAATCTTCGACTTTTCAAAAAGATCAGAACATAAGTAAATTCATGGTAATACCGTTTGATACCCAATTAATATGAGGGCTAGATAAAATTTTGAAAAAAGTGGACATTAAGGTAGTATATAAACCATATAATAAATTGAGAGAAGTCCTGGGTAATCCAAAGGATAAAGTAGATCAGTAAGAAAAGTCGGGGATTTACGAAATTAGTTGTCAAGATTGTGATCGAATGTATATTAGTAGAATGTAGAAAAGACAGTTAATTTAAGATGGATGGATGAAATTAACAAACACCGATGATCCAGTTGGCAGTAAAAATCCAAGTGTTGTATTAATCGGAAATACATTGAAGATGATTCGTCTATCATTTACTAAAAATGATGATAACATAAAAAGAATAATTTTATTTTTTATTGCAATTCTGTAAAGCTATCAATATTAATCATATTAAACTAAAGAGTGATAATGCTACAATTTATTTCGCTGTTATAACTGCTGAAGCAAGTATCACGTTATCATTAAAGTTATTTATAACATAAAAAAAAACAATTCCTCTTTAAATTTTGTATCAATTAATTTTTGAAAATTATGTTAATTGTATGTGAGCTATTAGTAGCAAGGCAACTTTTTAATACACGTACCCTTTCTAACACATTTTGCATAACTTTTGCCAACATATTTGGTGTTAATACAGTGATTTTAGCAAGGATATTGTACTTGAGTTGCTATATGATTTGAAACTTATTTAAGTAAACCTTTTCCTTATAACCTTAAACTATCAAATCAAGAGATCCGATGGCATTACAATATTCTAATTGCTTATTATTGTCTGCAGGCAACAGGTCTTGAACAATTGAAATCTTATAGGGAAACAAGTGCAAGTTACTTCGTAAAATTCACGGTAAACTGCGTGCAGAAATTTCCAATTGTGCACCACGTCATCGTGTCGACGTTTCTGGAAACTCCTCCACATGTACATTCATGTTACTATGCAGAGTTTTACAGTCGCACTAGGTATGGTTTAATATTTTGGGGTGGGTCGCCTCATCTGATGCCTGTTTTCAAAATACAAAAAAAAGATAATTAGAATGATGGGTGGGGTGTCACTACTGGCAACATGTCGACCAATTTTTAAACAATGCAGGATTCTGACCCTGCTATTACTATATTATATATTTTGGAGGTTATCATCTTTGTTAGGCGAAATTTTGTAGCATTCGTGAAAAATGACAACCGAGGCTTTGATGAACTTGCTTTACAAATATCTTCATGTAAGATAGTTGAATATAATGTTTACTACAGGGGTGTGAATGTGTATAATAAGTTGCCACAACCATTTAAGCATGTTCAGAGCGACGAATTTAAAAAATTAGTCCGTGAATTTCTTATAAGTCAAAGTTTTTATAGTTTAGAAAAATATTTGTCTTATCAATAATTAGATTCAATACTTATTTATGTATACATTTCAATCCGATTTAATCATGGATATTTGATATTGTCGTGGTGATTGAATAATTACATTATTAAATTAATAAATTATATACCTTATCAAGAATAAAATATTTATAGGTAGGTTTAATTGTTATGTATTCTTTGCACAGTAATATGGCACTGTGCATGCTCTTGTTTTGACTTGATCCATGCATATTTGTATTGTCTTGAGGATTCAATAAATTATTATTATTATTATTCTGCTCATCCTTACTGTAGAATCTCAGCTCATGCTGGCCGGTATTCCAATGCCAAGATGAAAAAGCAATTCAGCTCCTCTCACCCTAGCATAATATCTTACGAACAATGTGACACGTCTGCAAGAGCACAGCACGCTGTCCCACTATGGCAATCGATCTCGAGATCCCGAGGCTCTCGAGGTTCTTTGAAAATCTCTTACTTATCAGGCCTTCGGCGGATATAACGAAGGGCACTACATCTACCTTACTCAGTTTCCACTGGTTCTTCAAGTCGTATGCCAGATTTTCATACTTTGTGGATTTTTCTATCTCAGTTTTTCTAATGTTGTGAGATAGTGGCACTGCGATGTCAATTATAAAAGCCCTCTTGTCCTTTTTGTTGATTAGAACAATATCCGGCCTGTTAAAATCAACCGTTCGATCAGTAGTGATTGGTCTGTCCCAGTAAAGAATGGTATCGGATGATTCAAGTACAGGAGAAGGCGAGTACTTATAATATGGAGGAGGTGCTTTTTCTAATAGCGAGTATTTTTTTGCAATTTGTTGATGTATAATTTTTGCCAGCTGATTATGCCGTCCTAAATAAGCATTAGGAGCAAGGGCCGGGCAACCGCCAATAAGGTGCTCAATTGTTTCCCCCAAAGTACAGCATTTCCTGCACTTATCGACTACGTCCAAATGCAGTATGTGCTTTTCATAGTTTTTTGTTCTTGTTACCCTATCTTGAATAGATATCGCGAAACCTTCTGTTTCTGGGTACAAGAGTCCATCGGTCAGCCACTTCAGAGACAATTGTTCGTCAATGGTGTCATCTTCGAGTGACTTAGGAAACCTGCCGTGCAATGTTTGTCCTTTCCATTCTCGAACACAGTCCGTGAGTGTTGTTCTGCTATCAATACGATTTTGTTTATTTAGGTTCAGTGGGGTGAAACCCCGATCCTCATTTGCAACCAATTTCATTAACGTACTGTTTGAATCAAGGAAGTGTTTTCTCATTCTATTTTCTTGATTGAGACAGAGATTTTTTACGTTTACAAGGCCTCTACCCCCCAACTTTCTTGGGATGTATAGTCTTTTCGTAGATGAGTTTGGATGCAGGCATCGGAACGTTGTCAATGTTCGGCGCGTCAACCTATCGAGTTCATCAAGGTCAGTTTCTGACCATTTAACTATGCCAAAAGAATATGTCAGAGTTGGCACCGCCCAACCGTTGATGGCTCTAATGAGGTTTCCTCCGTTCAGTTTGGTGTTTAAAAGTTTTGTAAGTCTCTTTTGGTATAGAGTGGAAAAGTCCTTAACTGGTTATGATCAAGTTTATGCTTTTGGGGTATTCCTAAATATTTGTAGGATTCTTCTGGTGCTAGTTGTTGTATGTTACAAAGTGTTGAATGTTGACTCTGAACCTTTCCCTTCTGTATACTAATGGTAGAGCATTTGTCCAGTCCGAATGACATTCTGATATCCCTACTGAATGTTTCAACCGTTTTTATCAATGAGTTTAATTTTTCTCTAGTTTCTCCATATAATTTAAGGTCATCCATATATAGTAGATGAGAGACCTTTCTTGGATTCCTCATGTTAAGTTTATATCCAATATTGCTGTTGTTGAGTAGTGTGGACAAAGGGTTCAATGCTAAACAGAACCAAATTGGAGAAAGGGAATCTCCCTGAAAAATTCCCCTCTCGATATTTGCAGCAGCAATGCATTGTTGGCCGACAAAAAGATTCGTTTTCCACTTCCCCATCAGGCACTTTAAAGAATTAATAATCTGGGGGCTAATTTTATAGAAATTCAGAACCTCAACCAGCCAATCGTGAGGGACACTATCGAATGCTTTCTTGTAGTCTATATAGCAGATATTTAAGTTGCGTTTTCTTTTTCGCGCTTGCTCAAGAACTACAGCATCGATCGTCAATTGTTCCTTGCAGCCCATACTTGCTCTTATACATCCTTTCTGTTCTTCTTCAAAAATGTTGTTTTTATCACAATGTTGGTAGATTTTTTCATTGAGTAGGGCTGTGAACAGTTTATATAACACTGACAGACATGTGATTGGTCTGTAGTTATTGGGTTGCTTAACGTCCCCTTTTTTGAACAGTAGGTATGTATTGCCCTCCATTAGAAAGTCAGGGAAAGTGTCTGGATTTATTAAAACCTCTTTAAATGCATTTGCAAGTACGGGATAGGCGGCTCTAAAGCTTTTAATCCAGAAGTTATGCAATCCATCTGGTCCAGGCGCCTTCCAGTTGTGAGTCTTCCTGACAGCACTGCAAATGTCAATCTCTGTGAAATCGTTAGACTCCATATCTGGGAGAGCATTTGTCTGTTCTTGAATGGTTTTAACCCAAGGAGCCAATTTTTCGTAGCCGTCTGATTTTTTCCAAGCCGATCTCCAATATTCCGCAAAGGAAGACACATCGATATTCTTAAGTTCTGACTTGCTGTTACCTTCTGCTTCGAGTTGTCTATAAAATTTCTTTTGGCTGTTTGCAAATACTGAATTTTGATGTTTTCGCTTTTCTAGTTCATTATATCTTGCTAGCCTGGCTCCTTTCGATTTAGCTTTTTGCCTAAACCGATCTTTTAGATCCAACAATTTTTCTGTCAGGTTTGAATCATCGAAGTCAATGCCAGATTTATTGGCAATTATTTTTGCTTTTCTCGCTACTTTATTTGACTGATTACCAGAAAGATACTCTGAGATAATGTCAACTTTCCTCCGGAACTCATTGATATTGTTTTCAAGGCGCGTTTTCCAGACAGGTGTATTTTTCTGGATACTACGACCAGCCGCATTATGGGTGTAAGTCCTTTGACTTGAAATTTCGATGACAGTCACTGCTGCACAATATAATGCAAGATGTATATCGCTTAAATTTGTCATCCCAGGTAGATGTGATTCCAAAACTCTATTAATCTGCATTAGAGTAATACGTGATTTTGCAATATTACGCAGTACTGGAATTTTTGGTCTATTCAATGGGTTTGAGCCAGTAAAACTGGCCAAATTGCTGTAAAACTTCTCTCGTATGTTAGAAAAGTTACGTTGCGAGATTGATTCTTCATTTTTAGATGATGATGCTTCTGGTGATACATTTTGAGTTTGTTCTACTTGTTTCTCCTCTGTATTCGAGTTAAGAACGTCTATAGTATCTTCTTTATGTTGTTGATATGTAATGTTTTGATGTAGTTCATTACCGATTTCTCTCTTGATGTTCATTAATTCCGATTCGGTTAGATAGTTTTTCCTTAGAATTACATTTTTACGGTCGGCTAAGTTTTGTTCCGACAGCTGAGTTTCAGGGAACCTCTTTTTATATTCTTGGTGGAGTGCATGCCTCCATCCAGGGAGCGGATTATCTCCGCACTGGTTTACGTAGTAATAGGCACGCATTACATCAATATTCATTTCGCGTGTCCATCTGATACGTGGAGTGCTTTCGGTCCTAGTGACAGCCTTCCTTATTAGGGGCGAGCCAGCAAGTACCGGGGTATTTTGATCTTCTACTCCATTATTAATTTCCGCTCTCTGTTGATTTTGTAGTAAAGTCTTTGGTGTTGCTAGACTTAGATGATCTAATTGTAGTGCGAGTGCCTATTTCATTGCCATTCTTGTGGTGCCATAGAGTTGGGAACCGCCACTCGCTCCAGATTCACCAACCCCGGACAAATCCTCCCGACGGTTCCGAAGGGTTCTTGTCCGCAAAACCCTACCGCCTTGTATAATATTATGTATTTTATTCTCCATAAATATATTTGGGTTCAAGGGAAAAACGGTCACCCAAGGCAGAGCCCCGATTTACCATGGGAAAGCTATTTACTACCGGAGGGCGCTTGGTATCCGGAGACATCGTTAGAGACACTTTAACCCTGTGCCATTCAGCTCCTCGGCACGATGGATTTCCACCTTAAGCTTGGGGATTTTTTTTTCAGAGGTTTACTCCTCTCAGCTCGGGACGGTGGTGGCGCCACTCACCAAGCGGACTAACCGCCCCCTGCCATTATTTATATTATTATTATTATTATTATTATTATTATTATTATTCTGCTCATCCTTACTGTAGAATCTCAGCTCATGCTGGCCGGTATTCCAATGCCAAAATGAAAAAGCAATTCAGCTCCTCTCACCCTAGCATAATATCTTACGAACAATGTGACACGTCTGCAAGAGCACGGCACGCTGTCCCACTATGGCAATCGATCTCGAGATCCCGAGGCTCTCGAGGTTCTTTGAAAATCTCTTACTTATCAGGCCTTCGGCGGATATAACGAAGGGCACTACATCTACCTTACTCAGTTTCCACTGGTTCTTCAAGTCGTATGCCAGATTTTCATACTTTGTGGATTTTTCTATCTCAGTTTTTCTAATGTTGTGAGATAGTGGCACTGCAATGTCAATTATAAAAGCCCTCTTGTCCTTTTTGTTGATTAGAACAATATCCGGCCTGTTATAATCAACCGTTCGATCAGTAGTGATTGGTCTGTCCCAGTAAAGAATGGTATCGGTTGATTCAAGTACAGGAGAAGGCGAGTACTTATAATATGGAGGAGGTGCATTTTCTATTAGCGAGTATTTTTTTGCAATTTGTTGATGTATAATTTTTGCCAGCTGATTATGCCGTCCTAAATAAGCATTAGGAGCAAGGGCCGGGCAACCGCCAATAAGGTGCTCAATTGTTTCCCCCAAAGTACCGCATTTCCTGCACTTATCGACTACGTCCAAATGCAGTATGTGCTTTCCATAGTTTTTTGTTCTTGTTACCCTATCTTGAATAGATATCGCGAAACCTTCTGTTTCTGGGTACAAGAGTCCATCGGTCAGCCACTTCAGAGACAATTGTTCGTCAATGGTGTCATCTTCGAGTGACTTAGGAAACCTTCCGTGCAATGTTTGTCCTTTCCATTCTCGAACACAGTCCGTGAGCGTTGTTTTGCTATCAATACGATTCCGTTTATTTAGGTTCAGTGGGGTGAAACCCCGATCCTCATTTGCAACCAATTTCATCAACGTACTGTTTGAATCAAGGAAGTGTTTTCTCATTCTATTTTCTTGATTGAGACAGAGATTTTTTACGTTTACAAGGCCTCTGCCCCCCAACTTTCTTGGGATGTATAGTCTTTTCGTAGATGAGTTTGGATGCAGGCATCGGAACTTTCAACAAGGTCAGTTTCTGACCATTTAACTATGCCAAAAGAATATGTCAGAGTTGGCACCGCCCAACCGTTGATCGCTCTAATGAGGTTTCCTCCGTTCAGTTTGGTGTTTAAAAGTTTTGCAAGTCTCTTTTGGTATAGAGTGGAAAAGTCCTTCTTTAACTGGTTATGATCAAGTTTATGCTTTTGGGGTATTCCTAAATATTTGTAGGACTCTTCTGGTTCTAGTTGTTGTATGTTACAAAGTGTTGAATGTTGACTCTGAACCTTTCCCTTCTGTATACTAATGGTAGAGCATTTGTCCAGTCCGAATGACATTCTGATATCCCTACTGAATGTTTCAACCGTTTTTATCAATGAGTTTAATTTTTCTCTAGTTTCTCCATATAATTTAAGGTCATCCATATATAGTAGATGAGAGAGCTTTCTTGGATTCCTCATGTTAAGTTTATATCCAATATTGCTGTTGTTGAGTAGGGTGGACAAAGGATTCAATGCTAAACAGAACCAAATTGGAGAAAGGGAATCTCCCTGAAAAATTCCCCTCTCGATATTTGTAGCAGCAATGCATTGTTGGCCGACAAAAAGATTCGTTTTCCACTTCCCCATCAGGCACTTTAAAGAATTAATAATCTGGGGGCTAATTTTATAGAAATTCAGAACCTCAACCAGCCAATCGTGAGGGACACTATCGAATGCTTTCTTGTAGTCTATATAGCAGATATTTAAGTTGCGTTTTCTTTTTCGCGCTTGCTCAAGAACTACAGCATCGATCGTCAATTGTTCCTTGCAGCCCATACTTGCTCTTATACATCCTTTCTGTTCTTCTTCAAAAATGTTGTTTTTATCACAATGTTGGTAGATTTTTTCATTGAGTAGGGCTGTGAACAGTTTATATAACACTGACAGACATGTGATTGGTCTGTAGTTATTGGGTTGCTTAACGTCCCCTTTTTTGAACAGTAGGTATGTATTGCCCTCCATTAGAAAGTCAGGGAAAGTGTCTGTATTTATTAAAACCTCTTTAAATGCATTTGCAAGTACGGGATAGGCGGCTCTAAAGCTTTTAATCCAGAAGTTATGCAATCCATCTGGTCCAGGCGCCTTCCAGTTGTGAGTCTTCCTGACAGCAGTGCAAATGTCAATCTCTGTGAAATCGTTAGACTCCATATCTGGGAGAGCATTTGTCTGTTCTTGAATGGTTTTAACCCAAGGAGCCAATTTTTCGTAGCCGTCTGATTTTTTCCAAGCCGATCTCCAATATTCCGCAAAGGAAGACACATCGATATTCGTAAGTTCTGACTTGCTGTTACCTTCTGCTTCGAGTTGTCTATAAAATTTCTTTTGGCTGTTTGCAAATACTGAATTTTGATGTTTTCGCTTTTCTAGTTCATTATATCTTGCTAGCCTGGCTCCTTTCGATTTAGCTTTTTGCCTAAACCGATCTTTTAGATCCAACAATTTTTCTGTCAGGTTTGAATCATCGAAGTCAATGCCAGATTTATTGGCAATTATTTTTGCTTTTCTCGCTACTTTATTTGACCGATTACCAGAAATATACTCTGAGATAATGTCAACTTTCCTCCGGAACTCATTGATATTGTTTTCAAGGCGCGTTTTCCAGACAGGTGTATTTTTCTGGATACTACGACCAGCCGCATTATGGGTGTAAGTCTTTTGACCTGAAATTTCGATGACAGTCACTGCTGCACAATATAATGCAAGATGTATATCGCTTAAATTTGTCATCCCAGATAGATGTGATTCCAAAACTCTATTAATCTGCATTACAGTAATACGTGATTTTGCAATATTACGCAGTACTGGAATTTTTGGTCTATTCAATGGGTTTGAGCCAGTAAAACTGGCCAAATTGCTGTAAAACTTCTCTCGTATGTTAGAAAAGTTACGTTGCGAGATTGATTCTTCATTTTTAGATGATGATGCTTCTGGTGATACATTTTGAGTTTGTTCTACTTGTTTCTCCTCTGTATTCGAGTTAAGAACGTCTATAGTATCTTCTTTATGTTGTTGATATGTAATGTTTTGATGTAGTTCATTACCGATTTCTCTCTTGATGTTCATTAATTCCGATTCGGTTAGATAGTTTTTCCTTAGAATTACATTTTTACGGTCGGCTAAGTTTTGTTCCGACAGCTGAGTTTCAGGGAACCTCTTTTTATATTCTTATTATATTATTATTATTATTATTATTATTATTATTATTATTATTATGTGCAATATTTTTAAGGCTTCGCACTGTCCTTAAACCTCTGATGCGGGGCCAACTCCCAACCATTCCGATTTGTTAAAATTGAATAAAATTAAATTAAAAATAAATTGTCGTTTTATTAAGCCGGCTCTATACATTGGCCATACGATTTGGCAAGCCTCACTTGGCTAATGTGTAGATGGTAAAGTTGACGCTGTGAAGGCGTTGATGAAGGTGGTGTTTGCGTTGACTAATTTTTGCGTTTTGTGTCCAACATCAAAGGAACTGGTGTACACTGGTGTACATATGCCAAGTCCCCATGTGCTATCTTTTCAACGCGACGAGACTGTTTTCTTTGTTTTATCAGTGTGTTTTCAATGATGTTGCCATTGGCTCAGTTTCTTGTGAATTGATGATCTGGCAAGTGTATAGCCAATGTGTGGATGCCGACTTGTGGGAAAGAACAACCAACGTTGAATCAAACATTGGCCCGGTCATGTGGGTCAATGTGTGGCGCCAGATGATTAGGATATTTTCCCCTAAATTCACATTGGTTGGCACTAATTGCATTTTTTTAAATTGTAAATTACAATTTCACAACGTTTGTATTTATCTATAAAGTACCATGCAAGTAATTTACGCAATAGCCAAATCCAAGCTGTCACAAAAAAATGGCGTCAAAATATAATAGTAGCGTAATACTTGCCCCACCCTCTACTAAGAATTTATTGTCGATTATTTCATTATTTTTCGAAACAAAAAACTTAGTCTAAAGTAAACCAAGGACCACTGGTGAATTTTATCGTTAATTGGAGACACAATTCCTAAAACGACATTAATTTACCAAGCCGCAATGCCTAAAATAGGTCAGCCATTTTTATTTATCTATCTGATAACAAAGAAATGCGGAAAGAAAAAAGATATTAGAAATAAAGGACGCCTCAATTGTCGAAACTAATTCGGACTAATCCGAGAAAGAAAGAAATCTCGATAACAAAATGAACTTATAATTCGACAGAAAAATCTTCGGAGGAAACGAAAGGAAATTCCAGATTTAGGCAATTAGGTCGGGCTGCTTAAATTAGTCTGCTAGAACGATCTAGTGCAGTTATTGGATTAAGTTAAGCTTATTGTCAGACAATTAGTAAATTGGATGGAGTCGAGGATCTAATCAGAACAAAGAAAATTTTGACGTAGTTTTCTTAATATGATAATTTAATAATACATTAATTGTTATTAGATTCAGTACGAGTAATAATTATGTATGTTTAAATTTTTGATAAATTAATGATAATAAAGTCTTCAAACATTTATTATATTGGGTTGTCCGGAAAGTTCGTAGGTATTTTCTTAGAGAAAGAGAAACACCAACAGTTTATTTAAATATTTATTTTATCTATTATGTAATTACCATTATTATTTACAACTTTTTGCCAATGTAGTAGTAAGTCCAAAACGCCATAATTTGCCATAAATCAACTGCTTTTCACTTCATCTTCTGTTTTAAAAGATTTCCCATTTAAACAATTTCGTACGGAGTGGAATAGATGGTAGCCGAGGGTGCGGATGGCAGTACTGGCAACCCCCATGATTTTTTCGTTGCACGTTGTTGTTCATAATCAACATCCAGTTTTCGTCACCAGTTACCATCCGCTTGAGATATGGAGCCTCAGATTTTTTTACTCAGCAAAAGATTTCACTCACTAAGTTCCAGACATCGTATCTACAGATACGTACTTACTTTTTTTTTCTGGTTGCCAAAAACGGTCGATATGCCAGTATTTAATTCATCTGCTACTTCTCGGATCATGGGGCGTAGATTCTCATCTATTATGGACTTTCAGGCCAAAATTTCAGCCTCTGAACCGACCAAACCACCTTTACACCGTGAGCCCACAAAAGAACCATTTTCGGTACAAATCTTAATTTTTATTTGGACAGCGTTCTTGCTTTTTTTTAAATAATAAGCATAATGTGGCGTAAATGTAACTTATCAAATCGACATTTTCAATTTGAATCAACTTGACTAACTGAAATAACATCAAAGCTAATCTGAACGTAAATATTCAAAATACCACAATAATTAATAATATGTAAATAAACATTCGTAATCCAACACAGATGGAAACTCCCTACGAACTTTCCAGACAACCCGATATAATAATACTACTAATACCAAACCTCTCAAATAAAAGCATTATTTTCTCCCAGACTGCGTCTTTCCAGGGCATCCCTTACTCCCTAGTTGCGTAGCCAAAGAGACCTTTCGCCATTTCCTCTTCTGGAGCTTTCTATTAGTATATTTCTGGTATATTTCCATAAACTTTTTTAAAAAAATATTTCGATTCCCGTAGAGTGAAATTAGACATCCTATATATTTTCTTCTTGTTGCGTACTCTTTGTTTCATTCCTTTTTCGCCTGGACTATTTATTTACGTAAGCTCCTTGTGAATTTAAAAAAAAAGTTCCACTTCTTCATTAGTCATATTGAATCACGTTTGATTTTATTGTTAATAATGTGTGTTTGTTTTAATGTTTTATTGTTAGATATTTCTTTCTTAGGCTGACTTGAAGAACCCACTTTGTATAATTTTTTAAATATAAATTCTAAATCGAGGGTCCTGAGCAATTAGCTCAAATATTATTTTATAAAATTTACTCTACTTAGTACCAGGGTGTAACAACAGTATTTGCGATTTTTCGTTTGTTTGTAAATAATGGACTAATGGACTAAAAGAGTAGTTTTTATAAATAGCTATTTCTGGTAGCGCATTGATGGAGGTAAGTGTTGTGTAAAGGTGCATTCTTCTCTGACGTTCTGATAACATTTTAAGATATTCGGATCATTAGAAGCCAAGTTATCGCGTTTAAAGTGTTAGTGTGTTTATACCACTGGTCGAAAAATGAACATTGAACAAAGAGCGAATATTAAGTTTTGTTTTAAGCTTGGTTCATTCATCGAAACGTTTTAATTAATTAAACAAGTGTATGGTGAGGATTGTTAATTCTGTGGCAGAGTTCATGAGTGGTTTAAACGATTTAAAGAAGGTCGTGATGACATCAAAGACGACGAACATCCTGGTCCGAAAAATTATGTGGTTACTCAAAGTAACATTGAAATTATGCATGTATTTATAAAAAATCAATCAACATTTTCATTGCGATACACTGAAAATGTCCAAAGATTTAATTCGTCGCATTTTAATCGATCATTTGGGACTTCGGAAAGAGTGTGGGGCACGCTTTGTTTTACACAAATTGACCAAAAATTGCTCCGAATCCAACAGTGCAAGGACTTGATTAAAGAGTTGAAAAAGGACACTTCAAATATAGTATTGTTACTGATGATGAGATGTGGTGTTTTCAATATGATCCAGAACCCGAGCATCAAAGTGCCGAATGGAAGCACCCGAGCGAGCCAAATCTGAAGAAAAGGCGTCTCGAGAAATCAAAAATCAAAACAATGTTGATTTTTTTCTACGATTTGGAGGGCATTGTGTACAAGGAGTTCGTTCACCTGATCAAACGATCAATGTTGTGTTTTATCTTGGTGTTATGAAGCGTCTGTTGTCGCGTATACCGTCATAATACCGTCAACAAGGCAGCTGGCGCTTGTTGCACGATAATGATTTTTACCAAAAATGGTATTTTAACCATTAATTGTTCACCTGATTGCGCTTTCTGCGATTTCTACCTCTTCCAAAATACTTCATTTGACGATGAGAGGACATCGTTATGCCGACATTGAAACCATTCAAAAGGCGTCAACCGTCATCCTGAAAGACATATCTTTTGCTCAAAAATTCAGCCTAATTGACAGTACAAAACGACTTGACGCGCAAGGAGACTATTTTGAATAAAAAATTAAGATTTTTGTCGAAAAACACTATTTGAGTTTTTTTTTAAATTTTTTTTCCTGTTTTCCGTCAGACACACTTTATATTTCACTCCTCAGGGGTTTAACCCGATTTCAACTTTTTGTTCCGATAAATAAACATTCCTTCTTTAATATTAAAGTGATTCTACTGCGAAATGTTCAGTCGACGGTTTTTAACAAAAACGTTAAAATGAGTGAAATAAGCAGTGAAAAGACTAAAAAAAACTTCAAAGCGACTGACGACGGTTACGTAAAATTATAACGACTATGGTTCTCTCTGAGTAGAGTTTTGGGAATCGACCTGTACTCATCTGGTGAGGAGCAGAAACTCTGAAACCAGTCCCCTGATGATGCATCCTTCGTAAAACAATTTTTTTTGTGTTTATTTTAAAGCATAAGTTGGCATTTTTATATCAAAATAAAATTAATATTTAAAATACCCACCAATCTTGAATCTTTTAGTGACTACTATACAGGAAATAAGAAAAAATAATCAGTTATTATTACTCTTTTATTTGTTCTAATTATACAGTTTGTAATTGAATTGTTTTGCTCCATTAAATCTATTTCACATAATTCAGGAAATAAATAAAATTGACACTTTCACCTTATTTAGATCAGAAATATCAGGCAAATATAATTATTGCGAAATAATATTGGTCAAACTTCTTGATTTAAATATAGTTTAAATACGAATTTATATAGAAAAGAAGAGAAAGTTTGAGTGTATATCACCCAGAGTAAACATATTTGAATTAAACTGAAAATATACTACTATGATTAAAAAGGTGACTTTCTAAATAAAACATAAGGTATATATTCATCCAATTTTTGGTTTATTTTAAAGTAATCCCCTATCACCGCAACACACTCATTCGAACGTTTTTGACAGTCTTCGAAACAGTTTATACTCAACCTGTGGCATTTTCATCAAAGCGACTAGCGAATTCTCTTAAATAGCTTCGATGCAGCCAAAATAACATTCACGATACAGTGCCAGAGCGCTGGGTTTTGTTGAGTATTTAATGAAGTACATCCGATCCGAACAATTTCAAAAACGGTGAAAAGATTCAATGATACAAGCAGTATTAAAAGTGGTCCAAAATTAAGAAGACCAAATACAAAAACTAAGGACGAAAATTCGTTGAAGGTTTTTATTAATGTAGTAGAAAATGGTAAGGTGTTATAAATATATATAAATATATATATATATATATATATATATATATATATATATATATATATATATATATATATATATATATATATATATATATATATATATATATATATATATTTATATATATTTATATATATATTTATATATATTTATATATATATATATATATATATATATATATATATATATATATATATATATATATATATATATATATATATATATATATGGCGAGCTGAAGATCTTCTTGCTGTCGGTCAAGATCTTCACTCTGCTGGTTAGTATCGCACATTTAATTGAATTTAAAAACTAGCACTGTGGTGATATATGAATGTTGAAATTTGCTTCCAATTCCGCAGGATTGCACTAATAACACCTTAGTTATCAGAAGCAAAGTAATAACTGAAACCGGCGCGGTATCATCATTTCATTGTAAAATTTATAGTAGAATATAGTAGAAATTTTAAGCATTTGTAGTAGAAATTTTAATTTAAAAAGAAACGATTTGCCAATAACTCACCCAAATAATGTACATTAGGCTTTTTACATTTTTCTTTTGACTATTTTAATTTAAAAACAGTCAACATCAGGAAACCAGCCCGAGCAAAGTCTTAAATTGGAAACATCAATAAAGCGAAAAGCAGATATACGAACTGCATTGTTGAAAATGTCAGCGTAATCTATCAAGCCGAAAAGGAAATGTATTGTGTACAAGGAAAAATAATATTTTTAGTTTAGATGAGTGAATTTACTAAAACTTTTACTTCCAGTATTTATAAATAAACAAAAATTATTGTATTTTTAAACAATTTCTTTATTAAGTTTTTTAATTTTATTTCAAACTTAATACACAATCATTTTTAATAACTGTAACAAAATAACCGTAACATCATAATTTCTGTGATACCTGCTTTATTACTGATAATTCCAAGCTGATAGCAGGTTAATCATTCTTAATGTTTCCTAAAAAAAAAACACGTTTAATTTGGGAGAAAGGTAAAAAATGGTCAATTCAAAGTATGCGCCATCGTTAGCTTCACATTTTTCCCAACTCTCAGGCAAACTTGTGGGTGCCCCCTTAGAAAAACCGCACATCTTTTGAGGTGGTCCAGTCATAAAACCATTTTTCGATATCTCCGTAATTGTTGAAGTGTTTAATGGAAAGTACGTGAGACATTAATGCTAACAAGTGGTAGTCCGAAGAGATCAAGTCTAGTGAGTACCGAGGGAAGTGCAAGAATTACCAGCCAAGTGCAGATATGGAATCTCCGACCGCTTTCGGTGTGTTTGATCGGGTATTATCGTATTGTAAAATCATCGTGTCTTGTAAAGCCCATTCTGCTCGTTTTTCGATCAACACATGGTTTGATTGATCAAGACACATTGATTATTTGTTAACGGTAGCAAATGGTATTAACTGTTTCAATCGCATTTTTCTTTTGATTGAACAAGAAAAATAGTACATGTCGCAAATGCTCTTTATTTGGTTCGAAACTCGACATGTTTATTACACAAAAAAATATGATCTAACTCGAAATGGTTTAAACATCAACGGCGTTTTGAAAGGTACTGTCATGTAAACAAAATGACATAAAAGATTAGAGTGTGAACCGACCCTTGTTTCCAACGCCATCTCTTAAAAAATTAAGAATTATTAACCGCCACACCTGGTATATCATGAAGAAACTATTCTAGTATTTCGAGAATTTGTGCTTGTATGCTATCATCTCAGTTTGCTCTAACTGTAATTTTGTAAGATGCGTAAAGTAAAATTAAAAATAAGATAATTTCGGAATTGAGGAATTTTTGACGAAATGACATAAAAAAATCTAAATTAGAAAGCAAAGTGTGGTAGAGAAACGGGCGATTTTTAATACCTCGCGGCTGGGAGGAAAGTGACTACTTTCACTCTATTTGCAGCATCATAGATTAGTAAGCGTGAGTCAGTGAAACACTGCATCACAAGCGTTTGCTGTTAAGGCATAGTATAAAAATAATGAGTATACTGTGGCAGCTCAATGGTTATTTCATCGCCAAGTCAATATTTACAATGATGTTATTAAAACGTGAGTTCAAAAATTAAAAAAAAAGTCTCCAGCTGTAAAGCCAGCTGGAAGTCATGAAACTGTATTCAAGCCTATAAATGGTCATGGATCGGATTCATCGAGTTGTGCTCAGTGTCATTTTAGTGCATTTATGATTCAATGATTTTAGTAAGATGAGGAGACTGTTCATACTGTTTGGATATCGATATGAGGGTTGCTATTTATATATCCGGAATAATAAATAAAAACAAATATTTATCACTTAAAATGGTTTTATTGTTTGTCTTTTACTGATTGTTTCTGTGATCATCGATACACTTTTGCATACGTTTGAACCAATTTTCATTGCACTTTTTCCATTTCGATTGAGGTATCTCCAAAACATGCATTTTGAACGCATCAACCGCTTCTTCTGGCGTCGAAAATCGTTGACCACGTAGTTTATTCTTCATGGACGGGAACAAAAAATCATTGGGTGCTAAATCAGAACTGTACAGCGGATGAACCATCAATTCGGTGTTGCGACCGGTCTAATATTAAGTTGTTAGGTCCCATGTGTGAGAGCTCGCATTCTCATGGTGAAAAATTACCCTGCGTAACTGGTTGTTTTTCCATATTTCTTCAAAGACTTCTAATAAACAAATGGTTGTATACCATTTAGAATTGACGGTTTTACGATTTCCTAGTGGCACTGCACGAAGAGCTTCTTGCACGAACAACTTTTGTTGGGTTTAGCTGATTTTTAAAGGCCCATACAGTCGACTGCTGTTTACTGTCGGGCTCATACGTATAGATCCAAGAATCGTCATCTATGTAGATGTTATGCACGGATTTTGATTGAATGAAAATATTTTATTGAGCATTTCTTTGCACCAATGAAAACGATCCTATTTTTCACGGCAAAATGTTTATATAAAATCTTGTGTATGCTTGTCATACTAATGCCCAGGGGTGCCTCAATCTCACGGAATGTTACATGACGATCTTTGGTGGCTTTCTCAGTTGGTGCGGAGTATCGATGTTTTCTGGCACAACAACCGATTTTGGACGGTCTTCTTTAAATTTGTCCGTGACCGAATAAGGGCAACGATTGAATTCACTAAACCAGTAATATACAGTGGTTTTAGATCGTGCTTCATCGACAAAAGTCGTAGCAAATCATCGCACGACAATTCTCATGAATCAATTCGATTTTGATTGAGATGAAATTTTCAAGCCACTAAACAACACAAATATCAAACACAAATGTCAAACTTTACGATGTATATGTCGGATGACGCCCGACAACACCATTGTTGCCAATTCCGGATATATAAATAGCAACCCTCGTAAATACCATGCCGTTAGCCATGTATTCCAATCATGTCATCTCCCTACATAAGGTGAAATGAAAAGTGAAAATGATTTTAATTTAAACTGAATTCAACTGAAACTAAAAATTCAACAACAAATAATCCGAATTTTTGAAAAAAAAGTAGTGCCATGTGATGAGTACTATTCGATTGAGATTGAAACAATGTTTCCCAAGAGACGAGAGTCACGTTTCAGACGAAATCTCTAAAAAATAAAATGCTTCTTTTCTTCTGTAATATGGTATACTTTGAATTTTCTAAATGAAGTATTTCAACCGGTAATTACAATTTCAATTAATGTATATGTAAATAATGAAGGTAGAAAAAGATCATATTATTAAAACTTTAATTGAAAAAGGTTACAATTAGACTAATTTTTTTTTCGGTAAATTAAGAAGCCTAATATTAATTGAATGCTAGTTATACCGTTGTCGCACGAATACATTTTAGTGTGAAAAAGAAGAAAATGAGTTCTCAGCCTAACACAGAGCTGGTGCAAGTATAACCAAATTACTACATTTGTCAAGTGTAATTCTTTAGATGATGTGCTGTAAAGCTTCAGACGAGGATTTAGTTACTTGTTTGTGGCGTTCGAGTAAAACCAACAAGTTGGATGTTTTCTAAAAATTGATAAAATTCAAAGTTAAAACTGCTCTAGAAAATATTGCATTAAGAGGTTTAACCACAACAAAGATACAAATTAGTTAGATTCCATTTTAAGGCCTACTTTCATTAAAAAAGAGGGCTAATAAATTTAAACGTCGTACATTCATTAAAGATGATAAACGCTCGGAACACCTCAAACCGCTTTGATCTACAAAATCGTTACAAAAATCCACAAGTCCTATTAAATGATTGTCGAAGTTCGCGAGCTTGCTGACATTGTAAACATCTCGATAAACCATATCCATTACATTTTGCATAGTGCTTTGGATCTGAAAAAGCTTTTCGCTTGGTGGGTGCCGCTTCCACAAACAACAAAAAGCACTTGAGAGTGTTTAAACTTAGTTAACCGTGGTTTTTTCGACGTTTTATAACTGTAGATAAAGAAGGATTCACCACACAGTAGAAATAGTGATTGTGAGCCGGTGAAAGTGCACCAAAGGAGCAGTCCAACCTACAGGAAAAGTCATTGCTACGGTTTCCTGAGATTCTGGGCTTAATGTGCTTATAGACTACCTGGTAAAAGGCAGGACCACCTCTTGGGAGTGTTACACTTCATTAGTAGACCAACTGAAGGGTGATATTCAGACTAAACGTTCATATCTGGCTAGAAAGAAAGTGCACAGGATTTGGCTCTCAATGATTACTGAGAGTTAAATCCGAAAGAGGATTAAGCTCAAACTGCCTCTGCCTAAACTCGAAGAAATGGCTTGCTGCCTAACGATTCACTTGATTATTCAGTGATGGATACAAGTTGGCCTAATCGCATTATACAAAGGCTATTAAAAAATTGAAACGTTATTGGTCTAAATGTATTGAATTGCAATAAAAAAAATCACAAAAATATTGATTTTAAAATTTTTTTAAATTTTTATTATTTAATTATTCTTCATTTCAAATAATTTTGTATTATTTTTTAACTATATTTAATACAGTTTCGCGACTCTTCAAATCAATTGTACATCAACTTTCTAAAAATTCAACAAACTTTTGATTCAGGAATGTGGTATATTGAGATAAAAAAGAAAATCTTAAATTGCATTCTTACAGAAAAATCGGAAATTCATGATATACCTCTGTGCAAAGGAAAGAAAACGTCGGAATAATTGAAATGTGAAGAATAATTTTTTATATACGTACATTAAAAAATTAAATAGCATGAAAACATTAATGCATTCCAATTAATCCACTCGTTGGTTAGTTAAAAATCAAAATAATGCAAAAAAAATATGGATTACTTTACTCCACAGAAATAAATCATCGAATTAATATGTATACTTATTATATAATAAACTTGGTCATCACTGCGTTTCAGCTATACCCTTTTGGACAAGTACATTATAGTTAAAATTGGCATCGCTAACAATAACCTTCAAATAAAGCGCCAAAAAAAGAAAAATGGGCAATGCTTTATATGTACCGAACGAAATTTAACGTTGTTTAGGCCTTCTTTGGTTACGTTACTGTTCGATCGTAACACGAAATTGCTATTTAGAAATTCCATAACTAATATTGTGTTATTTCTATTACATCGGCCGGCGATTATGTAATTAAATAGCTGCGTGCTTTAAATGCTGATACTGAAATTATTTCCTAATAAAAAAAATGATATTGAAATTAGTTATAGATAAGTTTCATATCGTTATATTTTAGACTTATATTATTTTGTATCATATATAATTATATACTACTGAAATAAAAAAAAAACTGTTTTTAATATATAAATGGTGTTCATATTTAATTAACTAGCTTAACACACTGTATTTATTATATTTTGCTGTTTTATTCTATAATCCCTGAGAAATATATAATATACAGCATCGGCCAAAAGTACAGAACACATATTTATTGGAGAAGTAACAGGTCTTTCAAATTGAGCAGTTTTTTAAATTTTAGAATAAAACACAGATGGCGTTGTGAATTTGCCTAGGCCTAGTATCATTTCAGAAGTATAATGTATGACATTTATAAAAATGATGTCGTACACAACGCATTAAAATTGTTGAATTATTTCATGAAGATGGCCGTTCAGTGAAAAATGTTTTTAGAAAATTACGTGATATTTACTATCAATCTATCAATTGAATGTCCAAACATTTTAAGGAACTAGTTCGGTGGAAGATGGAAGTGGTATGGCAGTAGTGGTCGTTCACAAGAGCATATTGATTTGGTACGTGAAAGTGTTGCTGAAGATCCAAAAAAATTCATTAGTCAACAATTTAGACCAGGTGAATCCACAACATGGCGTATTTTACGAAATGATTTAGCTCTAAAGGCATATAAGGTTCAACTAACCCAGAAACTAAAGCTACTGGATCATTCAAAACGTCCTGCATTTATCAATTGGATCAAAGAACAAACAGATAATTTTTTCACTTGAAGCACATTTTGAAATTGGTGACTATGTTAGTAAAATTGCCGCATTTGGGGTGAGGAAAATTCACGAGTGATTTATGAGAAACCTTTACATTCTAAACGAGTCACTGATTGATGTGCATTATGATCAAGAGGTGTAATTGAGCCGTATTTCTTTCAGAGTGTTGCTGGTGAAGCTGTAATTGAGAATGGTATTCGATAAAGTGAAATGATAATTGGATTTTTGTGAGCTGAATTGAATATTGATTTGGAGGATATGTGCTTCCAACAGGATGGCGCTACACCTCATTCTGCTAATGAAATAATTGATTTATTGTAAGAAAAAAATCCTGGACGAGTTGGGCTATTTTCTTTGGGGTTACGTGAAAAGCCAGATCTATAAGAACAATCCACAATCGCTTCCTGAACTAAGGGATAAAATTATTTGTCATTGGTGAAATGATAAAATTTTGATAAAAGAGTGGACGTCTGTGGCGCGGAAAGAGGTGGTTATTTGGTAGACATTGCCTTTCGTGTTAAAATGTCATACAGTATGCTTCAATTATTAATAAAAAGTTTTTGAAATCAACGCAAATTCTGTGTTTTATCAAGAATTAAAAAAACCGATCAATTTAAAAGACCCTTTACAATACAACGGAAAAATCAAACAAACGCAAAATCTATTCACTGTACATCATATTTTGAATGCAAATATTGATACACTTCTGGCTTATTTACCTTTATGTTTCAGTATGTGATTGTAAAATATCTGGCAAAGTAAACAATAATAATAAAGTAAAGATTATATTTCACTCCTCGGAGGTTTATTCCAATTTAAATTTTTTCATTCAACAAATAAACATAACTTCTTCAGTATAAAAGTGATTCTACTACTTTGAAAGGCTTTAAAGGGACTGACGCCGCTCGTGAGATTTGCGGAGGAGAGGGGAAAGTGCACTCTGCCTCTGCAGAGTGAAAAGTATCAATCCGCATTGCTCAATTATTGTTAAAAAAGTTTTGGAAAGGAGATATAAATATTGAAGAGAGGGTAAGATCATGTGGTACTTGATCTTACCCTGCCAAGGTTTTAAGAGCAGCAGTAGCTGGATCCTAGAACAAGCAATATGAAACTTTCAGGGGAATTAGGAGCACTTCACATTTCAGTTAACCGGCATTTGCGATGTATATAAATGGTGCCAAAAAGTTGTAAAATCATGAACCGTCATCGGAACAAATCACTGGTCGAGTTAAAGTTTGTAAAACTCTTTACTTTAAAACTTTATTTGCTGATACCAAGGTGAGAAGAGTCAAAAAGTGCATGGTGTAGATTTGGTAGGATTTTAAATGAAAAGTTCACTTCCAGTTGGTTTGTGTTGGTATGGCGATACATTCAGAACTCTACTCAGTTCATCTTGAGAGAGAGAATATGCTGTTCTAGCCTAAAAATATCCAGCTTTGGTTAACCGTAAAAAAGTATGCAGTAAAACAATGCAAGGGCACACACTTCACATCTGACTACCTAAATCTCCTCACCCAGGATACAACCCCGATCTCGATTTGTTAGATTACCACTTATATTCTGGTCTATCGCTCAACTTTTGAAAGGAAAAAAATCAGGATTAAAGGAGAGGTAAACCTGGATGCAGCCACTAAACTTTGGAGACTAGGAAACTAACATGGTTAAATTTTAAGGATCATATAAACCTGAAGGGTAAATCCAACGCTTCATGTTAATTTAATCTTTAAGCGTCCTCACTATTTTCCAGTACGTTTATCGCTTACACATTTGAGCATACTAAGTTCTCCAGATATTTTGGACTACACTTTTTATTTCTTCTCTTACCTTTCTAACATTTAGATCTTCCCTTGTGTCCTTATTTGGGTATCACATATTGTTCGATTGGAGTTCGACTTTAGACTGGAACCTCTCTAAGATCTCGATGTTGGACATCGATGCGATTCTCTATAAGAGCTTACACATATGAGGCTGTTTTATAAATAAGTACCGTATTTCTTTGGAACTTCCCATAAGAAGTCAATAAATATTTTCAATCTATGGCTTAGTTGGATTATTTTTTTTTAAGTATAATGGTTTTCTAAGTAACACTATGATCCAGACGTAATCCAATATATTTGAGACTCTCGTTTTGTGATATGAGTTGAATATTTAATGTTATTAATGGTGCTATGGCGGGATTGGCAAATGTAGATGTGTGATACATATACACACACGTATACGTATACACATATTCACACCTACACCTACAGAAAAAAAATTGTGTATAACTATAAATTTGGGTGTAACTAAACTATAGACCGTATAAAGAAAATTATATCTGGAGAAGAATATAAGATTCTTTCTGAGGCGGTTCCGTATTACTGATAAATATCGATCCAATAAAGAAGACGGAATATTTTCGAAAAACGTCGATTTTATGCACTATGAACTAACGAACGAACTATGCGCGGTTTGGAAGAGTGACTCAGTATGTTAGAATCGAATTGAATATATCGTGTATTTTATCCCGAATAGAGGCAGAAGCATTCCGATAGTTATACAAAAGATCAACGGGGAGATCTTCCTTGAGAGCAGATTTAGTCTTACCATCCGGTGATTTGTTACCCTTTATTGCGGAATAACTAATACAGCCCCTTTTATTAGAGAAATATTCTCAATGGCGAGGATAGAGGGGAAGGAACTCAGAACATTAAGGGATTGTGAACTGATTAGGCAATCAGAAGGTGATAGGGGATGATGTCTTTAAGGAATTTTCTGATGGCAATGGTCTCAGCTGTAAGAATACTGCTCCAGGGATGTAGCCGGAACGCAGAGGAGTATTCTTCATGAACAAACGCACCACTTACACGATGTTTAGATTTAGAACCATCTGTAAAAATAAAATGATCTCGGCCGGAGACAGGTTCCTTACGATGTTAGGAACTATTAAGACATGAGGAGCCTGTCCGAGGAAGAGGTTAATGTGAGGGAGAAGTATCAGATGTAACATGAAAGGAAAAAGTGACCAGGACAGGATACTAGAAAATATTTGGGAAACAAACACAACCACATGGGGGAAATAAATTCCAAGATCCACGAGAGATTTAACCAGGATGCAACCAGAACTATGGGAACGGGGGTCCAAGATAGAGCCTGAAGAGTCAAGAGGCCGGAAGAAGGATTTGTATGACGAGACAAAATGTCTGCATCTAAGGCTAAGAGCATATTTCAGCAAAAGATAAAGGTGTCTGAATATTAGGAAATATTAGACAAGAAAAGTATTTTATTAAACAACAGATAAGAATAAGGTTCAATGAAATAGCCGTTCATGAAATAATTTATCAATACCGTACTATTTTAAACTGGTTTGAAGAAAAATCTATTAGAATGTTAACCAAATTGTTATATTCAAATTCAATTGCTCACTTACAATAAAAATCAGCAATTACCATTATAAACAAAGAACATGTTAGAAAAAAATCTACAGCTTTATTTTCTTTATATAACGCCATTATTATATGCATCATATCATCATAAGTAAAAGGCAAACCATTAATGGCTGCATAATATCACCCAGTCATCATATCATTTTTTTTCAGCAGAAACATCCAAGCCTGCTTGATCTAAACCACTCGAGAATTACGTATTTTATGTTAACAAAGGCCCAAACACACACCTGTTTCATTAATGGACGGTCTACAAGAATGACTCCACGTAAGAACTTCTTTTTTCGTCTATTATATTCGCGTCGATTAAATTATAATGCAAATATAAGCATCTTTGATTGCAATTTTAGTATAATTTATGTTAAAATTTCTATACTGAATTATATAATACAATATAGATTACCAAATGGTCACTCATGATTATTATTTACAATGATAAATAATAATTTGAGAAGTTATGTGGCAAGAGTATTTCATTATATGGTAGTGGCCGGCATTCCAAAGACAGCGTTAAAGAAACTTCCCATAAGAACGTCTTATTTTTACGGTGCATTATTTTAAAGATAACTGTTGGGAATTTGAAATAAAGTGAAAATGGCGCATCTCGCGGTGTTCAAATAGGTCGTTAGATATTTATCATAACCACAAAGAAAAATACAAAGTAAACTGGGTCCAAGAAAATAAAAAATGTACATAAACTTTCTTTTGTATCTTTAGATAACCAGACGGAGGAGAAGAGTTACAAGCTAGAGTGTACGAATTAATAACACAAATTTGGGAAAAGGATTGGAAAACCTTTGGAAATTTAAAAACTATAGAGCAATAATGCTGTTAAACTTAGCTTACAAGATACTAAAGTACACTGATAAATGATCTAAAAACTAAACCATCTAAAAATAATGTAGAAAACAATACAGGAAATTACCAACAAAGGTTCAGAGAGGATGGTCTATTATTAATGCGATATGTACATACATACATCGTAACCCAAATAATAGAAAAGTGCCATGAATATGATAACATACACATCCTATTCGACAGCCTAACACAACATGCGACAGCCTAATACAACATTCGACATTGAAGGGAATCATAAGGAACAAACCCCTATAGATCATAAGCTACGCAGATGACCTGGCCATCATAGCCAGAGCTGAGAAAAGTTTACAAGAAACACTCACAGAAATAGGCAATGAAGCCCAAATAAGAGATTTACATATAAACAAAGAAACGACCAAATACATTAAATGTAACATATCGATGGCAAATAGAAATGATTATAAACTAATAGGGAAAGTTTAAGGAGATGGACAACTTTAAATATCTGGGTGCAGTAGTGAACAGAAACAACGACAAGAGTATGGAAATAGCTCATAGAATCCAAATAGGCAACAAAGAATACTACAGAAAAAAAGTTATTAAATGAGAGAAAGATTCGATATAATAAAAATATAAAAACCTATAATCAGAAAGCTCATTAAAGCGTACGTAGTAAAAACGATGAAGAGGAAAATAATAAGATCAATATATGGATCAAAGAAAGAAGAAGAAGAAGAATGCCGAAGCCTAATGAATCACGAAATCACAGTTACTAGATGAAGAATTGGATTTTGAATATCTCATCCAGCATACAGTCCCGATCTCGAATTGTTAGATTACCACTTACTCCGGCCTATAGCTCAACTTTTGAAAGGAAAAAATTCAGGATTAAGGAAGAAGTAAAAACTGGCTGCATCCAGTTTTTCGCTACCGAATCGTGATACCGAAAAGGAATACAGTTACTGGTTCAAAGATGGGTTGATATAATCGAAAACAACAGTCTATATTTCGAGAAATAACCTCAAGACATAATTGTTTTAAACATCGAATAATTAAGTATCTAAGTTACACCTTAGTATTTGCAGTGTATAAGTTTTTTTGTTACATAATATATTTGCAATATGTATAATTACTATGAGCGAAAAATGATTACTAGAACTAATAAATTAATCTCATGACACGCTATAACGTGTGAATTGTTATCCAATGATAGAACTCACATTATACCTAATGGAATATGTTGTAGGTTCGGAAGAAGCAATTATAAGTGATAATAACTTTGGAGACTAGAAAACTAACATGATTTAATTTTAAGAATTCATATAAATCTGAAGGGTAAATCTAACGTTTCATGTTAATTTAATCTGTAAGCATACTACTTATATTCACTAAACCTACCCGTGCTACCTACCAACAACCTGCGTCTTCACCCTCCTCTCTAAAATGATCATTTTGTTAGCTGCTTGACTGGGGATAACCCCACTCCTCCCTTCAATTGGAGGGCATATGTTTCGTCTCTTATCGCTCTATCTCTTATCGATAGAGCTTAATAAGCTCTATCGTCAAGAACAGGAACTGTATCCACAGTCAACAACCACTACTTTCGCCCATTTCTTGTTGGATGGCATATACATGCAGTGTTTCTTTAAACTGCGTCTAATGAAACGACAGTAGCCGAGTGTCATGCACCCAACTGCTGAGCTTCACAATTTCATGTGGAATGAAATGCTCATTTAGGAGCAGGCGTAGGTGCGTGCTGCAGGAGGAAAGCAGTTGGGTGTATGACACTCGGCTACTGTTATCTCAATGGACGCAGTCCAAAGAAATCTAACACTGTATGTATTCGCCATTCCACGGAAAGTGGGCGAAAATAGTGGTTGTTAACTGTGGATAGGGTCTCCAAATTCTTGAGGAGAGAGCTTGTATCGGTACCGTGAAGAGTCTGAACACTAAGAGACGAAACATGTGCCCTCCAAGTGAAGGGATTGGTGGGGTCCGTCCCCAGTCAAGCAACTAAAAAATGCTCATTCCGTTTAGACTGAGACGCAGGTTGTTGTGTGTTCCACACAACGGTGAGATAGTAGAACCAAGCAGTGCATGTATCACACTCGGATATATATATATATATATATATATATATATATATATATATATATATATATATATATATATATATATATATATATATATATATATAGTGTAAACAGAAACAGCAACAAGCGTATGGAAACAGCCTATAGAATTCAAACAGGCAACAAAGAATACAACTGAATACTACATACAAAAAGTTATTAAATACAAGAAAGATTGCATGCGATAAAAAGAGAAAAATCTATAAAGTAATCAGAAGGCCCGTTGTAAAATACGCAGTACAGACTATGAACTTCACCATGGAGGAAGAAAAACTAAGTCTTCAAGAGGAAAATAATAAGGACAATATATGGACCTAAAAAGAAAGAAGAGTACCGAAGTCTAATGAATCACGAATTCAGAGTTATTCAATGAAGAAGATATACACATATGTCCTAAAGTTTTACTTCCAAACATTTTACTTTTTTTAATTGATATTAAGTTTTTCTTTTACACGTTTACGTAATCATCATTTTATTACAACCCTTACTGGTACCAAACAAAACTCGACTCCAAATGACCAATGTATCTAAAATTGATTTATTATTTTACAGTAAAAAAATTACAATGGACCAATTGCCTTGTCAAAAATAATTTTAAAATAAAAAGAATGACTTTCAATAAATCTAATAAGCAGTATTTCTTCAATGGGTCTGTATGCATGCCTGTAGAGGATTTGGTATGCTGTCGATTAAATCATCAATTTGGACTTGTGGTACATCGTTGTACATCGTTTTCTACCACTTCTGGGGCGAGCCTTTACGTCATTTATCTCTTGGAATTTTTTATGAATTTTGGATACAGCACTTTGGGAAACACCTATAATTTCCGCGATATCACTTAAAGTTCTGCTGTAACAAAGCCATTACTCTTGATCTCCTAAAATGATATATTATGTTTTTAGGTATTTTTAAATGGATTGATTGAAAATTGAAAAAGAACTGAAATAATGTGTAAATCCCAGTATCAACGAAATCGGAAAATATCGAAAAACCTGTGATATCAGCAAAACAATGCTTTTGTTATTTTCATTTAAAAATGGTCTAAAATAAATATCCATCACAATGTTTAGAGTATTATAGGCGTAAATATCCTATTTATAAATATTCCAAACTTTTGGACATATGTGTAGTGTGTTACATAAAGTCACAGATAATTAGATAATATGGACACATCTACGGAAAGCGAAATGAGAGTACTATACTGGTCATCACCAATTGGAAACCGGTAGGTAACCCTATTGAGGAAGACCGCAAATAAAATTGAATGACCAAGTTGTAATAGACATAAAACAAATCGAATTTTCAGGCTGGACTTCGAAAGTAAATGACAGAAAAGAAAGGAGAACGATTGTGGATAAGGCCAAAAGGCCAAGACACACAACACTCAATAGGAGCAACGGACGGATAAAAGATGCGGAGTGATTTACCACAACCAAAAATCAGAAGAACCTTCCGGAAATTCCCCTGGAATGTCTGGTGATATATAGGGCATTCCATTAAGGGCGCTCGAACTTTAAATAAAACAAGTTGTGTTGAGATATCATTATTTTTTTTACTTGAAAGAATATTCATACAGAATATGTATGATATCGGCCAAATGGCCGCCGCGGCTTTGCTGGGCATCACGTATCCGAGAGGTCCAATTTTCTGACTCGACGGTATACATCGGGCTCGATATCATTGACGGAATTGGTCATGTTGATTTTTAAGGCATGAATCATTTGCGGTTTATTCGCATAGACCCATGATTTAACGTAGCCCCACAAGAAAAAGTTTAATGGCGTTAAATTACACGAATTTACGGCGTTAAATTAAACGCAAGATAACCATGCCGTCGAGTTTGTTGTACAGAAGATTCATTGTTGCATACGCTGTGTGGCACGTAGTTCTATCATATCGAAAATTTATAAGAGACCTTTTTTTTGAAGAACGTTCTATTTCCTACAAGGATGTGTAATAGTCTTTCCACAGTAATGTTTCGCTGAAGAGCTATAAAATTCCAAAGTTTAAAAAAAATCCTATGTTATTTAAAAGACAAATTGAAATTTGCGATATATACATATATATATATATATATATATATATATATATATATATATATATATATATATATATATATATATATATATATATATATATATATATATATATATATATATATAGACAATCAGATCTCTCAAGTATGAAAGTTGTTATGATCTTCCCATTTGTTTAGTATTTCTTCGTAAATTTCTAAAGTTTCGTTTTCTTTTTAGACAATTTGCGTTAAAGAAACTGAAATTATTTTTCGATCTACCGAATATTTTGAACGAGTAAAATAAATGAATGTTATCGATTTCATAATCAATTTTTCCCTTTCGATAGGATTTTCTTAAGGCAAAAAAGGGCTTGATTCGAACGGTGGGCTTTTTTTCCGAAGCTGACGTAAAAATAAATCTCACTTTTTCTCTCAAAATTTAACTTTTAAACCTTTGGGAATGGGCGAATCTTTACGCCCTTTTCAAAGATAAGAAAAAGTTCGCGAGTAAAATCTGTCAGTTTATTTATTTGGCTTGATTGATAAGGGTCAACACGATAACACAAACCGTTTTCCCAACAAATTTAAAAAAAAACCGATACGAAAAATGGCTGAAAAAATTTTTGTATGCGTCGAAAATCTATCAATCAAGAATAAAGTAAGGTCAACAATTAACGGGTCCGGCAAATCCATAAATTTTATTTTTCATTCATTTAAGTATTATTTTCTTGACATGCTTAATTAAATAAATTTATTTAGCACAAATTCTGAAAACTTAAGATCACAATCGTATTGTATATCGTATATCGATAATCGTATTGTTTTTATATTATATAGTTAGATTTTATAATTACCACTAAAAAAAGAAATGTTTGAAATACGACAAAGTATTTATTATAATGAAGGGCAAGATAGAGGAGCAGAGAAAATAGTCTGAAGAATATCTGTGCATGGACCGCAACACGAACGACAGGACAACTATTTAGAATGTAGATCAGAACAATAATAGAACAGAACGGAAATACATTAAAAAATGCCAAATAAATTGCTAAACTTAGAAAGATCTAGAAAAGCAAGAGAAGAAGAACTGCTTGAAGTGAATTAACTTATCTGACGACGAATGTTACTAGAACGATATATGCAACGTCCTTTCCTAATTAAATTTCACGATTTTGATAAAATGTTCATTCAACAGCTCATACTGTACTGTACGATTATATAAATATATATATATATATATATATATATATATATATATATATATATATATATATATATATATATATATATATATATACATGCGCGTACGCAAATGTTAGGTTATCAGAAAATTTTATTCCCAGTTTTATGAAGATCAGAACCAATCAAAGGCAACAATACCCACGGAAGAACAAATGCCAGATCTGCTACTGGAGGAGGTGGCAAGTGCTATAGAATGGATGAAGAATAGCAAGGCTCCAGGAAAGTGTAGCTGTCGAAATGCTAAAAGCTGGTGGTCGGACGTTACATAAAACACTGACAAAATTATAATCAAAATGCCTCAAAGAACCGAACAAAAAGAACATAAAAAAGGAAGATTTAAAGAACTACCATCCAATAAGCCTCCTATCAGTAATGTACCAAGTTTTCACTAAGATAACATCTAAAAGAATATTAAGAAAACTGAATGACGCACAATCAAGAGAACAAGTAGGATTCAGAAGTGGATTCAGTACAATGGATCACATCCAGGTTGTACAGTAGGCCATAGAAAGGCACAATGAATACACCATGCCACTGTGCAGGGCTTTTATCGACTACGAAAAAGCATTTGACTCCATCTCAATGCATGCCATAATGGATGCACTGTTTAGGCAGGTGGTAGATAGAGCATATATATAAAGCTACAGCGTAAATCCACCTTGATTCATATTGAAGTGGATATTCTTTTCTAATCTTTTCTCAGCTGTCCTTGAGGAAGTGTTCCGTAAGCTGGATTGGGAACAGGATGGTGTAAAGATCAATGGTGCAAACTTAAACCATCTTAGATTTGCAGATGATATCGTTCTCCTTCCACAAGACGCAAAGTAGCTGCAAAGATGCATACAAGAGCTGCAAAGAGCTGGTGAACCATTTGGCTTAAAAATAAACCTGAAAAAGAGCCAGGTTATGTTCAATAAATTCGCTGAGGACAGAAAAATTTCAGTTTTAGGAAGGGATTTGGAGATTGTGTATGTGTTGTGATTGTGATTGTGATTTTGTATGTGTTATGACAGACGGAAGTGAAACCTGGACACTCATATTACAATCAATTCAAAAAATTCTCATTACAATTACTTGGCATTACAAGACGAGACAGAAAGATCTGCACATGGATCAGAGAACAAACGAAAGTGCGTGACGTCATTGGAAGAGGAAAATCCAGGACCGTGAAAGTTGGAAGCATGCTGAAGAGGCCTTCATCGACATGGATCGACACGGGTTGATGAAGATGATGGTGATGATGATTATATATATATATATATATATATATATATATATATATATATATATATATATATATATATATATATATATATATATATATATATATATATGCACACACACACACATAAGGTCATTGAAAACTTTCAGAGAAGTCCGCGAGATAATCATCAGAAACACGACTTAGGGCTTGAAGCTTGCCGAAGATCTATTGAACAGTGAGTAAAAGTAGCTCTACATAAATTAAGAACCATGAGAACGTAGGCGCTACTTGAACGACATGCGATCGGAGAGCACAGAAAAATCCTTTTCACAGATGAAAAGATTTTCACCGTTGAAGAGAAATTCAACAGACAAACTGACATAGTTGATACTCATATCTCAAGAAAAGTAGAAAGAACAATTCAAGAGATCATCTGGCTTCATTGGTGGTTTAGTAGAGAGTGTCGTATAACAGCGTCACACACTGCATTTTTCGGAGCAAGGAGTCAAAACGCGTGCATCTGACACTTCAATGGTGGTTTGGTGGAGAGTATTGTACGATGACGTCATACACTGTATTTCTCGGAACAAGGGGTCAAACCGTGTGTAAAAAATTACTAGAAAGGTGTATTAGATAAGATAGTAAAATACCTTGTTTGTAAGATAACACTGAATTGTTCAGTAAGATTTAGCACCTGCCCGCATGGCGAGATCTACAGCGTTGGTTGGAGGCCAGTTTGCCTGAGTAAATCGCTACTAAAAATTGGCTGCCAGGACATCAATCCGCTGGATTATCGGCTGTGGCACGTTTTAGATCACAGGTGTGTAGCAGACCAAATAAGCCAATAGTAGCCGCAATAGGTCAAAAAGTTGATTTAGTAAAAGTAGCAACTTTAATATCCTTGGAAGTGGTGTGTTAGACAAGTGGCCGGACCGTTTGAAGAAGTGAATTTCGAATAAATTCTATATTTTTGAATTGTCTCCTGAACAAAAAATAAAATGACGTAAATTTATTTCTCTTTGTTATGTATTTATAAACTGCACACTTATGTATAGGAGAGCAACTTATGGTAGGACAACGTATTTATAAGAATTATCCTCGTAGGATCCACGAGCTAAAGGACGACATTGAGGTGAATGCTTCATAGACTAAGGGCATTACATTAATCATTTTCTGAAAGTGAATAGGAAGTTGTAAACTTATAACGATGTCATCATTCAATTAAATTGGCAAACACCAACAAGTCTAACTGAATTATCAAACAAAATTATTTTTAACGATGAAGGGTATTTTTATTCAAAGGGAAGACCTAGATCCAACGCTGGATTATTTTAGATTTAACGTATATGCCTTTTATAAATACCATTAAACTATTAGAACGATTTTTTTTAAATCAGCTAAAGTCAGTTGCAGAACATCTACAACACCAGTTCGAAAAACTAAAGATAAAAAAAATGTTTATTTGCTTAGCATACGATTTTTTCTTAGTTGATTATTAGTCGTTTGAAATCGAGTGAAGCCACTCAAGCTCAGCTGATCGGAATTAATGGTCAAGGTCTTTTATGAGGCGACCTTGTCGCCACCTGGACGGTCGAACAACTTTTCTGATTATTCAAAATCGATTAAGGTAACAAATTTATTGCTACTAGTATGTTCACACGCTGTATAAAACAGATGACTATTTTTATCGTATTCACGTAAAAAACGCATTCGATAAGTCCCGTTTATAAAATCAAAAATTCTCGGTTTCATGAATTATTATCGTTGTTTTTAATGAAATTCACGATAATTAAAATAATAAAAAGTACTAAAGTAATAAAAGTACAAATTTATTTTCTCTCCTTCAAAGTATTTCCTTCTCACAGTAATATACTTATTCCAACGTTTTTTCTAGTCTTCGAAACATTTTTTGTGTTTGACGTCTAATATTTCCTTCAAAGCGGCTGAAACAAACTCTTTGAATGGTTTCTATAGATTCAAAACGGCATCCACGAAGTGGTTTCTTCAATTGAGAGAACAGAAAAAGTTATACTTTATACTTATGGAACTGTATTCGTTTGATTTGTAGCGAAAAATTGATGAATAAATATTGTGGTGCGGGATGTGCGTTATCGTGATGTAAAAATCATGAATCAATCTGCAACTATTTGGCACAAGATCTTTGATTTTGGTGTTTTCTTCATTGTTTGATATGGAATCATCACTAAAATCCTTGTATCACCTGTAATCATTTTTTTTGACGTAGCTCCATTGACTAAACGCTTTCTTAACATTTTTAATGTATCAGCAGAAAAAAATTAGTTTTTTAGACGAAATGTAATGCAAATTCTTTACTCGATTATCGAAAATTTATGAATTTTAAAAACTCACCGACAAAAGTTTTTAACAATTACAAGCGACGCTATAATTTCTCACTTAATAAGCAAAATGATTTAAAATTTCTGTCAGATGTCAAGGACAGTTTTACCAACTTAAAGAACATATAGTTGAATCGATACCAAAAATGCGAATTTTTAAAACAAAAATCACCTTACTTTCTAATCATGTCTTTTACACTATGGAGAGGTAATGGAGATAAATTGGCAATTGAGAGGTAATCAAAAATGTAAAAGGAATGATAGAAAAATGGGCATAATTTTATTCTTGTGGAATTAGACCAGTCCCAAAATCAAGAACATACAATGCTTTCATTTCAAAAGTTGCCACCCTCATTATTTCTTTTCTTTTTTTACCGCCACTGAATTTTTTTCTTTGGGATTATCTAAAGACAGTTGTATACTATACAAAACTCCGCCGCATGATATTCAGGATCTAAGAAATAGAATTTTCGAGTTCAAAAAGCATTGCAGAACAGATTATACTATTGTTTAGTTAGCAGTGGTGGACATTTTGGGTACTTAATAAAGTAAATTTTAAAATAAATGTAACAACAAACGTTGTAAACATAATGTTAATTATTAAAAAAAAATCCCTCTATTACGAGAACGAATCAACCGTTTTCAGTTTTGTAAACGCAGTTTAATTACGATTTTCAAGACATTTAAAATGATATATTATAAGATGAGGGTTGCCATTTAAAATTTTTAGATACAGGTGGCTGGAGGTAAGGAGGTGAAACATAAAATATTACCGACACTGGTTTTGAATCCTCGATATCTAAATTGACGTGTTTTTTGACTAGAGCTAATTCTTATTGCTAAAAGAAATAATAAGGGCGGCTACTTTTGAAATGAAAGCACTGTATAATAAAGAAGAGCAAATATTGCGTTAGTTTTTATTAGAACTCTTATTATATGTTTCTTTACTATCGCGAAAATAAAACAAAGCAAGGCTAAAATATTACTACTTACCATTATACTTCAACATTAGAATTTGTAAACTGATATGGATGGTTCTTACCTGAAATAAATTTAAAAAAATGTTAATATGATATATAAAAAAATGCATATTTATAAAATATGCATATTTTCAATTTCTCGGGTGTTTATTTTTTCTCAAAAAAAAAGTTTTTCAAAGATTTTGGGATATTGGGATATATTGGGATATTGGGATAGTGTGGTTCCAAAATTTCAAGAAAGTGAGAGGCAGTGAGAAATCGGTCCTGAAGTCGAAGAACACATTTTCCATCTTGTTGAAGGGGATTCTACTAAAACTACTCTAAGTATTGCGACAAGTTGGAGTTTCCGATTGGATTGTACACAGGATACTAAAAGAGTAATTACGCTACTTTTATCATGTATAACGGGTACAACCACGCTTCGCAGCCGATTTTGCACTCAGACAAAAATATTGTGATTAGTTTATTGGTCAAAATCAAAGGAATCCATTTCTTTTTTGATATTTTATCAACGGATGAAGTATTTTTACGAGAAATGGAATGGTGGACATTTTGAACAGTTAATTTAATAGAACAATTGATCATGTGTTTCCTAATCTGACATGAATTTACTACACTTACTTAAAACATATTATGGTGTAAAAAATTAGACGACAATAATGTTTAAGTTTTCGTGCAAGTTTTCCTTTTCCAACAAAATAAACCAAATTTGCGCTGGGATGTATGGAATAAATGGCTATAAAAATATGACATTTATTTTCAAATAATACCTTAAAACTGGGTCCATACCAATACAAATTTACGTGTGTGTTAAATTTAATGTGCAGCGAAAATATTTACGACGCAAAATTATAACACACAGTCAATAAATATTTGCGTTGTGCACGTTGTACGCTCCGTGTGTACAGTGGGATGTTTGTAGGTTATGCTTGATTAGGTTATTCCAACAAGCGTCAAATTTTTTTTCTTCTTGGTTTTTGAATGTTTCATTCAAAAACACCTTTTCTTGTTATTTTATATTTTTCTTGATTAAATTATTCGTTATTGTGAATGTAGCACAATGACAATGACTACAATCAGTTTCTCAATAAATAATGAATTTCAATATAGCCACGCCACGAGGTATTTTGTTGAATCTAAAAATATTAATTCCACTTCGACAACACGTTCACACACACACACACACACATCTTGTGCGCTTCAAATAGCTTTGACATCGCGAGAAAACCGACAACAAATGGTTTTGTGCGGCGAAAATATTTGTGTGTGACTTTGTATGTCAGAGCGTCTATATTGTCACTCACGCACACCACATACAACTCCCACAACGCAATTTTTTATTGGTGTGGACCTAGCTTAAGAGGCCACGGAACAATAATCTGAATTCCTGAATTCGGTCGAAATAAACACGACGACACTACTTTGCCAATTGTTACGAAAATTTCCAATAGTTCTGACCAGTTTTACGTGGAAATGGTTGCATTTTGGATACATGGAAACTTTTTGTTTAAAATGATGTAAATAATCGTTGGTCAAATTTACGAAGGTATTTTCCTTTAAACCCTATATAATTTATTATACCAACATTTAATTAAACCTCTCACTAGTGATTAAAAACTCCCTTTTCAATATTCCATCGGATATGCAGGTTCCCAAAAATGCAGATGAATTCGCAATGCGAAACAAAACCCATAATATTTGGTTTAAATACGAAAACAAGTAGGAAATAAATTAAAGCATCCGACAACCCGACCCGTGCTCGTAGAGTTCGAAGTTATGCAATTCTGGAGGCCGGTGTAAAGTGAATTATGGATCTCTGGAGTGAAATAGGAGCGAATTATACGATGGCCAGTGGAATACGGTGCATGTAACGGCGCCCGGTCTTTTTTGCATTTTCCTATGTCCTGGGAGTAATAAGGTTCTATATTTTATTCCGTTGCCGCGCGGTCAGGTGGCTGGTGAAATGAGCCTGAATATAATCTATGGTTTGAATGGGGACCTTATATGAAAAAATAAAAACTTTATCATACGCACATCTGTGATACACAAAGGCGATGTGGAAATTATTTTCTTAATAAATATCTTTTTGCTTAATGATGTTACGATTTAGTCTAGACTGATAGATAACTTAGTTAGAATACTAAAAAAAACTTAAAATGTAAAAGTCAGTCGTTGGCATCTCTCAAGTCGGATAAACTGTATAAATATCCATACCCGAACCAGGATTCGAGCCTGGGACTATTGATTGCCAGATGATTGACTAGTCTACCTAACAACTGCTACCAGTAGGTTCACTTTTATTCGTACTAATACAAGCAGTGGCACCGCATTCCTCACTAACACTGCCACATTACACCAACTCATAAGGCTTATTTCTCTTAAGTCCTTGCACTAGGTTTCCGTTGTAGAGTAGCTGGATTGCTTCCACATTCACGTACTGCAGTAGTCTTTCGTGGCCTTTTGTAAATATCTGGATTTGATTGTCAGCAAATTCCTATTTAAAAACTTTAAGGAGATCGTTGATTCTAATGTACCAGGATGCCTCTGCGATATTCCTTAATACTTTGTTTTGAAAGGTTGTGAAATGTCTTATACCTTTTTCTTTCTTAATAAATTAATAGATGGCGATGCGATTGCAACGGTGATCAACCCCAGAGTAGAATTTCATGATCGTGATATTGACTGAAACAGTAATAGTTCATTAGATGTCTTTGCTTAATTTTAAGGCTGCATCAGCTACTTTGGCTATCTAGCGCTCTTACCAATCCGTACAAATATAAATTTCATCCCAAATGCCCCATTTAAAGAAAAAGTACATATTTTTTCCCCATATTTAACCCGCTAAGTACCATTGGACCACCGCCTTAGGCACCATAGCCAGCATTGCATGCATATATATATATATATATATATATATATATATATATATATATATATATATATATATATATATATATATATATATTTGTAATGTTAGAGCTTCTTGGATTGCGTCCAATGAGACCACAGTAGCTGAGTGTCATCATACACCCAACCGTTGGGTTTCACAATCTCATGTGGAATACACAACACCTGCGTCTTCGCCTAAATGAACATTTTTTTTTGGGGCTTGACCGGGAACGAGTCCCACCTATCCCTTCAACTGGATGGCGTATATATGTAATACTAGAGTTTCTTGGACTCCGTCCAATGAGACCACAGTAGCTGAGTGTCATCATACACCCAACCGTTGGCTTTCACAATCTCATGTGGAATACACAACACCTGCGTCTTCGCCTAAATGATTTTTTTTTGGGTTGAAGAGATGGGTGAAGCTCGTTCCCGGTCAAGAAAAAATAACGAAACTTTAAAAGAAAAAAAAATTGCCGAAATTATATCTTTTCATTTAAAATATATCCCTTCCGCATCAATATACCTCTAGGCACATTCAACCATTGCTAGTATAGATTTTTTATGTCATTTTACGGAATCACCTCAATGACTCTTGTCAGTACTTCTTGGACTTGTGTAACACTGTCATAAAACATTCCTTCATAGCCAGTTTGAGTTTGGGGAATAGGAAATAGTTACATGGACATAAATCAGGCGAATACAGAGGATATAGATGCACACAGACGTGTTTTTTCTCAAAAAATCGAACAGCGACGATCCTGTGACATGGTGCATTGTCGTGTAACAAAATCCAACTTCCCGGCGATCGATATTCAGTCCTCACTCGAACGATTCTCTTCCACAAACGCTCCATAACACCCAGCTAATATTCACCAGTGACATTTTTACCCTATGGAATGAATTCCCGAAGTATAATACCTTTAGTTTAATACCTCTAGCCGTAAAAACAAATTAACATTTCTTTTGGAGAACCTGGGGACTTCCACGTAGCACCTTGTTGCTTTGCTTGTTGCTTAAAGTCCTTGCAATGTTTAACGCGAGAAATTTTCTGGTTCTCATTTAAGGCGTGAGGTACAAATCGAACACAGACTTTCCGTTTGTTTAAATCCTTTATCAAAATTTCGCGAATTATGTCTTTGGTCGTATTTAATATCTCCGCTATCCATCTCACAGTCGAATTTGCATCGTAGGCGATCACGTACTTTTTCCATCAACGCGATTTTTACTTTTTGGCCCTCCTGGCTTTGGGTCATCTTTTAAAGATCTGGAATGGCTTATATCACTGGAACATACATGTATGGGATAAGCAATCATCAACATAAACTGTTTTCATCAATTCAATTGTTTCTGTAGAAGTTTTCCCAACCTTGAAACAAAATTTAATGTTTGCTTTATGTCCCATCGTGTTTTTGTGACAAAAGGTAGTTTCACTTTTAGCGCTATAACTTAACACTCCGCTGATAGATTCTAATGAAGGCCGTCTCGTTTTATAGAGGAGAGATACAGCTTTCAGATTATATATTGTTTTAAAAGATGGCGCTAGCAGTTTCCTTTAAATTTAAAAAGTTATTTTATTTTCCGATATATATATATATATATATATATATACATGTATATATATATATATATATATATATATATATATATATATATATATATATATATATATATATATATATATATATTTCTCATACAGCTCGCGCCATTTTACGATAGACGTTCGCAGCAGCCTAGATTATTCGAATCATCTTGAACGTCAATCTTCAGATAGAATACCAAATAGTCTAAATAAGTTACGTGGGATCTGTAGAGAGAAATATTTATAGCTGGGAATTTTTACCCATACTCCACGTGGGTGCCCCCTCCGTGGATCGTTCCCTCAGACGCTTTTCTGAGTTCAGCTCCAGCCCGATTAATGACTTGTTAACGCCAGAAACCGATCTCGAGGGATACTTTTTTTGACGTGTTAGTGGCGGTTGAAGGAACGGACCAAGACACCCACATACAGTATAGGTGAAAATTCTATGCTACTTTTACATTTATTCAGATTCCATCCTAATTGGACTGAAATCCTTCATTATCAACAGCCCTAAGTCAAGTTGCGCGTGGGCGCAACATAAGATCATCATAAGCCATAAGATCATCAACAAGAACAAAAGTTGTTAAGCAACTAATTCTTCAGAATATTACAAAGAACTCAGTACCTTCAGTTTCCCTCGGACATTGACACAAACCTGTCCGATAAAATAATTAATAAGTAAAAGATTATAAATTGGTTTTGAGTGGCATTACTATAAATCTAATGACGATGGAAGGAAGCGATAGAGCATCCAAATACAATATGAGTAAAACTTTGCCATAACAAATATTCTCCCTCTGAGCCCACCATACCACGAATATAATTATTATTATTATTATATATTAGATAAATATAGACAATATTTATCTAATGGGTGTCTCAGAAGCTTCTTTGTTTTTGATACTTAAAAAATAAAACATCAGAATTAATTCAAACTTGTTTAATTGCTGTTAAATTACAGAGTAGATTTTGAATTTTTATTTATGAACAACAACCTGGCCTGGAACTGAAATTTTCAATCAATCGCTGGAGAGTCTGGAGATTTCTTCTGTACTTCTTTGCTTTAAAACGTTTAAGTTGGGTGGTAATGAAAACCATGGGTTGAAAACCCATTACCAGGAAAAAATCAGCAGGTGTTAAATCTGGGCTCCTCGGTGGCCAGTTGATATTCCCTCGGCAACTAATGACTCGTTCAGGAAATAAATCGTGAAGAGTTGCTAAAGAATTACCCGTGACGTGGGAAGTTGCTCCATCTTGTTGAAAAAATGTGTTGAGGTTGTAGCCAATTGCATTTCTGAAGCTAAAAAAGTCTGAATCATATGGCAATAACGATCGGAATTAATAGTCTGAGCGCGACCACAGTTATCCTCAAAAAAGTAGGGGCCAATAATTCATTCGCTTAATATGGCAGCCCAAATGACAACCTTAGGCGAGTGTAATGATTTCTGGTGAAGTTTTAGCGGATTCACGTGGCCTTTGATGTGGAAATTCGATTCGTTAGAAAACCATATGTTATTGAAGCTCCTAAAACGATTTTTCGTTATCCTACAGAATTCTACTCATTTAGCTGAATCACCGGGATTCATCTCTTGCACAATAACAATTTTGTAGGAGTGGAAATGTAAATATTTGCGAATAATTTGCGTGGATATGTGCAAATGTGGAGAAGCTGCATGGAGTTGTAGAATCTGTCGTGGATCGTCGCTAACGAGGTCAACATTCGTGCTTGTTCTCGCCCAGTTGATTTATCCGGCATTGTGTTTCCAGTGTCTTCAAACTTGCATACCCAATGCTTCAGTAAATTCGCATTTAGCACATTTCTCATGGTCGCTAAATTAAAATGTGTCCTGTACAGACGTCGAACAATAGTGTAGGAATCGTTGTTTTTATAAAACACACGCAGGTAAAATGCGCGCTGTGGTTGTGGTTAAGCGTTTGACACTACTCCCCTCCTACCGCTATCTGTGTTTGGCACGTAACAGCCAAAACAAAAACGAAAAACATACTGAGACACCCGTTATACTAAAATTCTACATTAAGAAGCTAACTCCTAAATTAAAATTAAAAAAGAAATCTAACAACATATATTTTGGGAATCTAAAACCAACGCTGTAGTAATAAAAAAGCACCAAACCGAACCACTGACTGACGATGTTCTGTATAAGGACACTACGATATAGAATCAAAATATTGAATGAATATGAATGGTAGAGAATATCGAATAACAAAATGATTCAGACACATTTCGGAGAAAAATAATAAAGAACTTCGAAATCATTTCATCTTTTTGTCTGTTTGTAGTTAAAATGCAATTTCAGATGATTTTATCATTTGTAATTTCGGATGTTTTCATTTAAATTTTAACTTTGACCGCTTCCAAGCATAAAAACGTTATTTTAGTCAAATTTTACGCAAATGTTCTCGTCGCAAAATGACAAAAATACCATTTTCAATGGCGAAATTATTTCGTTTCCATTAGAAAGCAGGCGGCGTAGGTGGGGAAGCCTGCCCGTGACAGTAACGGCTAAAATGGTGTTTTTGTAATTTGACAAAAATGAAAATAAACTCGTTAAAATAAAATGTTACAGTTAGGTGGTGCGCAAAATGCATTACCAAGTGTTAAATGGGTTATGTTTTAACACCTAGTAACATTTTAGGGATAATAATACCTTAATAAAATGGTGTAAAGTATTGTTTAAAAACTAACAAAAAGGGAAATATACCAAGATAGAGTTAAAAATCATATGTTTTTCCGATAGATGGCGATGCGTTTGCAACGGTGATTGCATTTCTAAAAAGTAACTTACTTTCTAGTAAAGCCCAATAAATTTCATATCATTCAGGTTTATTTTGACAGTCTTCGATAGCAGAAAAGTTTGGTAGTTTTGCTATCATGTCAAAAAGTGAAGTCCGTAGAAAAAAATGAAGAAATGTTTAAAACGTATTATGGGGACTTCACATTTTAAACGACCAGAATACACAACATCACAAAGCTCGGCCCCATGTTGCAAAATGTGTAAAATGTTATCTGGGAAACGTTAAAAGGGACATTCTTATGGAACTTAGCCTCTTCGGGCTACCACTTAATTCAATCGACGCAGAACGAACTTTCATAATAACACTTCCATTCTTATGAAGAAGTGAATATTTGGTTTGATGAATGGTTGGCCTCAAAAACCAAAAGTTCTTTTGGCGCGGAATCCATTATTTGACAGAAAGATGGGAAAAGTAATAGCTAACGACGACCAATGCTTTGATTATTAAGAAAATTTATTTTGTTCTGGAAATAAACGTTCAAATTTTGCGAAAAAATCGACATTAATAACCGAAACATCTATTACCTTATGAGAAATGCCAATCATCTGTCTTTTCATTTACTGGACAGGAAACTAAACAGTTTTTATTAAGTTACCAGCTGGATAACCTACTTATATCTAAAACTCACTTCCCAATAAGAAGGTTTCTCAAAGTACAACAATATTCCAGTTCATGGATACTCAAATAGAATAATAAAAAACTCTGTCGAGCATTATCAGTTAGGAGAATACAGAACAGATTATATTCAAGCAACAGGTACCGCAGTAGAAGATTGAAAGGGTAGACATCTGTTACAATTTTTACTTTTTATTATCCTCGGAATCAATCAATTTTTGGAGAACTGTATTAACAACTATAGCACTCTCGGTTACAATTTCATTGCTGCTGGTGACAAATAAATTGATTGTTGCTTTACGCCCTATTGGAACCACATCTCCTCCAGACTAATACCATTCAAATTCGGAATTAAATAATCATTGATCATCGCTCTGGAACGATACACATTAACGGTAACGTGCTTTCCAGATTGATTTTTAAAGAAATACTTTTTTCACTGCTCTGCACTTTTCTGGATACAATGGTAATTGTTGGATTAATTGCGGATTATTTTCACTCCAAATGTGGCAATTTTGTTTATTAACGTAACCATTTAGCCGTATTTAACGTAAAAGTTAGCTCCGTCGCTGAACAACATTTTGCGGTTAAATTCTGGGTCCAGTTGCAATTGGTTTTGAGCCGATTCACCGAACGTACGATGCAAACAATAGCCTTGTGGCTTAAATTCTTGGACAAGTTGGATCTTTACGCAAAATTTTCCACGTAGTCGAATAACAAACCCTCAACTTCCTGCGAACATCCGCTGCAGATTGGTGCGAGGCATATTGGCATTACCCCGATCTATAAACTAGTAAAGTAATAGGAAAAAGGTAACTAGTAGGTACAAGGAAAGTAGGTAAGGAAAGTAGTAACGTAAAAAAGGTAAAAAAAACCAACCAAATGTATGGAATAAATTCGGATTAAATTATATTTTATAAAAATAGTAAATAAAAAAAAACTGAATTCCATTCGACAAACTCGAAAAAATACTACAAGATTTTTTAGGAACATTTCAAAACGTTCTGACCTGTTTTTCGCCGGAATGCTTGCATTTTAGATACATGTTTTTAGGAAACTATTTATTCAAATGATGTAATGAATCTTTGGTAAAATTTACGAAAGTTATTTCCTTTACACTTGAGTATTACTGAAACTATTGTATGTAGTGTGTATTTTAATAAAATGAATGCCCCCCCCCCCCCCCCTAAGGACGCTGGAGCCTTCCGTGGGGGTGGTAGGGGGTGGTAGGGGGTCTAGTGGCAAAAGTCCGGGGGAGGTCGTTATCTTATTGTTATCGCATAAGTAAGCATTAAAAAATTTAAATTAGCATTAGATGTACGTATACCTAATTCCGTTTAGTATTGTCGGTGACAAGCCTTTGCAAGTTGGTAGCAAAGACGCGATTTACGTAATCTAACATGTTTCGACAAAAATATGGGATCTTGTAATGACTTGTTTACAGAACAAGTATACCGGCATAGCGACTAAGCAAAGGCGTACAAGTTGATGCCTACACGAAATCAAATGCTTCGTCAATAATCTATATTCGTGAGTGATAAATGATTAGTGAGTGATCATAGCCATTATTTTTACAACTATCTATATATCTGTTGGAAAGTTAATTTATTGAAACCGTGGCAAATTTTGTATATCCAAATCTCTGAATGTAAGAAGAAATGTTGGCAGTACAATATTGAGTATTTAAAATATGGGTTTACGCACTCTTCTACGAATCAATCATTACGTATGTATTTAATTTGCCAAAAAGTTTTTTCATATGAAGCTTTCTAAGCTACAAGAATATTTGAATAAAATGCATTCTGATAAAAAGGTCAAACATTTATACTATTTTCAAAGACTGGAAAATAAGTATCTTAAACAGTCAACTACATTGAATGTTTTTGCATCATTTTCTAAATAAACAAGTAGATGATGGACTACGAGCTTCATATAATATTTCGTTGTTAATTGCAAAAAGAGGAAAACTAGACACAATTGGCGAGGAATTAATCTTGCTGGTAGTCAAAGAGATAATAAAAACGGTAGATGTGATGAGGAAAATTCTTCTGAGTAATAATTCAGTGTAAAGAACAGACGAACTGGCTAAAGAAGTTGAAATATCATTATGCGATTACTTAAAGACATGCCAAATCTCCATTCAACTTGATGAATAAACTCTACCAAATAACGAAGCACTACTCTTATCATACGTTTGATCCATAACAGAAGAAAAAAATTGTAAATATTTATTATTTGCTAAAAAATTGGAAACCGATATAAAGGGAGAATCGATATTTAATATCGTAAACAAGTTTTTTCAAGAGAAAGAACTTTCTACTCCTAATATTTTGTCAACTATTACTGTGGTGCTCCAGCAATGGCGGGGCATCATAAGCATTTAAAACAAGCAGTACCAAATGTACTCGCTATACATTGTGTTATTTATCATCAGCATTTGATTGCAAAAAATCTAAATGAACGCCTGCATAAGTCGCTCCACTACGTTATTAGAGCAGTCAATAAGATTAGAAGCAATTCATTGAACATGATAAAGATTATAATCGCTTGCTACTGCACACAGAAGTTATTTGACTTAGTACTGGGCTTATTTGAAAACGTGATGACTTGAATTTAATTAAAACAAAAAATGTCATAGCTGCTTTTGTGGGAATACTTCAGTTCAAAGGAAATCTGGGTAGAGGTGAATACAGTCAATTTCCCATATAATCAACAGTCTCTGCAAAACAGGAAGATTTACTTACTGCCAACACTTGGACAGTCTTTATGTTGATTTTACGGAGCGACTTCAGGATATTTTAAACATGAATGTACAGAGTTGGGTTTTAGATCGTTTCGCAAATGCAGATACAGCAGAATCAACAAATTTAGAAGAGGAACTCGTAGAACTCACAACTAACGAAAACTAAAATAAGTAAACTAAAATTCAGAAATGGATACCAAGAGTTATTCAAAAATCAATACCAGTTTTCTGTGAGCGATAGTACAGAAATTGTTAATTGCATTTATTTCAACGTATTTGGCTGAGCGTGTAAAAAAGGAACAGACTGCACATCACTCGGCGTAGCGATTTGCGACTAATGTTAACGAAATTGGAACCCGATATTAACAAATTGTGAAAACTTCACCAGTCTCAACCATTTAATTAATTTTTTAATTTCTTATTGATGTTCTGTTTATTTAAAAAAATGTAATAAATAAATCTTTATATTTGATGATATTTTTAATTAATTTATACTTTGAGATTCTTAACCAGTGGTGGCTCGTGGGTTTTTAAAGTGGGAGGACGTAGAAGAAAATAGTGCTGCTGAAGTTTTTTTTTACTTTCCTCTTCCTCCTTTTTACTTTTCGTGCTATTGAAATCCTATACAGGAGGTGAACCAGGAAAACATCAAAAAATTGTATTGTTACTACTTACAAGAACATTGGAGGATAGGTTCTTGCTTGTTGCCCAGATAAAGGAATAAATAAGTAGGTACTTGCCATTTCCCGGGGAGTAAACCATTCAAACAAACCACACAAAATACTATTGTATAGTTTATTGTCAAATTTTCGCGTAAACTTATTTTTACATTCTTTTTGAACTTGACTCAAATTTAACACGGACGTGGGACGACCGTTAGCTTTTAATTCAACTTTCTACTCCAAACTTAAATTAGTCATTATTAACTGTTTTAAATCAGACACCTTCATGTTTGCAATTAAAAGTTGATTATTTTTATTTAAAAAGTACTACTCAGTGTGTACACACGTAGCAAATCCCAAATCAAAACAAGTATTCGCGAGGCGAACGAAATACGGGACGCGAGACATATCAAACGCTTCGTACTCATCAAATCAGGTTTTAAAACTAATTACCGATACGCTCGATCGCAGGGAATCTACGTCCAAATCGCATATTTTAGAAAGTAGTTAAACCCCTTAATTCTGGCAACCAACAAAACATGTAACGCCAACGACGAGATCATATGAGGTGACGTACGGTCGCTGGAGGTAAACGTCCGATCAACAATGTAAAAATTGAGGCGAGAGGATGGAATTTGTATCCGCATTATGTGATGTGATTGGTCGACAGACGTTCTTCTACATTTGGAGATTTAAATTTTTAATAACATCTTAAAACGAGTTAAAGGAAAGAAACTGAAGGAAAATTAAATATGGTGTTTTGCTCTGAAAAACGACCTACCTTGTCATATGAAATTGTATCTAGCAATGAAGTGTATTTTTATTAAAATCGATACATACGTAAACAGATTATGAATCTCAAGACTATAATTCAAAGAAGATTATCAAACTAAAAGTACCTCTCTCTAAAATTCATGGTCGATATTGTTGGTTCATAGTCATGACAAGTAACTGATTCGTAATTTTCGGATCTATAATAGTTTTTGAACTACAGCCTTCTAAAGAGTAGCTGCTCATTGGTTAGAAAGTAACGTTAGCCAAGGGGCCGTACCTGAGTTATTGTTCGTGTTCTGTTCGCCCGAACGGCTGTCGTACCGAACGTACCGCCCGAACATAGCGTCGGGTATTGTTCGGAAGTCGATAGTATAAAAGAAATGTTTAGTCGCTCGATTGATAATTACGGGGTGAAATATACGCGGTAAATTGGCGATAGTGACAGTGTGACATATAAAGGATTATTGAATTTGAATTCATATGATATTCCTGTAGAAAAACTAGAATGCTCTCTACATATAAAAAAAAAGAATCGCATCACGATGCCGTAATTTGAGGAAAGAGAGCTGGTGCGCTTATCGCCGCGCGGAAGCTGAAGGATAGGACTTGACAAAATTCAAGCACGATTACCTCCCACTTGATCCAAAGGTTCAAAAAGTTCTGAAGCCAATATATGACGACTTGACTCGGCGTGAGATGTCAGGGAAATAATACACAAAATAACAACGAAAGTTACAATGGCTTGCTTTGGCACTTTGCTCCGAAACACTTCCACATTGGTTTCAAAACCATTGAATTAGCCAATTATCTTGCTACTACAATATTCAATGACGGTTTTTAATCAATTCTAAAAATGTTTAGTGTGATGGGAGTGATAATTAGACCTACAGAAAGAGATTATGCCCCTGACAGATAAACGAGGCTACAAGTAGCAGAGCATCGAGCATACGAGTAGCTTCAACAGCTTACAGGAGGTTTTTGAAGAAGAGGAAGGTGAATTGTATGAGCCTGGGATAGCAGATTATCTCTAGGTATGATATTTATCGATTTAATTTTATTATTTTATTGTTAATACTTTATTTATTTATTTGATTTAAATTTTATCTTTAAAGGCGCTTTTCTCAAAACTACATTTTTCAAATTTGCTGCAGTTCTAACTCGATTACAAATCATCCTATCGATTGGATTTTTTCCAGCATACATTTTCATGTATTTGTTTCTCCATACAATAATCTTCCAGTTTTTCGATTGAATAAAAAATGTAATTTTGCCATGCCAAAAATCATAAGATTTTTGAGCGAATTTTTTTTTCAAACCCCATTTGTTAGATTTTATTTTTTTCCAGAATCCTGGGTCATTGTATAGGCATTGTTAATACTTTTCTTTAAAAAAATCCCAAAAATCACCTTTTTTTAGGCGATCACCCTTAAATAAAATAGTAATTACAACTTTTAGAATCCATTTGCATAGCAGCAAGAGGGCAACATTTAGTCAATTTACTGATAATATTTTGTTTAATTTAAAATTTAAAAAAAGTCCTTTTTGAAAGGTCAAATATCAAAATTGCCCTCGTATAATCGAATCCAAATAACGATTACTGTTTTGCCAATTCAATGCAAATGTTGTAATTTCGTTATCTCTTTCACATTTTCACAACAGTAAAGAAACAAAAAAAAATCCATGAAAATACATTTGGAGAGCCGGCAACAAGGATCATAAATAGTATAGGGCCTGATTTCCATTTTTATTCGAACACAGTACTGTTTTGTTTCGGGCTAATTTAAATTCAAACGGTTTCTGCTTCGAATTAGGTTTTTTTACCGACAATTTAACATTTCGGAACAATTGCAGTTCCGAAAATTATCTTTTTTATGGATGTTTGAACTTTTTGCCCTTTTATGGGAAAAACGCTTTGGATTTTTTGTGAGCACTATTGTCTTAATGAAAGTATTTTGAAAATATATCGGAGTCGACCGTAAATATACTGGAAAACAAAATAAAAATGCAATATTGTGAACCAATTTATTAGATTAGATTTTTAATTTTTGTGTACACCATGAAGGTATTATATAATGATAACAAACCAAGAAATTCCACTAACATTTGATATAAAAAAAGAGGTCGACCAATATAATTAGAACACTCTTAAAACCTGATCTTTGTCTTCATTGATAAAGGAATCCCATGCGAATTATACATAGCCTTCATTTAATTCTGTTACCTATGTGACTAGTGACTTATTTATATTAAGGAATTTTTATTTTTTATGTTTTATGTTTTTTGTGTTGAAAAAAACTAAACCACTTCCACTAGATCTGTCATCGTGTAAGATTTTTGTTAGTTTCTAGAAGTTGAAAAGGTTCACAACTTTTCTAGTTGCGATCTTTGGGGAGTAGGCAGACTGAGGCCTATCCCTAGAGCAAATCAACTAGATTCACTTGATAATGGCTTCAAAGTGGAAGCCAAAATGTCGAGATTTGACAAATCTAAAACGCGGTTCTATCCGAGAACTTAGTAATTCTAACATTACCGACCGCTGAAGCCTTTCCGAACTAGGCTCCCGAACTGAAATTTCTAGGCTCCCGAACAGATTTCGAAGAGAAGGGAAAAAAATTATTGCGCATCTACACATTGAAAAAATGGAATTCCTCACTATTATTAGGTTGAAGGACCGTTTAGATTGTAATTACATTTCTTACTGTTAGTTTAATATAATTCGTATTTTTGAAAGGCACTCTCCCTTGAAACACTTGTAATACATACAAGTTTAAATATATATATAACACGCCGTCCATGGTGCAGATTCCGCCGTCCCTATCCCTTCTAGAGTCCCTTGTATTGCCCCCGGCATTTGCGAATTTGCCTGCCACCGATCAGCAGGGTGGCGTGTTCTCCTAGCCCTTGATATCGACAACCACGGTGAGTTTTCAACCAAGGCACTTTTGTGATTCCGTCTGTCGTTATATTATACACAACCACAACCTCCATCGCAACCACGATACACCTTTAAGCATACCGTTCGGATTCCATACGCCACCAGTTCGTCACCAGTTACGCCACCAGTTGTGACGATCGAACGTAATTTGCTGTACCATTGTACCACTACATCATTCCATCATTACGTCATTACCGTTGCCGTATTAGCCGAACCGAACATCCGATACCTGAAGGCTGTATTACCGTAGATAAGTACTTAGAGAATAAGCATTTCCGTATCATGGCTGGCATAGGCCTCCACTGGCGCCCAACTTTTGATTTTCTTGTAGTTTTTGCTAAGCATCTCTTTTCTTTTTTCTTATTTTTTTTACACATAATTATAATTAGTTCATTAGTTAATATATACATATAATTTTATTTCAACGTTGTTTCTGTGCACAACCTAAAGCTCTCATGCACGTACCCAGTCCCGACATAAAAAGCTAGCCCGGTAAGGTGAGTACGTTACAATACATATACACGCACACAGGAAAAAGGACGGGAATTTTAAAACTTTCATTAAAAAAAAACTAAAGAACCTTTATAAATATATTACATTAGAATAATACAAAAAATTATGCAGTGTATATTTGCAAAGAATTATTAAATATATTCCAAAACTGTATAAAATAATTCAGAGAATGTCTTGCAAAACGATAAAAAGACGGTTGTACTTGTATAGCTGCCAAACCTAACACCCACCATGAAATCCTGATTTAACGCTTTCCATTCTGCAACGTGAACAGGTCCTTTGCAAAAATTATCCGCATAAATCCGACGACCGAGTAATTACCGACGTTAAAGCATTAACGCCCACGATAAACTATAGATTTATTTTGCTTTTAATTAACGGTACATTCTGTTAATGGGCAAAAACACTGGTCGACGCAGATTCACCAAAACCATATGGTAGACGTAAAACGGTCGCCATTCCAGCACCAGCGGTTGTATATCCGGGGTACTGACATTACTACTTCATTCAAAAAGTAACGGACTGCCCCAATACTATGCAAGTTATATATCGAGTTGTCTGGCAAATTCGTAGGGATTTTTTTTAAGAGGAAGATAAACGCTAATAGTTCAAGTGAATATTTATTTAGTCTATTATGTAGTTGTCAGTATTATTTGCAACTATTTGTCAACATAATTGTAGTTCCATAATGCATTTTTGCCAAAAATTACCATCTTTATTGCCAAAAATGTCAACAGGTTGTTTTTGACTTCTGAAAGATTTCCCATTTAAACAATTTGGGAGGATGCGGAATAGATAATAATCCGAGGGTGCGATATCCAGTGTATAAGATAAATGGGGTAAAACATACCAATTAGAGATCAACATTTTTTGCTGGGTCCTAATTGAAACATGTTATTATGTTTGCCATGATGAAGGACAACGACTTATCTGTTTGCTAATTCTGGCCGATTTTCTTCAATTGCTGCCCTCAGCCAACCTAATTGTGAACAGTAAATTTGAACTGCATCAAAATTGAGAAATGTTTCACAAAAATGTTCCACACAACGCGACATAGAATGTTTCCTTTCACCATTTTAATATTTTTGGGCATTTTTAAAATAGCTCTATCAGTAAAATATTGTGTTATAATTCAAACATTTTTAATGTTGTATAATATTTGAAAATTAAATCTGATTGATAGATCCTGTATCAGAAAATGATGGTAATGGAATAATGGTCTAGGTAATTCTGAAACAAATTATAAATTAAGAGTTTTACGTAATTTTAATTATACTTCAACGCTGATAATAAATATTTATGATATCTATGCCTAATATGGAGTTAAACTGATTAAAATTATTCCTTAAGAGAAGGTGAGGTTTATGATTGAAAAACAAAAATACTACAGGTAGCAAATATTACAGTACCTATATAAATTAAAATTTGACAAATCATAATGCTTTTGCGAAGATCCACTGTTGTGCAGAAGAAGTGAAATTCCATTTTTAAAGGTTAAGCAAATCTGTGTTATAATTCAAATTGACTAAGCCTATCGAAAAATCAAACTATTTATGGTCAAAAATTGAAGAGTGCGTCCGTGGAGAAAAATAATTATATCCAAGAATTTTCACCCATACTTCACGCTGGTGCTCAATCCGTTCTTTCATCCGCCAGCATATCATCAACAAGTATCTCCCGAGACCATTTCCAAATCTTCATCTATCGAGCTCGATCTGGACGTAGGTAAGCAAGGTGCTCATTTAGGCAGAGACGCAAGTTGCTGTGTGTTCCACATGAAATTGTGGAACCCAGCGGTTGGGTGTATGACAGTCAGCTACTGTTGTCTCATTGGAAGCAGTCCGAAGAATTCTAATACTGCATATATACGCCATGCGACGAGAGATCGGCGAAAATATGGGTTGTTGACTGTGGATAGGTCCTCTCTATTTTTGATGACAGAGCATATGTCGGTACCCAGAGGAGTCTAAATATCAAGAGACGAAACATGTGCCCTCAAATTGCAGAGATGGGTGGGGCTCATCCCCAGTCAAGCACCTAACAAAATGTTCATTTAGGTGGTGACGCAGGTTGCTGTGTGTTCCACATGAGATTGTGGGACCCAGTTTCGTATATGTATGTATGACACTCAGCTACTGTTATATATATATATATATATATATATATATATATATATATATATATATATATATATATATATATATATATATATATATATGTAATGTTTGTGCTAGCAAAACTAGAAATGTAGTCATTCGATTGACTTGGAATTTTGACACAACGTTGAATTTCGATACGCGCGTGTTTTTATAATAAAATAAAATCTGTCAGATCCCGAGGGCTCGCTGAGAATAATTTCAGCGTATCCCAAGTGTTTTCATAAGCGTAAGAGCCATTCTAGCGGCTAAAAATGTCGACGTAACAGAATCGCAGGTGAAACAGTGACATACAAATCCATTGACTCCGTAATGAACCAAAGTGAAATAGTGAATTTTCCAACGGATTATCTTAATTTACTCGATGTTCCCAGATTACTGTCACACATTCTGAATTTGAAAATTGGAGTGCCAATTATATTACTTTGAAACATCAATCAGCCAAAATTATGGAATGGTACACGATTAGTAGTTAAAAAATTGATGAATAATCTGAATAAAGCAACAATTCTGATTGGACCTCAAAAAGGCGAAGACATACTATTTCCACGAATACCACTCATTCCGACCGACATGGCGTTCGAATTCCAATGACTTCAACATCCAATAATTCCTCGCGTTCGACTATCAATAAAGCGCAAAGGCAATCTTCTGGGCAAAAGGCAAGCAAACGAATGCTTCTCTTATGGGCATTTATACGTCGCATGCTCCACAGTTGGTAAACCTTCTGATCTTTATGTTTATGCGGAAAACGGACAAACAAAGAATATAGTCCATCCACTAGCTTTACAATAAAATATGATTTTCTGTGAGAAACATTTTTTTTCTTCCTTTCCTTTCATTACACAGCATAGACATAGCAACGCAAAGCAAGGTATTCAATTGAATGATGTGTTTTTTCGGTGAATCTATGTTCGGTAGAATACTTTTATTTACTTCTCTATTCATTTCATATCAGACTGAGCCACAGCGAAGCAAGGCCGGGTTTAGCTAGTATAATAGTAGTAGTAACACATAAGTAAATCATGATATTTTTGCCTAACTCTATCTCAGTATTCAAGCGATGTGGTTGTTCTATGATCCGTTTTCAGTTGCCATTGATGCTTCTATTTTCTTGTGATGTTTTTAAAATTATTACATTAGATTACCATTCTGTTTGATATAATAATAACATAATATATAATCAGGCTCATTTAAGAGGAGATATTACTCAACTTAAAAAGTGTCCGGATATGCTCCTTACCATTCTACCATATATGATAGTTATTATCAAAATATTTTTTAAGATAATTAGAGCACGTTATTTAAAAGAGCATATTCCGATACTTTTTGAGCTGAGTAATCTCTCCTCTTAAACGAGTTTGCTATACTAATAACATAATATATAATCAAGCTCGTTTAAGAGGAGATATTACTCAACCCAAAAAGTGTCGGGATATGCTCCATACCATTCCACCATATATGGCAGTTAAAATATTTTTTGGAATAATTGGAGCACGTTATTTAAAAGAGCATATCCCGATACTTTTTGAGTTGAGTAATATCTCCTCTTAAACGAGTTTGATATTTTTCTGCGACGAGAGATCCACGCCTGAGGCAACGAAACCGAGGAAAAGTATCGTGTATTAAAATGGTTTTGTTTGAGCCAGTTTATCGATGGAGAAAGTAACAAGAATGGCGTATTTTCCGAATTTTTTATTGAGGCACCTATGAAACTAATCTATACTCGTTATTATAACAATACTGACTTAATTAAAAAAAATAGCTCCTTAGCTAGTAAGTCAGAATGTTTAATTCCTTCTTTCGATCTTGGATCTAATTACGCTTGATCAAACTCTGGACTGCTGTGTTTCGTTTAGTAAACTATAGTTTAGTTTGTGACAGATCGAAGTAATTTAACATGTGTGTAGGTATAATAAATGTTAATAAAAGTTCTAAAATAAAATTCGTAATTGATATTGATAAGGTGAAAGTCTACGAAAGTTGTTAAAATAATTATTTCTATATACACAGTTAGTGATTGACAAGGATCTGTTCATTCATTTATATTAATTGAATATTTTTTCGATAAGTAATAAAATGAAATTAGTCAATAAATACACTAAGGTGTAATAATAGTATTTGCATAGTAGTTTTTCCTTTATTTACAAAAAAATGATTATACTTCACTCCTCAGAGGTTCATTTCGAGTTCATCTTTTTGCTTTGACAAATAAACATTCATTTTTCAGTATTAAAGTGATTCCACTGCGAAATATTTAGTCGACGCACAGTGAATCGTCTACCAAAGCTAGGTGGATAAAAGTCAATTCAAGGAATAAATTAATTGATGATCCCATGACAATAACAACCCCCCATAGGTCACAATTCGAGGTAATAATAATGGCAAACATTCAAGAACGATGAGTCAGAAGTGGTTGAAGTGAAGTGATAAGGTAATTTCATTTAAGCAAATAATTTAGTTGTAATTTTGCAGTGCTTTCAATAACATCTAACAAGATTTGAAGTAAAGGCTATTACTGTTGCTGTGATGGATTTTACTTTAGGCGGTAAATATTTTTTTATTTCATTTAAAATTGGATTCAAATAAGAGACAATATGTGTTATAATAGGTTTTGAAAAAACTACGTAGAAATCATATTTTTCCGTTTTTAATTTTTAAACGTATACAGTTTTTTTTATACACATGTATCCAGGTTAATTTCTTAATTATGTATAGTGACAATCTTAAGCTGTACAATGATATACAATTGAATACCACATCAATCCACGATCATTTTGAATTTATTTTTTCAGATCTTGTGTGCTCTCTTTCAAAAATGGAGTTATTTAAAAAATGGCGGAAACATAAGAAAGAAGGACGAAATTCTCGTCTAATGGATTTTATTGTGTAAAAATTTTGGTATTACAGATGTGACTCCTGATTCACAGCGGTATTTACAGTTCAAAATTTCAAGTTTTTCGTCAAAATTCTCTGAAAAGTGGGCCGCAGCCAATGTGATGATGGGCCGTTTTTTAGATAAAAATAAAAGTTGGTTAGATGGCGATTTCGATAGAGAATTTTACATAAGTATGCATCAGCCCTGTGCTTCCTCATCATCTAGAGGAAGTCGGCCTCAAGGTTGACCCAAAAAGAACTTAGAAGACTTGTCTTTTAAGACCAAAAAAAAACGTAAGGTTGAAGACTTAGAAGTAGCAAATTGCTTGTCAGGTTACAGAAACGTAGCTACTTTGATTAGAAAAACTTCGAAATTGTCAGAAAAAAAGAAATCTGGTGATGTTATGTATGGTGGCAGGCAGTTAAACAGTGATGAGGCATTAGCTTATTACGTAGACTCTAAATGCACCAGTCACACTTACAAACAGACGCGAAAGTGGTCATTGAAGGTGGGACATCAAGTGTTTCCCTATTCCCTCATAGCCTATGTCAGTCCAAAAAGTTGTGTTAACCTTCAGATGAACATATTTCTGTGACAGAAACGCGTGCCGAAATTGAACATCAAACCATATTGGTTAAAACTACAGAACGTTTAATTGAAGCGCATAGTGATGTTCAGAAAAATGTACCTTCTAATTCGTCATTCACGTTAATTAGTAAATAGGGATGTAACGGGAGTTTTGGTCACAGCATTTATATTTGAGAACTTCGATGCTACTGATAACGTTCTGTTTGATTTTCATTTGTCCCATTGCGGTTGAGTGATGGCCAAAATATAATTTGACAAAATCCGCGGCCATTATACACACTTTATTGCCAATCAATTAAGTTAATTTTTTCAAAGAAAACAAATTAATTTACTATAACAGAAACTAACTAAGTTTTGGAAGAAGCATCTCAACTTCTTCCAATACCTTGTAGTGTTGATGAATTTCAAATTACAGTAAAATTCGATCTTTTACGCACAATAACAGGCGGAAAAATATGCAATGCTTTGACTGACACACGTTCTCTACAAAAATGTTTCATCTGTGGTGCTACTCCTAAAATGATCTATAGAGAATTAAAAGGCGTAGTTGTTAAAACAGAATATTACGGTTTCGGTTTGCCTATTTTGCATGCGTGGATTCGTTCCTTTGAGTGCTTGTTAAACATTAGCTATCGTCTGAATATAAAAAAATGGCAAGCTAAAGGTGATAACGATAAACTTGGTGTGCAACAGGGTTTAAAAGAAATCAAGCAAAAGTTTAAAAACCAGATGGGGCTTATTGTAGATAAACCAAAACCTGGTTATGGCAACACAAATGATGAAAACACAGCTCGCAGATTCTTTAGGTCTCCGGAAATGAGTGGAGATATTACAGGATTGAATACTAATTAAAAAGTTTAGTATTTTATTAATAACGCTATATTCGGGTTATGAAATTAATTTTATCGAATTAGAAAAACTTTCTTCTGAAACCAGATTCCTTTATCTTAATCTGAATTCGTGGTACTACATGTCTGTTACTCTGCACAAAATTCTGGTATATAGTACGGGGGTTATTAAAACATGCATTTTTCTAATCAGGCAGCTCTCTGAAGAATCCCAAGAGGCCCGGAATAAAGATTGTAGTAGATTCCTCGAGCATCATACGAGGAAACCGTCACGTATTTCCACGAATATACATTTGTTGAATATGCTTTTGACAACGCCCGATCCTGTAATCAACTAACTCACAGAATCGCCTAGAAAGAGAACCGAGAAATAACCGGTGAAAGTTCTGAATTTAATTGTCCCGCCTTCAATACCAACACATCAGGTAGCAAGTGATTTTCATCTGTGTGACGATGAAGATTACTTAGTACCTGATTCGTTTGATTGTGAGATTGATGATGAGTCATGTGGTGATTATTATTAGTCTTCAGTATAATTTGTTAATTTAATTTTGTGTTGTTTCTTTCTATATATATTGTACTTTTTGTTAACGTAGTGGTAGGTCCATAATTATTTTTTACCAAAAATTTGCTTCTTTACTACCAACAGGTTATTTTTGACATCTGTTTCCGTTCCGCAAGAGAGCAATATCCGGTGGGTAAGATGAATTGGGCAAAACATCCTAACTAAAGTTTAACAATTTTTCCGGGGTCCTGATTGAAACATGTGGTCGTGCAGAGTCACGATGCAAGACCACGCAATTGCTGCCTTTCACTGATCTAATTGTGAACAATAGAGGTCGGTGTTGATGATTTGAATGAAATGTTTAGGCTTCTTTCCATTTCAAATGTGGTCCTTATAGCAAGCATCTAGCTCGCGATGAAACCACTGCTCTCACGAGGCTTACGCCAAGAAGAGGCACTAACTAATACTAGTGGTAATGGTTTGATTACTTGGAAGAAACTCAAAGTGTATGGGTCCCTTTCAATCTCACGAAATGCAAAGCATAATTTTCTTTGAATGAAGGCTGTCTTTCGGCGTATATAAAACCGCTGAACCAGGTAACCGTCATGATTTTTTCATTGCACATTATTGTACATAATCCACTTTTCAGCATCAGTTACCATTCGCTGGAACCCCAGTATTTTTTTTCAGCAACATCATACGAAGAGATTCGGTCCAGCACACTAGGCTAATTGAAAAGTTACTTACTACTAGTAAAAGAACTAAATATAGAAGAAAAAACTAAATAAAGAAGAAATATAATCTACTACATTTTGAAGTTTCGTCCGTTCATATCGTGAAGTTTTAAGACTATAGGTCAATTTATTCGTACAAAAACAGCAGTTTAAAGTAAATATATCAGAGTGATTTTTTAAAATGGAAAATATTGAAAATCGTGTAGTACTTAAATCCTTTGTGAAAAAAAGGTTTAAAGGCAATGGAAATTCATATAGAAATGGTAAATGTATTGGGGGAGTGCTTCTTCAAAAACAATGGTTTGTGGCCAGGTGAGTTTCAAGGTGGTCGTACAAGCCTGGATGATGATCCCCGTTCTGGTTGTCTAACAAGTGCAACTACTGAACAAATAATTAATTTTATACATGATATGGTTATGCATGACCGACAATTGACTTTGAGTGAAATTGCTAAGGCCATGGATATCTCAACTGAACGGGTGTTTCATATATTGAAATAGGAATTGAGCTTTAGAAAGCTATGTGCAAGATGGGTGCCGAATTTGTTAAATTCTGATTAAAAACAACTTCGAGTAAAATTTTCTAACCAACATTTGGATCTTTTCCAAAAGAATAAAATATATTTTAAACGTCGTTTTGTAACTATGGATGAGACTTGGGTTTTGCCACTATGATCCTAAAATGCAACAACAAACCGCAGAGAGTAGACTCAGTTCGGTTGTTCAGCTCCGAAGCAGGCAAAGTGGTCAAAAGCGACCACTTTATGTAAAAGGCATTTTGTTAGTTGATTACCTTTAAACTAGTAAAATAATAACAGGACAATATTACTCAAACCTTTTGGACCAGAAAAGGCCTGGTTTAGCGAAAAAAAAATCATTTTTCATCAAAACTCTGACTTTCATCTGTTCCCAAAGCTCAAAAAACTCCTACCTTGCAAAATGTTATTCATCAAATGAAGAATTTATAGCAGTCGTAGATGAGTATTTCGAAGGAATTCCAGAAAATCACTTCAGAGATGGCATAAATGAATTGGAGAACAGCTGGAAAAATTTATTGTGCTTAAGGGAGAATATACAGAAGAATAAACTCATTTTTTCAACTATAAACATGTTTTATCATTTCCTCTTCGCGGACTTTTCAATTAGCCTAGTATTTCACTCAATAAGTTCGTGAGAGACCATTTTACGTACCCATTTTTTTTTCAAATGATCAAACAATGTCGATTTACCAATGTTTAACTTAGCTGCTATTTTCACGGACGGTATTTCCTCGACATTATAGCTTGTAAGACAGCTAGAGCGATTTCAGTCTTCCAAGTAAACATTTCCATCCCTGAATCGACCGTTTTTGATGTTTTCGAAATATAAAAACTAACTTGTCCTGAGTAAATGCGCTTATGGACAGATATTTTCAATTTGATGCAACTTAACTAACTGAAGACAAATCTAAGCGAATCTGAACTGAAACATTGTAAATACCACAGGAATTAATAATATGTAAATAAACATTACTCATCCAATACACATTTTTGTTTACAAGTTTAAAAATAGTAATGTAAAATACTGATGCACTTTCCGGCAACCCAGCATAATTCTTACCAACCAGTTGCAGATTTCATTTTGTTTTGTCCATAAATTCAGAATGTCACTTCTCAAGCTTCGCATTTGCCTGGTATATCACCATGTGATCTTTTTCTTTTTTTTATATAACGAAACAAAACTTGAATACATTAATTCATTATTAATGTTTTATTCGATTAGTATGTATGCTATGTATTCGGAAATATTATGTTTCAATGAAAATATTTTTTTAAATCAAAACGACAAAATACTGTCAAATATGATAAACATTAAGGGTTAAAAACAAATTTACGCAACGAAAAAAAAACAGATGAGCCAATCAAAGGTTTTTTAATGGACCATTCGATATCGCTCTTTGTGTAACATAATCCTTGCCCACATACGAAATACACTCGCTCCAGTCAACAAAACTAATTCATTTTGATTGTACCATCGTTGTTGCAACATGGACAGATGTTCGTCAGATTGTCTACGGACAAAGTGCTATAAAAAAGAATGAAAAACTATCGTTACAAAACAGTGCTGCTCTAATTTCAAATTAGTGCGCTGACCGCAAACATTACGAGAGTTATATAATAGTATAATAGTAAAACTATTTTACTTGTGTTATTTGATACTGCCAGAGTACGGTCCTTCTTTAAAAATAAAAGAAATCGTTTCTAATGTTAGAATCAGATAGACACTAAAATTGTATTTTTGTTCACTTTAAAAAGATCAGTCGCCGTATATCACTAGTATTAGTTACTAGGGTTGGTAACTAAATTCATAGTATTTTGTAGTTCACAGTATATCTGCACTAGAGGTAATTTCAATTTAAACAGAACATGTCGTTATACGCGAAATATAATATTGATCAAATGTCATTGCAGCAAAACTCAATTTCACTAATAACGCCTGTAATCTGCAATCTGCAAAGAAATTCGGCGGGAAATAATTCGACCACGTAATTTTGCTTGCAATAATTATATGGATTTTTTCGCCCTGTTGCTTGTTTAATAGCTTTATTGAAGCCACAGATTTTCACCATAATAACATTGCATTAAACAGTAACCTTTTCTGAATGCATCTTCTTGAATCGAAAACAAATTATCTGCCCTCAAGCTGGTTTGGTTTGCTGAAATATTATGGATACTTAATCCTATTTCTACATTTTGCTGCGACAAATAAACTGTCCAAAGTGATTATACCTCGAATTATTCAGTCCATGCTTTTTAACAAAAACGCTAAAACGAGTAAAATAGGTCACACAATTAAGGCAATTTTAAGACATTATTTTAAAAAGGCTTCAAGACGCTGCTCATAAGATTTGCGAAGTAGAGGGGGAAGATGTCATGTCAATTTGCATTGCTCAACTCCAGTTTCAACGCAACAACCTACGCCTTCGATTGAAGTGTGTAAATACCTCTTCAAAAACCCTACTGATTTTCAATTCCTCAGACAGACTGTTACCTGCGATGAAAAATGAGTTTATTTCAATAATCAAATATTTTAATAATAACGCAAAGCTGTGAGTTATGCCCAAGCAACCAACTATTCTGGTATCAAGGCGAGGAAGATTTGCCAAAAAGGTTATGCTCTGTGTTTTGTAAAATTTTGGAGAAATAATTCACTTTGAGTTGGTTCCTGATGGTAGGGTGATAAAATCAGAACACTGCTTAGCCCAACTTGAGAGAGTACACACTGTTCTGGCCGTAAAGAGCCAGTTTTGTTCAACCTTAAAAAAGTCCTGCAGCAAAACAAGCAAGGCATGCACTTCACATCTGACCACCTCAAAAATAAACGATTTGAACTTTGAACTTCTGAACTTCTACCTCATCTAGCATACAGTCCCGACCTCGCTCCGATAGATTACCATGTCCTTGTCTTGCTTTTACGAAAAAAAAAAAAAATCTGGACTGAAAAAAAAGTAAAAACTGGACGAGTCGAGTTTTTCGCCTCCAAAGACCCACCGTGGTACAGAAGACGAGTGTTGCTTGTGGAGTTACTTGCTCAAAGGTGGATTGAGGTCATAGAAAATAACGGCCTATATTTCGAGGAATGGGCTTCTGATAGTGGATAATTAAATACCTCAAAAAGGCAAATACTATTTTTACACCCTACTTTGTATCAATAGATGAGAATGTACATTATGTCATGACAAAATCCTGGTCTGCTTTAAGAAAGCATTATAATTTATAATGTTTTAAGCATTTATGTTTTTGTGTTAAATGAATATTTGCATTAACAAGCGGGGGCGCGGTGTCGAATCGACCGCACATGATCCATTTTTTCGGACATAAAATCTTATATCTATTTCTCATAAATCTTATAAGTATTTCCCATCTTTAGCAGCCTCTTGAGCTACTAGTGAGCTTTCACCACGTAGACAAAAGACTATCACCTGCACAAAACTAAAACAGTTGCACGTCATCGATGACGCTATTGAAGAACAGTAGAAATACCACTACGTTAATTAAATAATAAAATAATCAAATGGAATGTATTCAATAAATTTCAAATTTACAGCTGGATTCGGTTGGCAGCATATGCAACGTTGCCGAGTTTCACATTTTTCTTGTTGATATTTATTGACGCGTTTGGAGGTTATCCCATTTGAACCTGAACGTTTACTTTGATTTTTTACCTTACAATCGAAAACAGCTCTTTTAAGGACTACCACAGTGTTATAATTGAAAAATGTCAAATCATTTAAATAGTTGTTGTCAAGAGTTTGTAGCATCTCTGATACACTATTTTAAACAAGAACGAGATAATAATAGTCTATTGTTACCCTTGCGGCTGTTAAAGATGTATAAGTGAATTGCTAATAATTGGATATGTTTAGTTTAAGTCATATATATATATATATATATATATATATATATATATATATATATATATATATATATATATATATATATATATATATATATATATATACATGATACAAAATCTGCCAACCCGCATTGGACCAGCGTGGCAGATTACGGTCCATACCTTCAACATGGTATTTCAATATGTTGAAATATGACAGTACAACCTCAAACACGGCCCTCATTCCGATTCAATATGCAGCTAGTGCAAAAAACCCTGGAAGAAAACAAAGGAATTAACAAAGCTAAACAGAAGCTGAGAAAGAAAAGAACGAAATATATGCTTTAAAGCGTGAGGATGGCACAGTGTGCAGGGCGCGTACCCAAATGTTAGAGATTGTCAGAAGGTTTTATTCCCAGTTATATGAAGATCAGAGCCAGTCAGGGACAGCAATACCCAAGGAAGAACAATATATAATGCCAGATATCCTAGTGGAGGAAGTAACAAATGCTATAGAATTGATGAAGAACGGCAAGGCTCCAGGAAAGGATAGTGTAACTGTCGAAATGCTAAAAGCTGGTGGTCGGACGTTACATAAAACACTGGCAAAATTATACTCAAAATGCCTCAAAGAACAAAAAGTACCTGACTTATGGAAAAATGCAGAAGTGATGCTTTTACATAAAAAATGAGCACAGGAAGATTTAAAGAACTACCGTCCAATAAGCCTCCTATCAGTGATGTACAAAGTTTTCACTAAGATAATTTCTAAAAGAATATTAAAAAAACTGAATGACGCACAACCAAGAGAACAAGCAGGATTCAGAAGTGGATTCAGTACAATGGATCACATCCAGGTTGTACAGCAGGTCATAGAAAGGCACAACGAATACACCATGCCACTGTGCTTGGCTTTTATCGACTACGAAAAAGCATTTGATTCCATCTCAAAGCATGCGATAATGGATGCACTGCTTAGCCAAGGTGTAGAGAGAGCCTATGTAAACCTATTAGAATCGATATATGATGGAGCTACAGCCACAATTCACCTTGATGATCTTGAAGTGGGAATTAATATAGAACGAGGTATACGGCAGGGTGACGCAATATCGCCTATTCTTTTCTCGGCTGGCCTTGAAGAAGTATTCCGTAAACTGGATTGGGAACAGGATGGTGTAAAGATCAATGGTGCAAACTTAAACCATCTTAGATTTGCAGATGATATTATTCTCATTTCACAAGACCCAGAGGAGCTGCAAAGACGCATACAAGAACTGCAAAGGTCTGTAGAACCATTTGGCTTGAAAATAAACCTGAAAAAGAGTCAGGTTATGTTCAATAACTTCGCTCAGGACAGAAGAATTTCAGTTTTAGGAAGGGATTTAGAGATTGTGGACAGCTTTATATATCTTGGGCAGAGGATTTCAATGGAGGGGAATACCGCCCGGGAGGTGGAACGGCGTGTTAAATGTGGCTGGCAGGCATTTGGTAGGCTCAACATAGTGTTTAAAAGCAGACTCCTACTTTGCCTGAAAAGAAAAGTATTCGATTAGTGCGTTCTACCCGTTATGACATACGGAAGTGAAACCTGGACACTCACATCGCATTCAATTCAAAAACTTCGGGTGGCACAGAGGGGAATGGAAAGATGTATGCTTGGCATTACAAGACGAGACAGAAAGTCCTGCGCATGGATCAGGGAACAAACAAAAGTATGTGACATCATTGGAAGAGTAAAACAATTGAAATGGAGATGGGCAGGCCATATAGCGAGGCGATGGGACGACAGATGGACCAAGGCAATCCTGGAGTGGATACCGCTTGATCGCAAACGTCCGCAAAGAAGACCGAAAGCACGATGGATTGATGACATCGTTAAGTATATTGGACCCGAGTGGCAGAGGAAAGCCCAGGACCGTGAAGGTTGGAAGCATGCTGAAGAGGCCTTCATCCTGCAGTGGATCGATACGGGCTGATGATGATGATGATGATGATGATGATGATATATATATATATATATATATATATATATATATATATATATATATATATATATATATATATATATATATATGTATATATATATATATATATATATATATATATATATATATATATATATATATATATATATATATATATATAAATTTCAGTTGTGGGCAAGAAAAAATTCTTACAACATTGCACAAGAAGAAAAAAGATATCACAATGTTTCACAGCAAAAGGCAAACCTGAATATTCTAGTCAATTCGAATTTTCTGACAGGGCTATACTTGTGTTTTTATGCAAAAAAAATAGATCTGTGATAATACTATCATTACTTCATTGTGCAGCTGAAATAGATGAAAGTACAAATAAAAAACAGAAGCCAAGCGTACTAACTTTTTATAATAAAACAAAATAACAGATGGACTTTGATACTATTTTTTTTGTTATCTAGATATTGCAGGAATAAACGCCATCTTGAGGTGAAATAAAGTAATTATAGAAAAAAGGCGAAAATTTACGTGAATTTGTAATGCAGCTGTTAAAAGAGTATGTTGACAGAAGAGCTACGATGGTCAACCTTCCGAGAAAAACTGAAAAGAAAAATTAGAGACCACATAAACATAAATGACAGAAACTCATATAATGACCCAGAAACAAGTTCCAGCTGCAAAATATGCCCTGTTAAAAAAAAAGAGGCAATCCAAGACACAATGTGTATCTTGTCTGAGGAATATTTGCCAGAACCACACTACATTTTTTTGCAATGAATGTTACCGTGATGAAGAGACTGGTGATGAAGAAAATTAAACCTAATCTAACGCATGCAATATAGACAGTTGATGTTGTTACTGTTTCATTGATCTCATTATCAAATTTGTTACTTTTATAAATTTGATTTTATTTTATGTTTAAATGAGAGTTATGCTGCTAGAATGTTTCCTAATTCAAAGAGAATATGTATACGTATAATTAAACTTAAAATTAAGAGACAAATACAAGTAAATAATAAAAAATTGTTTTTATTACTTGATCTCGCCATGGCATAATTTTATAAATTCAATTTTATTTTATATTTAAGCAGACTTTTTGTTAAACGCGAAGAGATTTAGTACTAAACACCAAATCACTTTTTTAAACTTCTCAACGCACGTTTCGCTAACCATTTTAGCATCATCAGGAGATGGTTTAATCTAATCCTAAAACTAAATTATGTTCTATTTATATGATAACCCTATCTAATGAAGCGTGCAAAAATCATGAAACGTGAAGTTTACTGAGCGTATCTATATTGTGGTCACATTCGATTGCATGTTGGGCAACACAAGATTTTTCATTTCTCCCATATCTAATGTGGACAATGTATTCTTTATATCTCGTTTATATGGATATTTTTGTTTTCCTAATTGTATCAACCATTGATTCTCCAACATACATCTTGGCAAAATGGTTCACAAAGAAATTTGAAAACCTACCAAACCAACTATCTTCCTGTTCTGAGAAAAAAAAACATCACTACTTCGAGATACATTCCTAAAGATTCGTATCATAGCTTCCAAAATAAGATGGCTAGTTTAAATTTTTTGGTAAATGAGATTAATCAATTTTTCATTAAACAAAGATAATTATAACAACGAATTAAAATAAATTAGGGAGGTATCCGAAGTGAACGGTTATAATAAAAATATTGTAGATAAAATAATTAGAAAACACGTTGAGAAAATTATTGAAAGAGCCTTTGACTTTTCAAATGGATCAGAACAAAAATAATTCATGCTAATACCGTTTGATGCTCAATTAACACGAGAGCTGTATACTGGACAAACTAAAAGATCCACATTAGATATGGGAGAAATGTAATCAAACATGACCACAATATAGATATTAGTAATTTAAGACTGGTTAAAAGTATAAACAATTATAGGGCTTTGGATGTCTATGAAAGCATTCAAATAGAAAAATGTAAGAAAACCATGAATCGGGATAAAGGACCTATTCCGTTCAGTCAACTTTTTCAATTATTAATGTAACGCTCAGTAAACTTTATGGTTTCAGATTTTTACACGCTTCATTAGGTAGGGTTATCATATAAATTGAACATAGTTTAGTTTTAGAATTAGATTAAATCATCTCTTGATAATACTAACGTAGCGAAACGTAAGGTGAGAACTTTAAAAAAGTGATATGATGTTTAGGGGTAAATCTCTTCGAGTTTAGTGTTTCACACCCAAGGTTCCAATAGAAGAATTGAAAATTTTTGTTAGCAAATTATTTCGTAATTTAAAGTTAGTGTGTCTAAATAAAGTGTAATAGAAAAACGAGTTTTTTAAAATTTGTCTTCTAAATCTGAAAATTCTTTAATAGGTCTTTAAAACAAATGACCACGCGCCCACTTGAATGTTAATATAGTACTCTTCTAAGAGTTCTATATATAGTAGGTGTCTAAATAATATAATTATTAAAAAAAACAGTACAATAGTTACCAACTTACATTTTTTTTTCATACAAAATAATAAAGAAACGCTAATACAAATACAATCTTCAAACACAAAAATGTTAAATTTCATTATTATCGGCATTAACGCTTTTTGCATTCAAGATTTGCTGTATCAGTAACTTCTGTTCATTTAGAATAATAAGTAAATCAAACATTTGCAATATCAGTGATCAAGATAGAATAGTTAGCATGTGTTACAAAGTACAAAAAAATAATATGCAAAACTAATCATTGCGATGGAGAATCTCACGAATACAGTTGTTAATCTAATATATGTATGATAAAAAAGATAGTCGTAGTATTGTTGTTCGTAAAATCTACAAAGCGAATTACGCAATTACCGGAAAACTAGTTTAAAGGCAAATTGTCGAATTAACGCTAATGGTAACCAGCGCTGCATCGTCGTTTCGGTACCCTGTTAATCCTATCGAGCTAATTCGGTTACAATAATCCAATTTTAATTTCATTATGAATTGTGCAGACTCTGGCGTGAAATCCGTACCGCTTAAATTCCTGCTAATTTTCGAATTAACCTATTTTTCGCACTGATAGTGGATAATTCAGAATAATATCCAACTTTACTCTTGTCTCATCGATGATTATTGAATAAAAAAATGCCGCTGGTTTAATTCGAAATTAGTTGATTGTTTTTAATAATCATACCAATAAGATGTCCTAAGGATCACTCCGTATATTTTTTGCAATAATCGTTAAAAACTAGACTTTGTAAAGTTGCTGTACGACGATCGTTCGGAGATTAAATCATCTCCTGATAATGCTAACATGCTTAGTGAAACAAGCGTCGAGAAGTTTAAAAAAATGATTTGTTGTTTAGGGGCAAATCTCGTTGAGTTTATTAGTTTATGTGATTTCAACTTGACGATCATACAAAAAGTGTCATTTCGATAAAACAGTAGGATGTTAAATTGAAACCTGATTTTACATTATAAGTTGAAAGAAATCTACATGCAACTGAAAGAATCTTCAATGAGAAATATACCGATCGCCCTATCTCTAGAGCGAACTTGCGACAGCTAACGCAGAGGTTTCAGGTAACGGGTAGTATTCAATTTTGTGAAGTAATATCTGGAAGAATAGCCCAAGAACCTGGATATTCAAAAACTATTTGTTGCAGCGGCGAATCCTTCTTTTATCTGAATAAAAATGTAACTACTCAGAATCTAAGGTACTGGAGTGACTCGAATCCTTATTTCTTTCGTGAGAACCACACACAATTTCCGGGAAAAGTCAATGTGTGTCCAGGGATCTTGGGAAATCACATAGTTGGACCTATTTTCTTAAATCCAGAATGCTACTGAAACACTAATTTTAGAGATTCCAGAGGAAAATCTTTATGAATTTCGAGATCTAGAAGTAATTTTTCAACAGGATGGTGCTCCTCCACATTGCTATGGCGCAGTAAGAGTTTATCTGAATGAACAGTATGCCAACAGATGGATTGAACGACGGGGTACAATAGAGTGGCCCGCTCGATCTCCAGATCTAACGCCGTTAGGTTTCTTTTTATAGGGGTACTTAAAATCTAAGGTATACGTTACGCAACCCGATAACATAGAGGTTTTGAAACCGAGAATTACGGAATAATTTAGGTAAGAGAAGAGTTTTATAACAGGGTGTTATACTGTCCGCAAGAAGAGGGCGCCCATTATGAGCATTTATTTTAATCATTCCAGAACGTTCTTGCAATACTTTTGATATTACATTTTACTTCCATCATTTTGTTAATTTGGAATAAAACTTATTGTTTTCGATTAAATTAGTATTTTATTTCTAAGTGTAAGCTCAAAATAATTTAAAAAATACACACTTTTACAGGGAGACCATAGACGGGCAATATTTAAATAAACCAATCCCAACAGTTTTTGATTGAAGTAAAACGTGTACTTGCTCTTTTCAAAATAGTTTATAGTCAATATTTTGCTAGTTCAATCAGGTTAATTGTTATTAAATAAAGATAGGGCTTAAAGTAGAAATCGCAATTACATTAAGCATTAAAATAAAATTGCGGCCATTTTCCGTTGTATCGTTTACTACGAACCAACCCAAACACAGCACTTATTTTGAAAATCAAGCAACAAAGAACACGTTTCATTCGTGCTTTTAAATAATTAACCAGCGAATATCATGAAAGCGCTTTTACAATGACCAACAGGCACGACATAATCAATGAGGACCAGTGTAAATCACTTTAGAGATGACACTCCTGATAGTGATGCCAAATAGACCATTCAGTATAATTACGATGGGAACATTTATAATCTTACGACATGTTAGTTAACTATAGGAAATGGCTTTCTTTTTAATTAGGGATAAAATTTGACATATTCAATTTAAACTTTGCGACTTTTAAATTAAAGTTTTCATCTAACTAATTTCAAATTAACTTGGCAATAAAAAATATACGTGACCTACAAAGTATGCTACTTTGCTTGGTAAAAGCGCAGTGACTAATGTTGCAGATAATTAACTAAAAGTCCTCTTTAATTAATTAAGCATCAAAACAATGTTTCACAATAGAACAGCCTATTATGTAATACCGACCATTGTTTGTATTTTTTGGAGACAGGGAATGCGTGAAGATGGAAATTGCTTTTTATTGCACCCTCTACATCAACAACTAGGTAACAGTATATATAAAAAGTGTTTTTATGGAATTACATTTAAAATATTTGAACTTTCCAGAAAGACATCCAGAGCTGTCAAAGATCAAAAACGAGGGGCGTTAGAGAAGAGGGGCGTAAGAAAGTTATAAACCGCAGCCACTACTAACAAAGAAACTTTTAGCAACATACAATATAGCGAGTACGAAAAATAGTGTAGTGGGCTCGCCGAGAAAAGTATTAAAAAGCAAAAAAAGGTTTACCCGTGGTCTACGTGGGTGCTTAGCCATTTTTTAATTCACCACCCAAATGGCCAGAAAGCATCTCCCAAGACCGGTTTCTGGCCTTAAGCCGTCAGTTGTGAACTCTGGGGAGTAGGTAGATTGAGGCCTCGGAGAAAATCAACTAGATTCACTTGAAAATGGCTTCAAAGTGGAAGCCGAAACGTCGAGATTTTACAAATCTAAACCGCGGTTCTACCCGAGAACCTAGTAATTCTTTAATAAATCAACGGATCGACACCAGGAATGATTTAGAAACACTATCTACCATCCGTGAAAATATTTGATGTAACATATATATAGACCCACACAGTGAGCCCATTAAGTATCAGTACTAGTCCCGGAAAATGTGATTAAAACGATATACCTGGCATTTTTTATGAATTATTATTTGTAGTATAAGTATTCTCCTCTCGCTTCAATACATTAGTCACATCGATTTAATAGGGATTCAAATGCGTGCTCCAGTTCATTTTGTGGAATAACCTCCAAAGCACGTGTCGAAGCTGTTTGGATGGTCTGAATGTTTCCAAAAAACACCCTTTCAACTTTAATTTCAACTTTGGGAACAAGAAGAAGTCGGAAGGGGCTAAATCTGGTGAATACGGGGGGTGGTTGATCACACAGACTTTGTTTCGGGCCAAAAATTGACGCACAATTAACGATGTGTGACTTGGCGCATCATCGTCCAACACACTCCAGGTGTCTGGATCGCGATATCCTGGCCGAATGCGATAGATTCTGTACATTAATCGTTTCAGGACTTCTAAGTAGTATTGCCCAGTGACAGTTTTGATCAGTTGGAACGAACGTTCGAAGTTTTTCGTATTTTTTTTTGCCTGTGGTGAATTTTTCGACTTCCATTCTGCACTTTAGCGTTTACTTTTTGGATCGTATTGAAAGCACCATGTTTCATCCCCGTACCAATTAAATTCAGAAAGTTTTGATCATTTCTGGCGGCTGCGACGACCTCTCTGAAATGATTGACACAGTGATTTCTGCTCCTCCGTCAATGTGTGTGAAACAAACTGTGCACACACCTTTGTTTTACCCAAATCCTTGTGAAGAATGAACCGAATCGTCTATTTGCCGATATTCAAAGTATCTTCCGTCATTTTTAGTGAAGCATTGCGATCATTTACTACAAAATCGCGAACTTTTTCGATCATTTCGGGAGTGTGTCATCTTCTAACGACATTCTGCCATCCAAAAAAGTTTTTGCCACAGAAAAACATTTGTTCTGCTTAAACAATCATCGCCGTACACTTGCTGCATCAACCGGAATGTTTCCGACGCAGTTTTATCGAGTTTTGTGTTAAATTTAATAACAATTAATTGTTCCATGATTTTATTTGTTCATCAAACTTTTTTGGCTTGTAAACAAGACGTCATAAAATCAACAAATGTCTACCGATTGTGGTAAAGTGGGTTTCGTTAGGTCCCGGAATGTTCAAGCTTTGAAACGACGCCGCTCGTCAATAGATGGCGTGACTGGTTGCTGAGATATATTTTAAGCACTCATACCTAATGGACGCACTGTGTATATATAATTATATTTTAGTTTTTAATGAAGTTTTAACCAATATAATATTTATGAATTGAGTATACGTTGAAGTGAAATACCAGATAAATAAGCTAGTAGCTGTTGTATTTCACCAATACTGGTTTAACAGCTGTGAAATACGAATCAATATTATAGATTGCAAAGTTGGAATGTCTTATTTAAGTTAGGCTTATGTGAAAAATATTGTTACAACGATTATAATAGATGTTGGGTGATGAAGCACCATAATCTTTAAATAGCTTACTAGTGTTTTGTAACGGGACGAGCCGAGCGCGAGATAATTATTAAACAAACTTTAGAATTACTTGATAATGACGCTAATTAAATAAATAATTAAAAAAAACTAATAGATGATGAAGCCTTTATGATATCGTGGGGATTCGTCAATAACATAGGGTATAGGTCGTTATAGACGAACCAACGCCGGCATCAATGAAAAAAAAAGAAAATTTCGACGAAAAAAATTATGTATGCTGACTGAGAAGAAGGAAGACGAGAGAGTGTTATAGCGTCCAGGTATACATATTTTTTTTTTTATTTAATATCCATTACCCTTAAGGATATGAGATTTGATGCTACATAATATATGGTGGGGCACGTGTCACGCACCATTTTGTTTTCCTGCTATTATTTTTCGTGATATTTGTGACAGTTTAGGTTTGGCTGTTATGTAGTACAGACATACAAGTTTTATTATGGACAGATATACAAATATATACAAAAATAAATTGTTATAATTTACATTAAAAAAATAATTCACTTATTGCAACTCAACGTGAATTTAGGCGAAAATATCCTAATTGTCCGGCGCCTTATAAAACGACACTTTACCGTTAATTCAAGCTATTTCAAGAATTCGGAAAATATGGGACAAGCTCTGCATTACAGGGCGAAGCACTGAAACTGTGTGAAGCACTGAAAATATTGCACGTCTAGAGCAAAGTGTGGAGGAGTCTCCAAAAACGTGCTGCAGATTCGACGAAGTGCTGCACAATTGAAATTTCTCCAAGCAGTTTACACCGAATTTTAAGAAGTCTATAAGATTGAAATTGTTCAAGATCTGTTGCTTACAGGCAATAATAAATGAATAGAATACAGTAATGCCATCACATCACCTGATTTGACGGTTCCGGACTATTTTTTATGGGGATTATTGAAGGAAAAGGTTTACATAAATAAGCACCAAACCATTCGACAATTCAAGGAAAACATCCGTGCTGAAATCGCTGCATTAACACCTGGTATGTTGACAAAACTTATTGAAAATTTGTTAGAAACGGTATAAAGTTGCATTGCTGCTAATGGCTCACTTGGCTTGATTGACGTAATTTTCAAAAAAATAAAATTTAAAGATGAATATACAAAATATGTCGGAAAAATAACGGGACTGTTTAAATAAAAAAAAAAACAATAATTTATATTGCCAAAATTATTTCTTTTCATTCAAAATATAACGTTTCCGCATCAAATCACCGCTGGGCACGTTCAACCAAGGTTAGCATGGATTTTTATGTCGTTTTTTGGAATAGCATCAATTACCCTTGCTATAACTTCTTGGACTTGTGTAATACAGTTATAAAAGGTTCCTTTCACCGCTAGTTTGAGTTTCGGGAACAGGGAATAGTCACACGAAGATAAATCTGGCAATTACAGAGAATTTTGAAGCACACAGACTGTTTTTTCACCAAAAATTAACTAACTGTCTGTGTAACTTAACGACTGTCCTATGAGATGCTGAGAGAGACCAACTTCCCAACTGCCCGATATTTGGTCCTCAATTGAACGATTCTCTTCCGCAATCGCTCCATAACACTCAGATAATATTCTCCATTATTTTACGTACTTTTTCCACCAACTCATCGGGATTTTTGTTTTTTAGCCGCCTTAGCTTTTGGTCGTCTTCCAACGCATCGCGACCGACCTGGAGTCCCTTATGCCACTCGATCACACGTGTACGAGATAAGCAATCATAACCATAAACTTTTTTCATCAATTGAAATATTTCTGTAGAAGATTTTGAGCTTGAAACAAAATTTAATATTAGCTCTCTGTTCCGTCATGTTTTTGTGTTGTTGTAAAACGGCTACTCTAATAAAGAAATGTGACAACATTTTTTATTTCGAATTTTAAGATTTCTCAAATTATGTTAAAAAAAAATAGGAAAATATTAAAAAAATATTATTTTAGTAGCTACTGAAGAAATCTGGCAACGCCGGAAAGCATTGTTTATTAATTTTTCTTAGTCAAGTTATTTTCTACAACTTTGTATTTGAAAGTACTAGTCTATCACTTCAAATAGGAAAGTTAGCCTATGTTATGTTTTTCATTAATAATAATTTCATGTATGTCATGAAATTCCTAACCATCCTACAACATATCTAGAGAAGAAAATGCGCTCTGTCATCAATACTTCTAACATTCCTTCATATGATAAAAAGGTTTTTAATACCTCACGAAAAATCTTCTTGTATCCCAAAAATGTACGGTCTCCCAAAAATTCATAAAACTGATCTTTTGGACCTGATTGGACTGATTCCTCTTCGTCCAATTGTCACACAAATCAGCATGATATTTAACAAAAACTCTACAGCCGCTCGTGGAAAAATCAACGTCCTATATAAAAAATTCCTCTCATTTCATTAACCTTCTTCAAAGGCACTGTATATCCGAAAGTGACATTCTTGTTAGTTTCAATATTGTCTCGTTATTTACAATCCCCCTTCCAGAAACCCTAGACATTCTGAGAAACAAACACCACATATTAACGGATATTCTTAGTCTTATTCAACATAGCATGTTGAATACATATTTCATCTTCAAAAATAAATTCTTTAAACAGATTTGTGGAGCTTCTATGGGCTACCCTCCTTCTCCGGTCATAACGAATATTTTTATGGAATATTTTAAAACTCAAGTCATTAATAGCAGTCCCTTGAAACCTACATGCTGGTTCAGATGTGTAGATGACACCTTCGTCATTTGGCTACACGGAATACAATCTCTTAATCTGTTCCTTTCGCATTTGAACAGTATACATTCCCAGGTCTAATTTACAATGAAGACTGAAAACAATTCTGCCCTCCCTTTTTTTGACGTTCTAATATCAAAAAGACCAAACCAAAGCTTCTCCTATTCAGTCTATCGTAAACCGGTTGGTTGTAGGTTTGTACAAACTGTTATCTAAATGCGAATTCACATCATCATCCATCCCTATTAAATTTGGTGGTCAAAACTTTAGTCACAAGATCTTTAATATTGTCGGAAAAGGAACATAGGCAAACAGAACTTAATTCCCTACAAACGGCCCTAATTCAAAATGGCTATGACAATAAATATATCTAGTTTTCTTAGACACCTGGTATATATGAGATTCCTTGTTCTGGCTGCTCCCAATCATATATCGGCCAAACTAACAGACGTATACAAAATTGCATATACGAGCATTGTCTTGTCGTCCGAAAATTGAATCTCACCTCTACTATAGCAGAACATTATATCCAAACGGGTCACAAAATAGATTTCGACAAGGCCATAGTAATCGCACCTATATATCTCTTCAAACCCCGCATATTTCTTGAAGCAATTGAGATCGAAAAACGCCCAAACTGCCTAAACAAGAGGAACGACAGTCTTAGAGTTCAAAATACATGGAAACCTCTTATTTCCATATTGCCCATCCGAAACCCTTCCAATCAAACTTCCCCCTCCCGTCTCACCCCAACCGAGCGCTCTGCCCATAACCTTACCTATTAATAAAGAGGTCGTGGCGACCACGTTCTTTCCTAGTTGTGAACCCTGGGAAGTAGGCAGATTGAGGCCTCGGGGCAAATCAAACTAGATTCTCTTGTAAGGTTTCAAAGTGAAAGCCGAAACGTCGAGATTTTAGAAATGTAAAACGCGGTTCTACCCGAGAACCTAGTAATTTTAACATTACCGACCGCGGAAGCCTTTCCGAACATTGTTGATTGTTGCTTCAATCGGTCAGACTATAAAACAAGAAACTGATCTCAGGAGAGAGTTATTGACATACTGGTGGCGCCTGAAAGAATTAACAGAGCACCCACATGGAATATATGTGAATTATGCACAATCTCTGCTATCCGTTAAAATATTCGTTTGCCAAAAGCTTCCGAAGCAGTATATATTAGTATCATGACACAAAGCACTAAAATAATATTTTATTCTAACAAAATTATTTTATTCTTCTTTGTCATAAAAAATTATAATTTATTCTACAAAACAATGTTAAATATCTCATACACCCACCTTATTCTCCTGATATAGTAGGATGTGATATTTGATGGTTTAAGAATGGATTTATACTACCGAAGAAAAATTTGATAAAACTACAATTAACAACTAATTGTTGTGGATGACCAGATTATAAAAAGTCATTGTTGTTACAGAAAAATAAAAATCTAATTTACCTCATTAAATATCGTTATATTGCACAAATCTTATGCCAGGACATCTAGGACACGTCCATATCGTTTTTCGACGGCTTTTTTTGTGGGCGGTGGTCATTGATTATATGTCTTCAAGCTATACAACGACCTTGCTACGTAGTAATGGTGTCAGGACGCCATCTAATATTTCACGCTAGATCAAATTCCTGAGAAGAAACGGACATCAAGCTAATTCAATAGGCACCACGGTTGTAATTTTTTACATGGATTTTATTAGGCGTGATACCGCAGATTACTTTGAAGGTCATTTTGAGTAAATATTCCTTACAATAAAGCGTAAATAACACAATGGAACAGAGATCGATACGTGGAAATAAACTTGTATTTTAGTTCCAATCATGTGATATTTAAAAATTACCAAACCCTGAGAAGATTTAGTAATGTTAAGAAGGTTTTCGCGTTACTATGTACTATCATCAGGTAATTAATTAATATCATGCTGACTAAACTGAGATATAAACATTGTGCTTGTAGAATTCTTAGATTACGAGGATGGTTCGAAAAATTCTCAGCCGGGCAAGATTTTTGAGAACAATTCAAAACATTTAAATCAACAACGTTACCATTTTTTAATTGCCTCAGTATAATGCAATTTGTCTAACCGTACGAAAGAGGTGGTTGTATCAGCTTTGACCTCATCAGTTGAAATGAATCTTCGCCCAATGAGCTATTTCTTCACGTTTAGGAAGTAATCACTGAAAGCCAAAGCTAGTAGCTTTAGGCACATGTGAAAGCACTGAAAGTATAAATCATGAAGTTGTTGAAAAAAGATCATGTTGCAAAAACAAAACTAGATGTGTTTGCAAGCGCAAATCGTGGCGAAACTTTCTTTTTGGTCAGATATGGATGTTTAGTTTGATTAGCACCCTTCAATTCATCCTGTAGAAGCCCAATAATTTTCGATAATGGTCCTTTCTGCTAGATTATTTCAGAAATCCATAACTTTTCCGGCTAATTTAGCTGATTTCGGATTCTTTGACTTTCACCTGACTTATAGGTTGAACTGCTGCTTCGTCTATAGCACGTAATGGTAAATTTGTTTCATCTACTGTTATAAAACTCAAGCGTTAAGAAACTCACCACAACGGCGCTTAAATAAGTCTAAACACTCTTTAAAAGAAATCTTTATTTAAATGTCTCTTTGGTTTTTTTTGCAACGCGGCACCCATCGAGCTGAAAGCCTTTTCATACCCAAAACATCGTATAAAATGTAATGGATACGGTCTATAGAGATGTTTACAATATCAGCAACTCCATGCACCTTCAGTCAATGATTAATCATTTTTTATGACAATTTTATGGTCATAGCGATTTTTGATCGTCCCTAGTGTTCATCATCTTCAATGGATGCACGACCACTTTTAAGTTCACCTTCGTTAGGGTTAAAACCTTCAAAATATATTACTTTTTAGCAGCTCAAACTTCAATTTTATGTTTCAGAAAAGGTCAAAACCTATTGCTTTACTCGGTTGCCATAAACAGGCATCTAAACGTATGCGTTTTTAACTTCAGCACCTAACAAATCTTACTTGACAAATATAATAGTCATTAGGTCGTATTTGCGCCTGTCTGCGTCTCTCTGTCAGGACGAGAACTTTTTAAACGACAACCATATAAAGGGTGATTTCTGAGTGTGTCCGAACTTTCGACAGGAATTGCTGTCAAGCCATCATGGCAAATACCATCCGGATGGCACATCTAATGTCTGGCGAATCCTCACGGAACGTTTAACATCAACAAGTACAATTTGCAAAATGGTCGAAATTTATTATCAAAATCAGTGTTGTGTGCGCCAAACTTATAAGGTATTTTATGGTATCTGCACCATCGCTCAACCGAGCGATGTATTCACCGAATTATCGACAAATTCCGAACGCATTTCACGCTGCTCGATATTAAAAAAACTGTACGTTCGCAAGAAAATATCGTCGATGTTGCTGGCAGTGTTAATGAAGATCCAAATTTATTAATTCCTTAATGGGGATCATTACTGAGCGATGATCAATTATTATTTAATTCCGAATTTGAATGATATTGATCTGGAAGAGATGCGGTTCCAACATGGTGGCTCCACATGTTATACAGCCAATGCAACAATCGATTTATTGAGGGAACTATTCGGTGAGAAAATTATTTCAAGGAACGGATCTGTTAACTGACCACCAAGGTGGCCAAATAACTGATTAGCGTCTTTAGATTATTTTCTTTGCGATTATGTTAAATCTTTGGTCTATGCCGATAAAGCAGCAACTATTGACGCCTTGGAAGCCCACATGACTGGGATAATTGCGGACATAAGACCTCAATTGCTTGAAAAAGTGGTTGGAAATTGGATTGACAGAATGCGCTTACAGAAATGCTTTTCAAATGCCATTAAATGTTATTTCAAATAAAATAAATAGTTTCAAGGCATCTTTGGTTGTTCTTTTATTTGAATTTAAAGTTCGGATGCCCTAAAAAAATCTAGAGATCAAGAGTATTGGCAAATATATTAAAATAGTTATAAACATAAAAGTTATGATATGTGGGTTATTAAGTGTATAGACGGAGTTAACATAGAAGGAGATATTCGAAATTACAAGTTCGTTAACGCCATACGAGAGCACCTCTTTGATACTTTTAGCTTGTGAAGTAGCCCATAATGAAACACTACAAAAAACAAAAACATAATGAAAATAATATATAATCTTACTGTGATGATGTACAAGATAGCATAGTTTTCCACTTCCCATTGCTCTAATCTGTATATTGTATAATTCAAATTAATAAAAGAGCAAATATATCTACACGAGCCTTAAAATGGATTTTCCATGATCGTATGTACCGCAAGAGATTAAGATTTTTTGATGTTTTTGATATAACTTCCAGTATAACTTGTAATAACATTGTACTGAGTTGATGCAAAAGTTCGTCGATTTTTTTTGAGAAAAATTTCTCCATCTTTCCGGAAACTCCCGCGCTCATAGAAGTTCTGATTTAAAGGGCAAATAACTAGGTGCATGTCCATCTCTTCTCTTTAATGTTCTGCTAGATTATGTCCTTAAAAATATCAACGAAGGTTAATCCGGCATCCAGTTTATCCTCAATTCTAGCTTGACGGACATTGAATACGCGGATGACATATGCCTTATGTCGCATCAATACAATAATATGATCCATATGCTAAACAAACTTGCAACGGAAGCCCAGAAAGTAGGCCTAAAAATTAACAAAGACCAAGTCGCTGAGAATCAATACCAGAAATTTCAGCCCTTTCATCCTCAACGGATCACCTATAGAAGATGTGGAGTTTTGCATACTTGGGCAACATTCTCAGAAAAATGGAGATGGAGATGCAGATCATGTTGTCAAAAGCAGAATCCGAAATGTTCAAGGAGCTTTTGGAGGAGATCAACACAATACTAAACGCAAACCAAACTCCGTATATTTAACAGTAATTTTATGGCGGTCTTGCTCTACAGATGCGAAACGTGGAAAATAACGAAGACAATAATAACAAAACTTTAGGGTATTATAAATAAATGCTTGCGAAAAATACTCCGCATGGTCTTACCGAACAAAATTCGAAACGAAGACTTCCTCCATTACGTAAACCAAACGAAATTTGAATACGAGATAGCACTTCGTAAGTGGGGATCTATTGGCTACACATTCAGAAAACAAAACAACTGTATAGCCAAAATAGCATTAGACCGAAATCCGCATGGTAAAAGAGGTATTGGAAGGCCCGTACAGACTTGGAGGAGAACCATCAATGAGGAATTAAAAAGAGTGAACATGTCCTGACAGCAAGTCAAGGTTCTGGCGCAGAATAGAACCAGATGGAGCGCTTTTAGTTGTGAACTCTTTTAGTTGTGTTTTGGCGCAGTTAGTTGTGAACAGTATTTCTCCGAACAAATAGTCTGGTTTTCAGTCAACAATTCATAATAAATGATTCCCTGCCAGCCCCACCAAATGCACAGCATAACCTTTTGCTTTGGTTGAAAGGGCCTCTCCGCGCTTACACTATTGCTTCTTACGCTTAACGTTATTCTACACAAACCATTTTTCATCACCTTGTAGTGTTTAAAAATTATCGGCCGCTCCAGCTTGTACTGTCTTGCACATATCTTGTTTCAAAGAGCACCTGGATACTCCGCGGTGACACGGGGGCCGTCGAACACCTCGCCTCGTGCGGATGACTCGTCTTGATACCAAAAAGACGGACAGTGACCTAGTAGTCGACGTCCCAGATAGTCCAGGTTAAGTAACCACTCCATCAGAGGTATGTTTATTAGTTGGCCAAGCCTTACAAAGGCATATTTTTTGATATTTTTTAGATGGTTTTAGGCTCCGGACATTTTAGACTCCGGACGTTTAAGATATGGGACATTTTAGTTACCAAACATTTTTGATACAGGGCCTTTATGGTGCCAAACGTTTTGTACTTCGATAGGTCAGTAGTCAGTCGCTCATGTTAGTTACCGGACTTTTCATTAGCCGTATATTTAAACAACGCCATAAAGGATAAAAAGCAGATATTATTTAATTATTATTTTCACTGCTATCACTAATTTATTATTTAAACACTATTTGTCTACCATCATTTTGTGTTTTACGAAAGCTAGATACGATCCCTTAGATTTTAACACTGTTAGTTCAATGTTGAACACTTTCATCTTTATTATGCCTAGTTAAGCAGGGCAGTTGTAACCATCACATTTCAATTTCTTTTTTAAATGTCTTATAATTATTTTTTATTGTCATTTTTGTGTTGAAGTTGCGCTTGTGATTATTAAATAATTTTTACAGTTAACTGAGTCATTTTGGAGTAGGTAGACCCTTTTGCCAGTTTAAGGGATTTTTTTTAATTCCGAAGAACTGGGTGACACCCATACCGCAGTGCCGGCGAGATCGATACCTGACCCACGACCAAACTACCTCCGGCGCACGGCTGCCGTAACAGTAAAAAACATACAACCTGTAACCACCCTCTTCAAAAATGGACCTATTTCGTTGCGCTTCAACAGAAATTTGCAAGCAGAAATTCGGTCTCTCAATTTTTTCTGCGTTAACTCATGCATCACGCATACATCGGCATTATTAACCCTTCTAATTTGACGTCATTGCCTTAACACTGTTAATAGTTTGATTCCAATAATTTATTCGATCTTTCTGTTCTATGCCAATCAGTTTTTAGCGCCAATATTTTATTGCCATCAGCCTTGGTCGGTTGTCCAAAACGTGGTGCATCGCTGCGATTAAAAATGTTTCCATGAAACTTTTTGAACAACCTATGGCATGCGGAATCGTTAAAGGTACCCTCGCTGTATACAGTACATCTCTTCTTTTGGGTCTGAAAAAAGCTTAACATGTCGAAAATGCTTGAAAAACTAAAAAACAACCAAATGAGACAATCTTTTCCCAAGAACTCCCTGAAATTCCAAAAACTCAAAACTCTAAACATGAAAACTGTACACATGTGAAACAAATAACACTTTACGAACTTTTGCATCAACTTGATAGACCATATCTGCGAAAATGTGCGAGTGGGAGTGCGAAAATGTCTAAGATGTCCTAAAATATCTGTGATGTTATAGAACTTCTCATAACTAAAGTCAAACAAAAACTATCGGAAATCTCATGATTACTTGATATATTAAAAATGTAGTATTTACTCACTTCTGTGATGCCTGATTGGTTCCCGATTATTTCCCAGTATAGCAAAACTCAAATGTTCTTTTCTTCGGACATTACTATGCAATCCCAAGAGAAAAAAGAAAGTTTTATACGATAAGATAAAATATTTATGATATTGTCCTCTAAAAGCAAACAAAAAAAAACAAGAAAGAAAGTTTCCTTATTCGACAAAACGTAGAATAAATAGATTACGGGATACATCGGTAAAAGATGAGTTCTTCTCGGGATCCAATTTTTGCATGACCTATTTCTCGAACTACTATGATACAGAAATCTTAGCTCGTAAATCAAACTGGTGAATCTTTCGTATTACAATGGCAAACATTACGGCATTACGGGTTATAATAAAAATGCAAACATGAAGAAGAAAATAGGATGGAAAGGAATTTGTTTGCCATTAACCAATTTTAGCGTTTTGCATTTACGATTATAAGAAAAATGTGTAAAAATTAATGAGTAAACCTTTCGGTATTTTAAAGAAATTAATAATTTTATTTTGCAATGGACTGATACAAGTATTAGGCTTAGTTAAAATTATATGAACCCTACAAAAATGGAATGACATCCACAGAAATTAATAAATATAGTAAAAATGATGCTAGGTACAACAAACAGTAAAGTACTGATAGAGGGAAGTTTCACACAACAATTTGTAGTAGAGAAGGACTACGACAAGGCGATCCATTATTAACTAACCTGTTCAATATGGTGTTGGAAATAATAATGAGGGCAAGTTATATATAAATTATTGCATTAATATTCCACCACAAAGAACAATGTATTGCATATGCAGATGATCCCGTACTTTTAACAAGATCAAAAAAGAAGTTAGAAAAACCATTAACATCATATCTATGTGATCTATTGTCTAAGATCTATTGTGAAATTTATATCAGAACCAAACTAGACCAATTCGAATATTTGGGGATTTCGATAACATCAAAAGACAAGAGGAAACCGAAATAATAAAAATAATTTTGCTGAGGCCAAAAGATGCTGAGGCCAAAAAATGTATCAAGAACAATCAAGATCCGCACAATTATTTGACCAATCGTGTTATACGAGAGTTGATCAATATGTACCAGTGTTTCAAATAAAGATTTTTTCACAAATTTATTTTTATTTTTTCAACTTAGTCTCCTTTTAGGTCTATACACTTTTCCAAACGTTTTTCCAACATTTTTAAGCCGTCTAAAAATACGATTTTTCAAACCCTCTAAAATACGCTTCCGTCTCGGCGATAACCTCTTCATTTGAGCTGATTTTTTTTCCTCCGAGCCATGTTTTCAAGTCAGGGAACAGAAAAGAGTTGCTGGGTGCCAGGTCGGGCGAGTAAGGTGGGTGCGGAAGCAAATCGTAGCTCAGTTCGTGCAATTTGGCTGCGACAATTAAAGACGAATGAGCCGGAGCGTTTTCGTAATAGAAGAGCACTGTTTTAGCCAAATGGGGTCATGTCTCCTTCAATTTCTTATCGAATCTGTCCAACAACTCACTGTAGTTCCGCCCTGAGGCATCCATGAGGATTATTCCTTTAGAATCCCAAAAAAATCGTGACCATAACCTTTCCGACTGAAGGAACCGTTTTTGCCTTCTTCGTAGCAGATTCGCCCGGAAAAATCCATTATTTTGGCATTCTTTTGGTCTCTGGCGGGTAATAATGTATCCAGGTTTCATCAACGGTGACGACTTGACGTAAAAGGTTCTGTGAATTTCGCTTAAAGCGGTCCAAACACTGCTGGTCCAGACACTGCTGGTCGTACCCGCTTGTTGTCCATCGTGAGCAATCGCGGCACTCATCGAGCCGACACTTTTCTCACACCTATCTTATCATTTAAAATCTTGATTGCCGTCCCGTACGAGATACCTACGGCCTCGGCTAGTTCGCGCACTCTGCGAGAATCATGGACCTTTTCGACGATTTCCTCGGTAACCATATCTGACGGGCGTCCTGGCCGTTCTTCATCGAAAATAGTTGTACGACCACGCTTAAACTCGATAAACCAATATCTCACGGTAGTCATAGATAGACTCCATAGACAACATCCAACACTTTTATTTCTTCGCATGTTGTTCCATCCAAAAATAAAAAACGGGTTACGGATCGATATTACTCTTTTTCCATTTTATCGAGAAATTAAAAACACGAATGATACAACTGGCTGTCAAAAAAAACTAACCTATGAATTTATCTGAAATTCATGAGGTCGTTTAACGGTCTGCAGTAAACAATGGTAACGTCAATTTCACTCGTCAACGCCATCTGTTATCAAACACGGGTATTTAATGATCAACCCTCGTATGGATGCCTAGAAAAGGCAGATTTTTGGTGAGCCGATTCGAGAAGAAGAAGGGGACCACCAAGGAAAAAGTGCGCGCAGGAGGTGAAAAGAGATATAGAGGAACCGGTAACATATAATTCGAGAGAAAGAGCAATGGAGCGCAAGAAATGGAAGCAAGTTGTAACAAAAAGAAGCCAAGGGCCTCCAAGGTATGTAGCGTTGAAATATTAGCATTATTATTATTATAAGAATGGAGGAGCAAAGTATGGATAAGTTCCATAAGATGTCATAAATGTAATTAATCGTGTTTATTCTGATACCTTGGATGTCAGCGTTGATTTAAATAATGTAAGAATAGTAATTTCAATATTTTCGGCTGTATAAAATCAAGTTTGATAAGAATCGGATGAAACTGAAGCTCACCCAACATCCAGGAATTAGCGATAAAGCTTAAAACTTCATGGCTCACAATACAACCGTGTTTAAAACAATTTAATAAAGTGCAAAGACAAGGAATGTGGGTGCCATAGCAGCTACAGTGGAAAACAAAATTCAACTCCATAGTGTTGACCACTCCAAAATTAGGTATTTAACCCCAGAAGTCAAATTTCCCGTTCTGCCGACATGCAAGAGGTTATATATAGAATAAAGTGGGCTAGTGCCAATTTTGAATGTCTAATGAAAAGGGTGTTGAGTAACCGAGAATTAACTGGACACACTAAAATCAATAATGTCTGAATGATTGTGGCGTGTTCATATATTTCTTCTTTATTTGGGTTTTATTTTTTTTTCAGTGATTCTGTATTTACATAAGAACAGACCTTTTTGATATTTTTTGAGTTTTAAACCGTCTTGAAAACCTCAAATAAAGAAAAAAACACTAAAATCAGTGTTTCCAATACTATCATAATTCCCACTCATCTACATGGAACTGAATGTTATATTATGTACCGGAAGCAAATAAGTCAGCTCGAGAGATTTCATCAAGGCTGTTTCCGAAAAATCTTGAGAATAAAATGGCAAGACTATCAGACCAATATGGAGCTACTTGAAGAAACCAACAGTTTGAGCATATAATGATTTGGTCATTGTCAAAAAGCCGATTGAATGCAATGCCATTATAATCCATTGCCTAGATGCAGGTTACTAGGATGCCAAAGCAGATCCTTTATGGTGAGTTAAAGAACAAGAAACGAAATCTCGGAGGTCCAGAAGGAAAATACAAAGTCTTAAAATTATGTCTAAAGACTTATGTCAAGCATGTCTGAATGGGAAAAGACAGCAAACGATAGAATGGCCGAGGAGACATACATACAACAAAATGGTAGGGGCGAAAAGCCAAATAAGCTGAACCGTGTGTACCAATTCTGTATCCTCTTGACCTGTTTCGGTTATTTGAGCCACTATAAAACCAATAATTCTTCTACAATGGCTCAGCAAGATTAATAGCCATGGCTGAGGTCATACTCATATCGAACTGACAGCCATCATCAGTAGTTAGAAGAAATACTTAAAAACTGTTGTTGATATCAAAATAAAACTTTGGCTTATTCCCAGCTTTTCAAGCTGCACTAAAACTTTATTTCCACTCTATTTTCACTCAATTTGTGTGACCTAAATTTGTCTAACACTTTTCTACCTGTCTGAAGAGAATCGATATACGCTTTTGTCCTATTTACTCGACTAATGCCTGAAAGATTTTTTTTTCTCATGTTAGCAGGTATAAAGTTTCTTTCAGAGGTAAATTGATACTTCGAACGTTAAACGGATGATTGGAAAAGTGGGATACGTCCGAAGCACAAATTGAGGTAAAATATAAAACACCCAACCATATTTCAACATTGCCGCTACCGAAAGAGTTCATTTTCTCATTCAGAATTGTAACAAAAAAGAACCTTAATTAAAATTTTAATTAAACTTGGAATGGACGGCCGCGTTTATTACAGATTTTGCATGATTATTTGTCGTTGGGTAACATTTCCATTACAAAACATGGAGAAAAATTGCAGCTTCGTACTGGTACTGATGATCATGGCACAGAGGCCAACATAATTCAATTAGTAATTAAATACGAGAGTCAATTCTGAAATAATATCAGTTGGATTTGGACTGCATCGCTTGGAGCTGGCAATAATGCATTATGAGAAAGAGTCCTTAGTTATATGTAGTGATAATGAAAATATCTTATCAATAAGAAATAATAATAAATCAAAACTCGTAGAAAGATAATTAAGGAAGTAAATTAGTAAAAAGGAAATGGAGGTCGATAAAAGCAATTTGATTTACTATACCATGTACTGTGTATGTAACTGTAAGTAAAATCGTATAACAATAAATGTATATCAGAAGTTTTAGACCTTAAAGGTACAACCTGGCATCAAGAAAATATTTCAATTGAAAAAAGCAGCAAAGGGTTTTTGTACCAAAAGAGTGTCAAGGATTCTGAACGTATTCTCAAAATTTAAAAAGTATGCATAATTATTCACGGTTTTTTAGACAATATTTATTATATTTATATATATATATATATATATATATATATATATATATATATATATATATATATATATATATATATATATATATATATATCTATATATATATATATATATGTATATCTATATACATATATATATATATATATATATATATATATATATATATATATATATATATATATATATATATACATATATATACCATCCGTAAAACAGTACGCGCAAACATATATATATATATATATATATATATATATATATATATATATATATATATATATATATATATATATATATATATATATGTTTGCGCGTACTGTTTTACGGATGGACAAACATGTATTAGGTTCCTTTCCGGGAGTACATCCGGTTGTCGAGTTGGTCCCTATCGGGAGCTTGCAGACGTTTCGCCAAAATCTCATTTGGCATCTTTGGTGCTTACTGTCGCTAGGTTCGGGACTTTCTGGGACAGATCGGTTTGCCGTGTGATATTTATGTCTTCTGCCCTCGGTCTTAGTAGGTAGCGATTGGCGCTAGCTCCGGCCCCCTGAGGCGCTTGCGAAGTCTTTGTTTCCAGTCGTGCTCTGGATATCGTGCTGTCTGGGTCTGCTGATCTAAGAACGCTTTTCCATGTTAACGGCAAGTGTAGAGCGTCGTCCCTCTTGTTTAGACTTATTTGCTTTTCGATCTCTATAGCTTTTCTGATCAGGCGTATCCGAAAATAGTTTAGGTTGGCTATCTCGTTGCAATCATCAAAGTTAATTGCGAGGCCTGTTTCTAGTTGATGTTGGAATAATGCCGATGTTATTTGCTTATTCCGTATGCTTGTTTTGTGTTCCTCGATTCTGGTAGATATTGATGTTATTATATCTGGCAGATATAAAAGTTACAAAATATTGAAGTTATTAACACTTACAAAATTTGAATACAGACCTGACTTTTTGATATTCTCGACCACTGCGCTGTAAACACATAAAGTATTTGTTCACTGCTGATACTGGATATGACTAGTTTTTTGTATTCTTATACGATATTTCTATTGAGTGCGTACGATGTTTGATTTGACTAGTGGAAATAATTCCTTAATACCGCTTGTTTAATTTTTGAGTACTTTCTGCGCTTAAAATGCCACACGTTTATGAAAACAATGAACTAGTGAACATAATATTAACTTACGAGGAGTATTAACAAAATGCAGCTGCAGCATCTCGTGTATACGCGGAAAAGTTTGCTTTAAAAAATCTGGCTCGGATGTTTGTAAATTTAGTTACAAGACTTACACAACGAGGAGGCCATGCTGGAAGACCCTTTCCGCGCGAAATGGTAGAGACTGAGAACGAAATTTTAGAAATTGTCGAAAACGAGCCAACAACAAGCACTGGGTCTATAGCAGGTCAAGTTGAAATTGGTCATAGTGAAGTATGGAAGACTGTATGGTAAGAAAAATTTTATCCCTCTCATCATCAATGCGTACAACCCTAAGATTATCCTAGAAGAGTTGAATTTTGTCAGTGGCTTTTACATATTATTTTGGTTACCCGACGAGGTCACATTTACCAGAAATGGAGTAAATAATTTCCAAACAACCATGTTTGGGTAGTAGAAACTCTGCATGCTATGAAAAGAACCTATTTTCAGTAAATGTTTGGGCTGGCGTAGTAAATGGCATGCTTAATGGACCATTTTTTCTTCCAGGTCGACTGACAGGTGAAAATTATTTAGATTTTCTTCAAAACAATCTGCTACAATTATTATCTGATTTGAACTACTCCTGATTGTCTTTCGCTGATTATGCCCTTACCAAAAATTTTGTTGAGATCGCGGAATGATGTGCCTTTTTCTATCCTTTCTCAAAGTGGTAAAACATAATATGATGAACGTGAATATAATTTTCGGCATGTATTTTATCATCTAAATATAGAAGAATATTTTTATGAAAAAAAAATGTATATAAATAAACCGCGTATAATACTCCGCGTATATTACTTGGATACTATGCTAGTCAACCGTCACCAGAACGTCACCAAGCATCTCCCGGGACGCCCCGTATCTGGTCTTGAAGCCTTCATTCATCGGACTGAAAGTGAACACTGGTGAACAACTAAAAGAATGGACAAAGCCAAAGGCAGTGTATATATATATATATATATATATATATATATATATATATATATATATATATATATATATATATTATATATATATATATATATATATATATATATATATATATATATATATATATATATATATATATATATATATATATATATATATATATATATGAGCATTTTGCCAGATGCTTGACTGGGAAGGAGCTCCACGCATCCCTTCAATTGGAGGGCATATGTTGTTTCAGGGTACTGACATATGCTCTCTCGTCAAGAATGGAAAGACCCTATCCACAGCCCTCCAATTGAAGGGATGGGTGGGGCTCGTCACCAGTCAAGCACCTAATAAAGTGCTCATTTATGCGGAGACGCACTTTGTTGTGTGTTCTACATGAGATTGTGGAATCCAGCAGTTGGGTGTATGTGACACTCAGTTACTGTTGTCTCATTGGACGCTGTCCAAAGAAATCTAACGTTTAATATATACGCCATACGAAGGCAAGTCGGCGAAAGTATGGGTTGTTGACTGTCGATAGGGTCTTTCCATTCTTGACGAGAGAGCATATGTCGGTACCTTGATGAGTCTGAACATCATGAGTCTCATCAATGAGATGGGTAAAAATTCTAAAATACTGAATCGAATTTTTGTGACAATGAAGTATTAGTGCTGTGAATAAGTGATTAGCAGCGCAAGGCAAGATTTTATTCCAATGGCATCGAAGCTCTTCGTCATAGACATTAATTTATTAACCACCATGTTAGGAACCACAATTAGTAAACTCTCCTTGTACACTGCCTCTGGGTCAATATTTGTTCTAATTAAAAAGCCGGCGTAATCAACTTCGTATTAGCAAAAATGCTGTACTTATCATTACGTAATTTTTTCTAAAATGGCAAACATTTAAAATATAAAAAAAATGCCAATTAAAATGTAGATCAACCAATCAAAAAGGTTTTTAGTTAATTAAGTGTGTTGCAAGAATGGATTAGCTAACGACTATTTTCAATTTTCAAATAGGCGTAACTCATATAACAAAGTATCGAAACGTATATAACGATGCTTATACACATTTTTCGTAAAATATAATCTTCAATAAGAGGAAAACTTGGCTTGTTTCTTTAATAGATTCTTTATTGATTAACCCTATAGAAAACGAATGCCATATTCAATATTATCAGTAGTAGATACAAATTACAGTTATTGTTAATAAATCTAATACAAATATATATATATATATATATATATATATATATATATATATATATATATATATATATATATACAGAATGTAGGGAAATAACTTTCGTAAATTCAACCAACAATTCCTTACATTATTATGAACAGAAAGTTTCCTTGAAACATATATCCAAAATTCTACCATTTTCGCGGAAAATTATTTTATTTCTCTAACAATTGTCAATGCCGTCAGTTGTTCGGAAAATTCAGTTTTTTGTTTCATTGTCCCCTTATATTATAGCCATTTAGTTCATATGTTTCGGTATAAATTTGGTTTATATTTTTTTTACCAAAAAATAGGGAAACTTACACATTAATGTCGTTTAATAATAATGTCAAAGTTGAAATTACTTGCTCTAATTTGCCACACCATAATACCATAAGGTGTTTAAACGATTCACGTCACATCAAGAAACACAAGATTAATTGTTTTATTGAATTAAATGTTCAAAATGTCTACCATTTGGGTCTAGGCAAGTCTAGGCTTCTTTGTAAATAAAAAGCATATCGCGACATTCGCGTACAAAATAGAATTTCGGTTTTAAATGAAATTTAAATACATACGCTGAAATAATTTTTGTCGTCAACCTTTTGTCGTCAGGATCATCTCAATTTGTCAAAGCGACGTTGCCAGTTTCATTTTTTGGCTGACGTAACGGTGATTCTGATTTATAGAAAATTGTTTTAACAATGTTCATTAGTGTATTTGTAGTTTATTCGTTAAATAATAAGCCAATTCTTATTTATCAAATATGATTTTACACATATTTGCTCAAAATCATGATTTTTATCATTGCTTTTCGATTCGCGATTTAGTAACTTTGTAATTTGTTTTCGTGGAAACCCTTAGGTTTTTGACCATTGTTGTAAGGAACTTTTTTATTTCAAATGATGTGAAAAACCGTTGGTTATATATACGAAAGTTATTTCCCTTATAATATGTAGTAATAGTAAGATTATTCTAGTTCAAATTCATTCAAATCATTCATCAAATCAAATTCATCAAAATTTGTAAACTTCCCTTGAACACTGCCTCTGGGGTCAATATTTCTAATTTGAATTGAATAATCATGTCGGAAAAAGAACTCAGGGTAGACCCCCGAAACACTGAAGAGAATGTTGGTCATTTTCGTTCGAAGAGGCATAAGCACGTTAAAATAGGGCGTGACCTACCTATATGTGGTCATCCATTTTAGAAAGAAAGAGGAAGTAAATTAGTATATCTGAAAATATTAAAACTTACCAACTCATTTCAAAAATTCTAATTCTTGTTAATGATGATAGCAATGATGAATCTTACCTGAAAATATAAAAAGCCAAAATTAAAATAAAATAATAAGAATGTTATTATTTTCAATATTTTAATACGATTTTAGTCTAAATCTGAAGACCAATTATGAATACTGTTCGAAAAGTTCTCAGTCTCTTTAGATTTGGTAAGAGGAAGTACTTCGAAGCACAAATCATGGAGTATTGCAACAACAGCCCGATACATATGTACCTGACCACTATTATGGCGCAGTAGAAGAAGAAGAAGAAGAAGGGGAACCCCACCATGACCCTCTCCACCACCTACCCCTGAAGGGGATAGATGGTGCCCCTCTTTATAGTATTCTGATGTACTCAACGAGATATATCTTTCCTTCTCTTTCAATTTCTTTCTTACGTTTCTTTATTGCCAATACATACACATACATACAAATATAAGTATAAAAATATAAAAAGTACAAATACAACATATAACTACTAGTCAATATACTTTCGCATTAACACGAGCGACGTTGAAGACGGTGGAGTCTTCACCGTAAAGCGGTGAGAGAATAGCTCCACAATATGGACCGTAGTTCAGGAGGTACCTACAACCCTCCTGAATTGCTCCCAAATTAGATAGGTTTGACGCTCGGCCTTGAAGCTTTGCACAATGTCATAGCCTACTGTTGCTTATCGCTATGACAAAAATCGCCAGAAGACGTCAAAGTCATAGTCTCTAATCTAAAACGTCTTACAATTAACATTAAACTAAGCCCTGATAAAAGTATACAGTTCTTCACAATCATAAATAAAACACAAAAATCCCAAAACAGCTATGGTAAATCCAGCCCCTCCAGCACAAAGGCCTCCAGCAGACACAATTTGTCCTCTTGAGTTAGTTCCAGAAACAATGATTTCGGAACTATCATGGCGAAAGAGAACTTTCTTTTTTGGCCAGATGTACAGTCTTTCATTCTTACAGCAATCAAGCGTAATATTGCCCAGTGATAGCTCTACCCGGGCAATCTATGAATATCACAAAACGGAAATCCCAGAGGGCTGTAGTCATGAGTTCTCTTGCTATAAAACTTCGAAGAAAGTAAATAGCCTCGTTTTTAAATAAGTCTAAACACTCTTGAGAAATGTTCATTCGAATGTGTCTTCGGTCATCTATTAACAAACGCGGTACTGATGGAGTAGAAAACTTTTGTGTACCTGAAACATCGTGTAAAATGTAGAAAATATCGATGATATTTCGAAAAATTCGAAGATATCGAGATGTTTACAATGTCACGTACCTTCAGTCAGCGATCATACGATGTTATGAGTTTTTGTGCGTTCATCATTTCCAATGGATGAACGACATATTTAAATTCAGCAGTCTACTTTTTTACCGCCGAAAAAAAGCTGAAGAATCATTTAATGTCTAACTCTTTTAGTATATCTCTCAGGGTTTAAACTCCTTCAAACAAAGTATTTTATAACAGGTAGGATTTTTTCAATTTTATTTTATAATTTTACACACAAGCGACTAAACAGACGTGTCTGAAATGTTGTAGCACGCCATTTAATGAATCATACTTGAGAAGTACGTGGATTAATCGAATAGTTCTTAGCCTAATACAGAGATAGCGCAAAAATGACTATATCATAACATATAGATAAAAGAATAGATAAAATGGAAAATGAACATATAGGATAATTCTCCTTTGAAGCCTATTTTTACAAAGAAATTAAATAATTGATATAAGGATTGGCAAGTATAAAAAAGGTAATTACAAATTTATTTTATTTAGTTAATAAAGGATTTTTTTATTAAAAATTTTTTTGGTTAAAAATTATTCTATTATATATTATTATTAAATTATTATTAAAAATTATTTATTAAATATATATATATATATATATATATATATATATATATATATATATATATATATATATATATATATATATATATATATATATATATATATATATATATATATATATATATATGATGTAAGGGAAATCATTTTCGTTAATTTAAACAACGCTTCTTCAAAAAGAAAGTGATTAACTAAGACGTCCAATTAACTAACTGAGATTTTTGTCGCCAATTTAGTCGTGGTGATCTTACAACAAAGGCTGTTGTTGTTACCACAACTGTATTATGTATACTAATATCACGATATAAAGAGTACCAATAAGAATGATGGAACTTCAATATTAAATAAAACACACATTTTTTGCTCAAAATCAGTTCCGATTGCTTTATTCAAGAGATTCAGACATATAATTTATGATTTTAACAAGATTTCCTTACTTTTACTTCCCTTTACTTTTTATTTACGGAGAAGCTGTTGCCAATCACATTAGAAATATACCAAGACTCTTTCAACGTGTTCGGAAAAATAGGTTTGAATGGTGCCAGGCTTTCATACACTCAAACGGTGGATATTTTGAACATATAGTTTAATAAAACAATTCATCAGGTGTTTCTTAATGTGATGTGAATCGTTTAAAACGTGTATTTGAAAAATTAGTGCTAGTAACTTCAACTTTGAAATTAAACGACATTAACATGTAAATTATCCTTTTTTTTTGTAAAAAAGCAAACCAAATTTATGCTGAAACGTATGGATTAAATGGCTGTAAAAATATTGGATTTTATTTTCAAATAATACCTTAAGGGGAGAAGGAAACCAAAAGGAAAATAAAATCTTTTCCAAAATAATGAAAAGAATTATTGGTTAAATTTACGAAGAATGGATTTCCCTTATTCTCTTACATATATAAAGTTCAAATCCAAATATCAAATTAAACTATTGTAGCCAAATGAAATAAATATGGAAAATAAGAACGGTTTCTATACGAAAAAAAGGTGGCTAAAATGGAATAAGTTAGTGAAGGAAATATTATTAGAAAAAGAATAATATTTATGAAGCTAACAAGTTGTCCTAAAAGAAAACAAGCGAGAGCGAGAACTTATTTAATTATTTGCATTTTTTTTGTATATATTTGCATTATTTGCATAACGCTCCTGTGAGATAGTTGACTACTCTTGTGAAACCTTGTCCATGACCCTAATATCTCGAAAAAAAGCATAGACAAACAAAAATTAATGACGTTACAGTGCCAACTGAATTGTCACGATATTGCATATTTTTATCCTTACCCAAGAGAATAGACCCGTAATAATTTCAGATGAAAAAATTACGAAAGAATGAACTGGAAAAGCTAACGTCAAAATAATTTAATTAATCTTTAAAATATGTATCGATTCTGACAGATTAATTTCGCGCTGATCTAATTTGAGATTCAAATTTGGCAAATTTGTTTGTTCTTTTATTAATTAAAATATACAGAATGGGTGGAATACTTTAACACTAAATAATTTTTTTTTAAATAACTTCTCAGACAAGAGCGGACTAAATCAGCATAGAATATAATAATATCATAATTGATGCTAAACAACTCAAAATAAATTAATCATTTTTGAAAAATGGGAAATTTGTTTACACATACAAAACTTCTTGTTTTTTGCTTGGAGACTTGAAATTAGGGAATGCAATCCAGAAAAGTGAGATCCGCGAGATCCAGCATCATTTGAAGACCAATCCGTCGTGTAAGTAAACATATTTTTATGTATTTATAGAATTACTGCTTTTACCTTAATTCAAGACACTGATTATATTGTGGAACTCTTTTAGAACAATTTTCTTAGCTGATACTAAAAACAAAATCATCCTGTATATTACATTAATTCGAGTTCAAAACCTAACCTATTTATTTTTTGATTTCCAACTAACTACAAAGTACGAAATTGCTTTGCAGGTACTATTCAAGTATGTCTCTTTTAAAACCACATCAGGAGAATCTTGGTTCTTACAACGTTTAAATTGGGCGTTGATGTATTACGTGGAAGAGATTCTACCCTAAGAAGTGCTGACACAACTTTTCGATTTATTTTAGACAAGTTGAAGAATCAAAACATAGATTTAAGTACTGGACTATCCGGCGCTTCGTAAGAGTGAAAGAAAGGCGCACTGAAGATATAGGGATGTTGGTTTACTTACAGAATCCAAACAAATATGATCACAACTTGACGACACTTGATCATAAGTTTATGATGCCGAAAAAGAATAAGATACGTCAAGAAATGAAAAACGTTTCATGCAGAGTTATTAAAGATGACGTCGAAAATGTAGAATATATAGCGGCTGCAAATGACAGCCAAAACTCTTTGCAAAATAATTTAGTGTTACAAGAGGACCTAGAAATGTAGTTAAAGCAAGACAATGAAGACTACACTAAACAGGCAGGAACTAGAAAAGAGACAGATTTTGAAAAGTATTAAACATATTAATCGAAGAAATTACGGCATACGAAACTGATCGAGTGAAAGGAAAATACTTGATTTTGATGCACAACTATTTATTGACACTCAAACCAACAAGTGTTGCAAGCGCAGAACGAGTACAGAAAGGGCATTTTCGGCTACTGGATACATATGTAGTTCTATAAAAAGTAAATTGGGAGATAATACAATTGATGCAATTTTTTTTTAAGATCATTTTTCCACAAAGAGAAGTAACTTAATTATTTAAAATACTTATAATAATTATTTTCAAATTCGATGTTAAATTACTTAATACTATAATATGGAGACTGAAAAGACTGCTTAGTTATCCAAATACAACTTATATACAAATTAATGTGATAATTATGATTTACTTTAGTAACTATTAAGATTAATTATAATTACTTCATGTAGACGGGAAGTTATTCCGCCCAAAGTTACTAGCATTTCAAAAGCTAACAAAGTCATAGTCATTATATAGGTATGTGATGTGTTGCGCAGTTAAATAATAAGAAGCCAAACTCTAAAATAATTTTTTTAACCAGAGTACTACTAATTGTTGATTTTTGTACTTCTTATTAAACTTGCTTTGATTATTGACAAAATAAACGTTTTATTTATTGAAATCCCTACTTGAAATTGCTTGGAAATTGTTCATAAAAGACCAATTGAAACGCGATCTTAATCGTGATTGTTGACAACATAGAAGAGAGGAACAATTACGATCTTAATCGTGATGGTTGACAACATAGAAGAGAGGAACAATTACGGATGATTCTCATACTAGTAGGATATGTGGTGTTTGCTCAAAACAAAACATTGGAGCCTTAAAGTTTAAATCCAAATATTAAACCAACCAAAATGTAGTACAAAGGTTATAAAGTTACATTGCCGCTAATGCCTCACATTTTATTGACAATTTTCAAACATTAATTTACTTAAAATTTAAAGATAAATTAAAGTATGATAATGAATGAATAACTATACTTAATACGAGACTTATTATAGGCTTAATATTTTCATAAGAATTTATGGGAATTTAATTTTTCGATTTACATCTTTATACAAATGTTTAGTTTCCTCAAAACTGTATATTAATAGATTTATGTTACTTTATTCTCGACCCACAAATGTACATAATTTGGATATATTAATTTATTAAATATATTTCGACATGTACAAGATGTCCCAAAAGAAAGTTTCTTTTTGATATAGCGATATAAATATAAAAGAGACGTCTGTCAAAAAAACCTCTATTAATTATTAAAATACACATCTTAGGAAATTACTCTTTAAAAATAATGTCATCCAAATGTAAACCTTCACTCTCAAGGCAGACATCTAAACGGACAACAAAATTCGTTAGGACGGCTCGGCACACAATCTCTGGAATGGCTGTCATTTCGTGTCGGGTATTTTTTTTTTAACTACACCAAAGAACCCGGTTTATTAATGTAAACTTTCGATTTTAGATAGCCCCGCAAGAAAAAGTCCATATGGCTCAAATCAGGACTACGTGGTGGCTAATTTATGTTACCTCTCCTGGAGATCAATTTGTTTGGGAAAATCTCACGAACTCGTGGCAGAGACGTGTTGGAAGTGTTGCTCAGTCCTGCTGAAACTATGTTCTTTGATTACAACAAGCAAAGTTTTGCAGTTCAGGTACTAAAAAATTGTCCAACATTTCCACATAACGCTCTGAATTGAGAGTTATCTGCGCGTCCCCTGCCGCCTTCAAAAAAGTACGGGCCGATTATTCCTCGTGCTGGCATTACATTCCATACTGTGGCTTTAGGCGAATGTAGGGGTTTTTGATGCATGTGTTTCGGGTTCGTTGCACTCCATTAAAGACAGTTCTACTTATTTAAATAACCGCTGAGATGAAAATAAGCCTCATATCATTGTTTTTGTAAAATTCTGGCGTACACAATGCACGGTGGGCTCTCAAGAAATGCTCCATACCGACTAAATTTGTAAACACGGGGCTATGAATTGGCATGCACCCCGCGCCCCTCACAGTTCTTGCATTCGAACAGTGAGCCAATGAAGTAGAAACTTTCTTATCGGACACCTTGTATAACGAATGCAGTACCTTTGTTAAGAGCCCGTATTTTAAATGTATACGTTACAATCCCAACTTATAAAACGTATACAAAAAAAAATCGTAATGAATGCGAATAGGTTTAGATGTTAAGCTAGATTTAGGAAACATGTTTTTCTTCGTTCTCACGAGAGTCATTCTGGAATTATTGATATATGGAGTAACTGTATCATGTAAGACTGTACATTTCATGAGTGTTCAAAGTAATATTCTTTAATATTGATGCATTTTTGAAAAGAAATTTCAATCAAATCGAGGTTTTGGAGACTCCTCCGAATATTTTTTTTAACATAACTTTTATTAATATATCCGGTGTTAATGCAACGGTTTCAGCACGGATGCTGTCCTTGAATTGCTGTATGGTTCGCAGCTTGTTTATGTAAACCTTTTCGTTCAACAATTCATGAGGAGATCTAGATGGTCACAATAAATCCCCATTTCGAGAAATTAAACGACTAGAAAAAATGTTCTTCAAAATATTAATTGTTTCACATGAGGTGGTGCCATGGCACCATCTTGCTGGAACCACATATTTTTCTGTTTTTGCTCTTCCAGTTGAAGCACCAACAAGTTTTGAACCATGTGTCTATAGCGATCACCGTTGATTGTAACTGCATTTCCACTATCGTCCTCGAAAACGGTAACACTAAACGGTAGCACACTATACGGTAACTTTAACTGACTGTAATAGCATTTGATGTAGGGATGGCTTCATCTTGTCCAGAAACCGCTATTCTGTTTAGTCACTTGACCACTTAGATGAAAATGAGCTTCATCGCTAATTAATAATTTTGCTTCTAATTGTCAATTTTATGGAAGTGGTTTATGCTAGCATTACAATATTCTAAACACTGCAACGGGTTTTAAGCAATTTTAATCTTATACGAATATATTTGAATCTTAAACACGTGGCAAGTTAATTCTCAAAATTTGGCGTAAACACGTAAAGAAATTCCCAGTTGTGCATCAGGTCAAATCGACGTTTCTGGTGAGTCATCTATAACTGCAATGTTTTCAGAGTTTCGTAGTGATCTTGGACCTTTGACACGAAAGCCTTTCATGAACTGTTCCGAATTCTTGAAATTGCGAGAATAAACGATAAATTGTCGTTATACGAGGCGTTGCACAGTGGTCATTTTAATACTATTAGAAAGTAATAAAGGGAAAAAAATGTCAATAAAGATGTGTAAATTAAAATTATAATTTTATATTGGTATCATTCCTTAAAATGTAATTTTTAAATGACAATATGTGTGTTTTAACGTAGTGTGCTTTGGCAGTAAACAAAATGTATGGAATAATCAAAGTAAATGCTTTGTGTCAATAATGACATTCGGTGACTGAATTTCGAAGAGTCATTACCGTGCTTCTACAATGAGATTTAAATATGTGATTGTAAAGCACAAAATGCTTAAGATAAGCTTATTATGTAGTAAGATACATATAATATTATGTATGTACATTATATTTTAACTTTAGGATGTGTGCATATATTAAAAAACATGATATAATATATTGACGGCAAAATGTTTGTTTTTTTTTTTAATTTTAATTTAAATTTTAAAGTTTTAATTTTTAGAGTTTTAATTTTAAAAGATGGTAGAATACAATGTTTGTATATGTTTGTTTCACGAATATTTTTGCCCATTAGCTTATTTTATTACTTCTGAATTAATGTTAAATTTGGATGCCAAAAAGTGGTAAGAATTATGGAAACATTTTTTTCAGGCATTATGTCAATTCAAAGAATTGACGAACACAATTCATTGGAGCAAAAAACGCTTGCCTTTTCAAGTTTATTTTGAATAGGATTGATTTAAACAAATATCAAGATGATGTTGCAGATACACAAAACTTAGCTCACAAAGAGGTAGACCATATAAACCTTTCACAGACCTTGGTAACTAATGAAAAATAAAACAAAAAATAATACCATTGTTGGAAAATCATTCCATAGCAGAGCTGACATTTGCGGCTCGAGAAAGCCTGGTGTCATGTGGTCGGAGAGCTGCATTTAAAGTACTTAAAGAAATCTCTGAACACTCACCAGAAGGGGCCACCAAGATCAGAAAAATAATTAACACTTCAACTGCAAAACATTTTAAATACCTTCCCGATGAAGCTCTTACTCTTTTTATCGACAGACGATTTGCAAAAAAAATCCTATATTTTAATGCAACGAGGAGTAAAACACCGAAAGGCCAACATTTATCCTATAATTCTAGGTACTAAGAAAAGGTTATCCAGGTGAAGATTACATTGTGATTACAAACATATCTTGTGAGGTAAATCTGCAAGTACTTATCAATCATACAGCTAAGCGATTTTTTTTAGATGCTTTTAATAAATATTGCATAAGTGTCACAGATAGAGTTACTCTTATGTATAAATGGGGATGTGGTGGTAGTTTAGGGGATGTGATAGTAGTTTAGTAAAGAAAATGATTCATCGGAAAGTGATTTTCATTTATTTTCCATTTGTCTGGTTCCGCTGTAGATGATAGCAGAAAAGAAAAAATTCTCGACCACTCTCTACCAGGTTCTATACATCAATAAAACTTATTTTCGAAAAAGAAACACTCGAGCTATCAAAACAAGAAATTGCACATATGGAAAGGCAACTAGCGGAAATCCAACTTACTGCTATTGAGCATCATCACATAATAGTTAATCATACTTTCAAAATGACAATGATAGATGGGAATGTGTGGCGTTGGCAGTAATTCTTCAACACAGATTTGTGGCATTTGTGGTGCAACCCCAAAAGTCATAAACAATCTAGACAAAATAGTAACTATTCCATTAGATAAACGTTTATATAACTATGGAATATCTATGCTACATGTTTTATCTAATTTGCTTTTACTACTGATAAATCAAACAGTATATTATATATTCTGACCTTATAAAACTGCATAAAAGTATAACCTTTCATAAGAACACTCTGTATAACATCTATCCAGGTTATAATGAGTTTCTCTATTGAGTATATATCCGGTCTTACATGTAAATAGTAAACCGCGTCATAGTTGAAAAAAATATTTTATATGATTGATTTATTACCATCTAGATTACTGGAAATGACTTCTGGGCGTCGGACGATTATTATGTTTTCGTGCAAATTCATGTTGGCTTGCAAAAGTGGATTTTTTTAAAATATAAATTACAACAATTTCACTGCATTCTCTTAGGTATATTTATCCATAATAAAACTTGCAAACGAACTGTGACAAATATCACGAAAAAAATGGCGCCAAAACAAAATGGAAGTGTGGGTTACCCCACCCAGTAATATTGGATATGCATTAGTATAAGAATCTTCATAACACATAAATTTGAAATATTTATCAATTGAACTGCATTATATTACAGTCTACATCCGACAAGGCCGATGTATAGAAGGAAATCCCCGAGTACTGGACACTTAAGGAATCTTAACAATAACAAAAAACTTGTGATAGTTTAATTTATTTATTTATGGTAAAATAACTCTTATTTTTGTACTTAACCAACATAGATATATAACCAGTCTCAAATATTACACTTGAAAAAAGGTCCCCTAATATCGGACAGTCGACTTTTCTTTATTATTTGAACTTAAAAAATATTCCAACAAGAAATTCATAAAAGTGTTATTCCAATAGAACTATCAACTATTAATTTTTTAAATTAAACTTAATATTTTTTTCTAAGAAATTTCAAAATTTTAATCGTATAGTCGGCAAAAATCACAGATGTGGCTATCTGAGCCTTCTTCAACGTCAGCAAACGCTTCATATGCCCACTGATTACAAGCTTGGCAGCTTATCCAATCTTCATCGTTATTTTCTTGGCAAATTAAATAAGTTGTTACATTTTCGGTCATTGATTTTGATGACGGAATAGCTGTTATCTTGAATGTTGCAGTCGGTTTTTTTGTCTATTTTTATTTTTTGTTTGGGGTCGTTAGTTTTCTTGCTTTTAAAATGTTGTATTTTGACCCCGGCAGGCTTTGCTTTTGCTGCTTTATTTTCAGAGAGCGCATTTTTATAGGGGGAGGATGTCAAAATCTCACTTTTCTCAGCTTTTCCTCGTCGACTCAAGGCTCGCTTTGCTGCAGCATTTGGGACTGATGACAGCTGATGAATTACCGTAATAATGGTTTTGCTTGTTGTCTATTGTGTCTCAAAATTTTCCTTTTCATTAACGTTGAAAGTCTTTTCAGGCAAATCCTGAGGTATGTTCGTATTGGTGTTATTGCAAAAATTCACTTCAACATCTGACTGAATGAGTACGTCGGTTACTGTTGATGGCAGAAAATCGAAATCTGTGTAAATATTTAGATTTAAAGGCAGAATTTCAGTGTATTGAAATCTAGACTTTGCTATATCCAAACGTGCAACGCCATTGAAAGCTTGTGTCACCATTGCAGCAATGTCATATTTTGTTATTCTTGCACCGGAGTTAGCCTTCACCCATAATCTACAGGCCTCAAAATATGCATGTTCGAATAGTTTTATAAGAACCCTGTCTAAGGTCTGCAGCTTGTGGGTCGTATGGGGTGGATTGCTTAAGATGTGCACATGATTTTCTTTCGCGTAACTTATGACAGCAAGATCTTTATGACTGCAATGACCAATCTAGGATCAAATGCACTGGTTTATCTTTAGTAAGCTTTGAAAACACTATAAAGTGTAAAGCCACCTCAAGACTATTTTAGCATGCATCCAACTGTTTGGCTGTTCTACGGCTATATTTTCAGATAGCGCACCAATCCATTAACCTTTCATTAACTCTCTGCCTCGGAAAAATAATGGTGGGATAAAGTATCCGGCAGCACTCATACAGAACATAAATGTTGCCAGCAGATTCTTTTGCCCTGTTGAATCGATGGTTCAGTTTTAATTTCTCAGCGAGATCGAAGATCAATTTTAGAAACTTCTAGTTCACGGGCGCAAATAAAGTTTCTTCGTACTCCTGGGTGAAGGTTAAGTCAAATCGGCGTTTTTTGAATGGCATTGTTATTTCTTCTCCTCGTTATAACTTTTAAATGTAGTCGAACAGGGTACTTTTTGGTACATATAACAGATGATTTCCTTAGAGACAATTTTTTTGACATCACCTTATCGATGGCTTTTTTCAATATTTTACATTTGGGAGTATTCTTACAGCTTGGTTTAGGTTTACCCATATTGAATCTCAGAAACAAAATACGAAATTAATTATTACAACAATAAAAATCTAATTGTAAACCGGTCCGCTATTAGGGGACTTTTAGACTGTCCGATTTTAGGGATCCTTATGTACATGCAAGAAAATCCTTATTCACATTGTGTGTTATAAATCATAAAAAATCTTGTGAATTATGACAGATTAATAACATAGCAATAATTATCAACAATAATCAATATCACCCATTCTTTTAATTACTGTTCATAGACCCCAAAAAATTACTTCGAGCAACATTTTTACTAACCTCAAAATTTGTACTAATCTCCACAACGAACGAAGCGACACTGACTCGCGAGCCTCACCTCCTCGCACTTCACTTTGGAGGAAGTTGCTAACCGCGACACAAGTAACAAAATGGCGCGCTTTTTTGCATCGATTCAAATCCTGTCCGGCTTTAGGAGCCGTCCGGGCTTATGGGAATTCCCCCTATGGTCGTAGCCTTGGTAATTTCTTCAGCTGTTTTCCAAACGTTCTGCTCGAGCCCGACTAATAATGGCTTAAGACCAGAAACCACTCTCGGCAAACACTTGCTGATTTTGGAGCCCGGTTGAAGAAATGACCAATTATTACGTGGAGCATGCATGAATTTTCCTTGCTTTTTGAATATGATTAATAAACTGTTAAAAAGCTAAAAGATGATGAAAAATATATTCTCCTTTATAATGAAGAGAATACTATTACAGTAAAGACAAAATTCGATTATAAAAGTAATGTACGCTGTTCTCTTCAGAAATCTAATAATGGTAAAAGCTATTAAGTTAAAAGTACATAACATTGTCACGGTACTCTAGTACAAAAAACATTTCATGCCGGAAGCTCTTAAATATTTAAGAATAAGAAGTTTAATGCTCCATTACAACGAAGCCTTTTTCATACTATTGCGTTAACTGTATTTTTTTTAAGAAAGACACCATGAGAGTTATCAAACATCTACTAAATTTACTTGGCCTTGGAAAGTCCGACTTCTGCTCCTTATTAACCGTGAAAAAGAATGTAAATATATTGATGCTTTTTTAGTTTTAAAAATTAAATTTTCTTTTCATTTTCTAATTTTATTAAGTTGTTTTAGACAACGCTATTGTAGTAGTTTCGAGTTGCTACATAAGCTAAACTTATGTTTGAACAAAGTTTTCTGTCAATTCTAATGAAATTTTCTCAATTTGAAAGACCCTTTATAATACAGGAAACTGAAATAGAGTCTATTAATCCCACCAATAAGTGTGTACTGACCGGTTAATTAGAATCCGGAGTTATATTCGCCTCTAAATAGACCCTGAAGGAGCGATAAATATAAAATTCCTTCTATATAACATTTAAACAACTGTGTTGTCAATTTAGTGATATAGAGCTGTTCAAAATAGAGTATTAAATGAAAATGTTTTAAAATAACGTAGTATTTATTAAAAACATGTCCGATATGAAAATTCTTATTGACATGGTACATGTATTAAAAGACGTTGCTCTGCTGTAACAAACCTATTATGCACTGGCACGATATTTTTACTTTTAACAGAACCACAATAATGCTGGTTATCTTAGTAATATATGAAAAATACCTTTTAACATAATAACAAACAACAACAAACTTGCCAAGCTTGCAGCAATGGAAGAAATCCAATTCTATAATTCTATAGCCCTCAAGGCGCTTAGCCTGATCAAACTGGTTAGGATGATGCTACAATTTGATTGGCACCTACAATAAAACATGAATAAAGTGCATTCCATTAAGGGCCGGTTCTACAATGCAAGAATATACCAGGTAAAAGCTATACTTGGTATAGCTATACTAGAATAGTTCTGTCAGAACGAGCGTTTCAAATTGTATGCCAAATATATCTTATACCTGGTATATTCTTGCATTGTATAACCGACCCTAAGCCTTCTTTCTTCGAGAATTCCCTATCCCCTCCCATTGATCTAAGATGTTCTGCTATCTGTCAACGCCTGCGTACAAAACATTGCCGATGAGCACTTTTTATGCAGGGAAGCCTCGCAAACTTATAACCCTTGTGGAGTCCCCCTACTAATTAAACATATCTTGGTAGAATGTTTATCTGTGCTCAAAGAGTGAAACAACCTTCCTCTGCATGTCTAAGCTGTTCTTTCCTAGGAGAATATTGTCACCCCTTTTTGCGAGGGGAGCGAGATACAAACTTTCCAATTAAAATAGCAGGTCTATCAAATTGAGCAGTTTTTTAATTCTTGAATAAAACACAGATGGCGTTGTGAATTTTCTTAGGTCTAATCTCATTTCAGAAATGTAATGTATGATATTTATAAAAATGGATTCGAACACAATACAATAACGCGTTAAAATTGATGAATCATTTTATGAAAATGGCCGATCGGTGAAAGATGTTTTTAGAAATTACGTGATATGTACGGTTTGCACAATCGTCCATCTGAAAGAATTATCAATCGAATTCAAAAATTTCAAGAAACTGGTTCCGTGGAAGATAAAAGAAGAGTAATACATAGTCGTAGTAGAGCATATTGAGTTGGTACATGAAAGTGGTGCTGAAGATCCAGAAATTCCCATTAGTCGACGTTCAGAACAATTTGGACTCTTTGGACAATTTGAACTAAGGCTTTAACTCGGAAGGCATATAAGGTTCAAATAACACAGGAACTAAAGCCACTGAATCATTCAAAACGTCGTGCATTTGTCAATTGAATCAAAGAATAAACAGATAATTGTTCCCAAAAAATCATCTTTTTGAAATTGGTGGCTATGTTAATAAACAAAATTGGCGCATTTGGGGTGAGGAAAATACACGATTGATTCATGAAAAACCATTATATCCCAAACGAGTTCCTGTTTGGAGTGCATTATGGCCAGGAGGTGTAATTGGGCAGTATTTTTTTCAGAATGGTATTCCATAACGTCAGATGAAAACTGGATTTTTGCGGGCTGAATTGAATAAAATTGATCTGGAGGATATGCCGTTCCAACAGGATGGCGCAACACCTCACTCTACTAATAAAATAACATTATTGAGAGAAAAAATTGCTAGATGAGTTATTGCAAGAAATGCTGATGTTAACTGACCACCAAGATCATGTGATTTTGACACCACATTGTCTTTCGTGTTTAAATGTCATACACTATGCTTTAATTATCAATAAAAGGTTTTTCGAACTCAACGCAAATTATATGTGTTATTCAAGAATTTAAAAAAATCGCTCAATTTGAAAGACCCTTTATAATACATAAAACTGGAATAGAGTCTATTAATCCCACAAATAAGTTTGTCCTGACTGATTAGTTAGAATTCGGAGTTCTCTTCGGCGCTAAATAGCCATAGACGCTGAAGCAGCGGAAAATAAAAAATTCTTTCTATCAAACATTTACACAACTGTTTTGTCGATGTAGTTATATACTAAGAGCTGTTTAAAATAGAGTATTAAATGGAAACATTTTAAAATTAGTAGTATCTATTTTAAAAAATGTCCGATATGAATATTTTTATCAAGATGATTAGAAAACGCTGCTCTACTGTAACAAATATATTACACACTTGCCTTTTAACAGAACCACAAGATGAAGCTTATCTTAGTAACATATGAAAAATACCTCACAACATAATAAATCAAAATGTTTAAAATAATTTACTTTGTCTGCAATCGCTGACTGAAACATAAGACGACTTTTGCACTGCCGGCTGAGCGAAACCGAGCCAAGCGAGTTCGATTTTGCTTTGAGAAAGAAACACAGGAATCAGTATGTGGCTATTCACACTGAACGGCAAGCGAGTCCGAGTTGGGCTAAGCGATTCACCGTGAAAAGCCCCATACTGATACATGCGTATGTTTCTAAAGAAATAGGACTCGCTCGTTTTGGCTTCGCTTGGTAGTGTAAGTCGCCTAAGGGTAAACAAGTAAAAAGTAAATGCGATGTGTTCAAGATGTGTTATACAATGAGCATATTTTCTGTTTGACTCAAATATTATTGGTGTACTTTTTTTGTTTTCTATATTAATATTAATGGAAATTAATATTATGAACATTAATATCATACATTAGCAAAAGCATAATCTAATATCTACACACTAGAGTAGTGTCACCCTTGATATGCAAATACGTTGAACTTTTAGAACGACACGAGAACCAGAAAATTATAAAGTCCCCTATTTTACAACTGCCGAGGGAATCCAGTTTTACTTCAGAAATTTAGAAGGAGGTCAAAAGTACAAGCTCTCAGAAGAGTTCGAATTTAAATTCTGCGAATTAATCGCAGGTCGTTAATTTTATTTAAAACCGTTTGCGATAGGATTTCCAGACGTTTTCGCCTTCCTTTGAGATCGTCTTGTTTGTATTATGTACGAAACGATATTTTCTTAATTACTGAAAAGCAGTCTTAGGAGTCATTGATTTAATGAATACTAAAATGTTTCGAAAAGTCGTTGATTCGAATGAAATCGAGACAAACACAATCGAGAAAAAGTCGATTGTGTTTGTATTGGTTTAGGATCATTCTTACATTGTTACATTGTTGTTAGGATCATAATTTCAATCAAACTTCTAAATATGACCAAAATTGCATTGAGATGAATATGATGAATATGATGAATAAGATGAATAAGATGAATATGGTAGATGCTCCTCCAACCTCAAAAAAATGTTACAAAATAATCAAATGCAATTTTTACACTGAAATCTCCCATCGGCCAATTCCCCCAAACATTCATACTTATTTTCTGGATGAGTTCGCATATAAAAAGTGGGATGGACAAACTAAATCAATTGAAGTAAGTAACTGTTGGAATATCCACCATATGAACCAGATTTATTTGATTATGCCATTCATTCGTTACAAAAACTAAAATCCTCGAATTATATGCGTCATACATCGAATAAAGTCAATAGTAGCTATAGAAGCGTATTGTGCAAATCCTTCAAGAATCCCCGTGCAAGAATTGTTAGAGAATCGCTGGGCTAATTGTATTGAAATTGCCAGACTCTAGTATAAAATAAAAGTATCATGAAAATAGAATTAAATCCTGGTTTTCCATTATTAACATAGAAACTTTTCATTAATCCTTGTATATTCGAATATTATTATCCAATATAGATTCGCAGAGTAAATCCACTACGACTCAAGACTCTGCGAGGCGTGAATCCAATTAGATGATCTGTCTTCTTATGGCAAGGTATATCAATTACGTTGTATACAAGGATTGCTGAGTATGTACCCGGAATAATAAATACAAATAAATATTTATCATTGAAAATGGTTTTATTGGTTTTCAAAATATTCTCCGCGATGATCGATACACACTCAAAACAGGCATTTTTAATACATCAACCGTTTCTTCTGGTGTCGAAAATCGTTGACCACGTAGTTTATTCTTCACGTACAAGAACACAAAAAGAAATCATTGGGGGTCAAATCAAGACTGTATGGCAAATGACCCATCAATTTGATGTTTTGACCGATCAAATATTGAGTTGTTCAGTCCGATGTGTGAGACCTCGTTGTCATGGTAAAAAATGATGCTGCGTCGCTGGTGTTTGTTTTCTTATTTCTTCAAAGACTTCTGGCAAACAAATGGTTGTGTACCATTCAGAAATGACCATTCCACAATTCTCTAGTGGCACTGTAGCCACATGCCTATTTTTCCCCCAAAAACAGGCGATCAAGTTTTGTTGGGTTTGCCTCTCTTTGAAAGACCCATGCAGTCGACTGGTGTTACCATTCGGGCTCATAGCTCATACACATAGATCCAAGATTCGTAACCTGTGTAGATGTTATACATGGCTTTTGACGCACCACTATTTAATTTTGTGTGCATTTCTTTCCACCAATCCACACGAGCCTTTTTTTGAGCGATTGTCAAATTATACAGAATTTCACGGCTAAATGTTTATGTAAAATCTTGTGTATGTTTATTATACTAGTGCCCAGGGATGCATCAATCTCAAGGTATGCTACAAGACGATTTTGCTTTATCAGTGCTCACACAGTATCGAGATTATCTTGCACAACAACCGTTTTTGGACGACCTTCTTAAAATTCGTCCGTGAGCGAACGACAGTCACGATTGAATTCACCAAACCAGTGATATACACTGCTTATAGATGATGCTTCATCGCCAAAAGTCAAAGTGAGTCGATCGGCACACTGTTGTTGCGATGTCCACGTCGAAAGTCGTAGTAAGTCACAGCACGAAAATTATCCCGAGTTAATTTAATTTTTTGACTGAGATGAAATTTTTAAGTCACTAAACAACACAAATAGCGTCCGTATGACAAAACGTTCTGAGTACGTATACAATCAACAATGTCAAACTTTACGATTTATATGTCAGCTGGTGCACAGCAACGTCATTGTTGCCAATTCCGAATACGTAAATAGCAACCTTCGTATATGCTTCAGGTTGTGTTAATTATTGTTTTTCTTTATGGGAATTGCTGTAGAGAATAAACTTTTCATCTTCAGAAATTATTTATTGAATAAAAGGATCTTTGTCTAACCTGGAAAAAGTGCACTGCTGTTGGTTACTCGTTAAATTTTGTTCTCAACTGAAAATTGTAATGACATAAAAACTCATAAAGCATCAAATGTCTAATGTAGAACATATCTACACTTTGCTCTTTCATTTTTTTAAAGTCCACCAATTTTTTTTTCAAAATTTAATATTAACCCTCCAGTGGTCGCGTATAACTAACTTACATGAGAAGTCGCGTGGATGACAATGGTCATCCACTAAGTATTCTAATTTTAAACCCTTGGTTTTGTTTCTATAAGTATCATTTGTATTATTAACATAATATAGTTTAAAAAAATAATTATACATTAATAGTGTTTTTAATATTACCAAATATTGATGAAAATGTATAAAAAATTAGCCTCTATTTACAATGTTTTTTTTTGAAAAGAACATTTGACAGAAGAATAATATAAATACATAAATAATAATATTAATAGATAAGAATTGTTCTTGCGTTATAGAACCGGTCCTTAGAGGTAGTGCGAATGACTTTAGGCTAAATCCTTTATAGAATAATAAAACGTAATACATGAAACTTGACTACTAAATACATACGTCACAAACATCAACACAGTGATCAGGGCATACCCAATTCTGGTACTTAGAAGCTTTTGTCGTTTTATTTTTAGAACGGCCACAGATCTGGCACCTTCCCCTTGAACCGCGTGGTCTGTTTTCTTGTTGATTATTTTGGTATATCTACCTTGAGTAATAGTGCACCTCTTCTCGTGATTTCAACTGGCACCTGAGGAATTTGCACGCGTCTTAGTATTTGAGGTCTAATTAGATTCCAAAAAAAAGATTCGATAAATCCATCTCTTTTAGTTTTTTTGTAATCATTATTCACCGAGAATATGCGCATCTCTTAGGCAGTAAAAGTTGTTCAACCACATCAACTCCAAATTTTGAATGATTATAAAAAGTGAGGAATGCTGGAAAACCAATTGTTCCCCGTTAAATCCATAAATTAGTTTCTCTAGAGGGAGGACCACATCTTTTGATGCGTTGCTGACTAAATATAGCCCTGGTACATCATCCTGCAATCCACTATTGCAAATACCTTTATCCCATATTTAGCAGATTTGCTTGGGATAAACTGCCGAAATGAATACTTCTATCTAAAAGAAAACAATTGTTCATCTATCGTGCGGTATTCCCCTGGTGTAAAATAGCGTTGTAACTTCTTTATAAATTCATCAAAAATTTCCCGAATAGGAGCCAGCTTGTCTGATTTTCTCCTTACTTCTCTCGTACGGTAGCCGTCGAAACGGATTCTGTGTTTACTTATGGCGAGGTAACATGCTTCTATTCCGCACCCTTTGGAACTATCTCACATTTTTGATATTCTGGTTCTGCTACAACGGCGCAAACCGATAAGAAACATTATTCCTAAGAGGGCTCTAATCTCAGTTTCGTGAGTTGTCCAACTGATGAAATCAGGTATCCAATTGAGATGCTCGTCCAGCATCTATTTTCCTAGAGAAATTCTTCTTTATTTTGCGAATATCGAGATTTGTACTAACCTTGACAATTTTGACTACATATGTCATCATTAACTAAAAATTGTATTGTATTGAGTCCATTTTTCTTTCCTAAGGCACCTGTATATGTTTATGATATTGTCTGAACGAACTTTCACATTTTTCCAGGATGTTTTTTTACTCCACTTAGATGTTCTGTCATTTCCTACAAATACATCTGAATCACTATTCCACTCCCTTCATTATCACTTGCTTCCTATTCTGTCTTTGAATTATGGTTATCTGCTTCTATATTATTGTAGTCACAGTCACTGCGGTCACTATCGCCATCGAGCGGCTCATCTTCTGAATTGGCCTCTTCCAGTCACCGTTTCCAGACAGAAGGATCTGAGCTCTTCTCCGCCATAATGGAAATTACAATAATATCTGCTCCTACAACATAAGGGCTAAGCTGACAAAACAAATAAACAAATAAAATTTACCTTTGTATGGGCTACCCTTGAAACAATAGTCTTCAAAGTAAAAATTTGCTGGCTATAAAAGAACATAAGTAAATCAGAATTGATTTTCAGACATGAGTAAAAAAAAAGTAAACCCACCAAATGCAAAATTAAAAGTTACAGGAAAGGTCAAATGGATGACAAAATAACAACAAAAAACAATTAAAATGACGATGTAAGACTAGAAACGTATAAATTATTCACAAATTAAAGAAAGGAGCAATAATAAAAATATTTATATGAAAGGTCGCGCGGAGAATTCATCCATGCAATGTAAAGTGTCACTGAATATCAATGAGGCGAAACACCAACTGACGGATATCTCCAGACTGGACCACCAACTCTCCCTCGAAGACTCATGGCACCCTAACCTCATCGCCGCCAAAACAAATGCACAGTAGCAAGTTATACAGGTGTGGATGACCATTGTGATCCACGCGACCACTAGAGAGTTAAGCAGACTAAATATCAACACATTAAACTAAAATATAGGTTATGTTATATTAACTTAAATTATTGTCAGTAGATAACAATGTTTTTATAATTCAAAAAAAAACGACAACGAAAATTTAATGAAGTAGAAAATATTAAATAAGTCGTATTGCGTAATGGGTCTTTTTTTAGAAAATACATACTTTATTTATAATAGTTTTAAATCAAATTAGAAATATTAGTGGTACGCATAAGTTACCACTAATATTTCTTAATTCGATTTAAAATTATTATAAATAAAGTATGTATTTTTTAAAAAAAGACCCATTACGCAATACCACCTATTTAATATTTTCTACTTCATTAAATTTTCCTGGGAATTAAATTCGAAAAAATGAATATCATATATTAGCAAGAGCATAACCTAATATCTGCAAACTAGAGTAGCATCACACTTGATATGCAAATATGTAGAACTTTCACAACGACACGAGAATTTGCGGATGAGAGTCGGAAAATTATGAGGTCCCTTATTTTACAACTGCGGAGAGAATACAGTTCCATTTTTACTCGGGAAATTTAGAAGGAGGTCAAACGTACGAGTTTTCCACAAAGTTCGAATTTAAGCTCTGCAGATAAATCGCAGACAGTTAATTTTATTTAAAATCATTTGCAATGGGTTTTTCGGACCTTTTCGTCTTCCTTTGATATCGTCTGTTTGTATTATATAATGACCGATTTTCCTAATTACTAAAAACCTGGCGTAATGAAGTATTAAACAATTATTGATTTATTGAATACCAATACTGGATCTTTCAAAAATTTAATAGAATTTATTATGAATGAAACTGAAACTTGAAAAAATCTGAAAAATATTGTGAATATAAAGGATTGTCCAAAAAGAATGTCAGAACTTTAAAATGAGGCATAAAAATAACTACACGTAACAATCCAGTAACTTTTATTTTATCTTGAAGAACAAATAATGGTATTATGTTTTGAAAATGATGTAGTTCAAATGTCCCATTCGGCTTCATCTGGTGGAATACATTCTGCTTCATTTAACTCTTTCTATTTTTCTGTTTCTTTATGTTTCATTTAAGGTCAATAATTGTTTGCGGTTTATTTCCAGATTTAACATAATCCAAAGGCATTAAATCGCATGATCTTGGTGGCCAGTTGACAGTACCATTTCCTGAAATAACTCGCCCAGGATCTTTTCTTATACAAAATTGATAGTTTGGAGAGATGTGCGAAAGGCCGCACCTTCTTGTTGAAAGAAAACATTGTTTATATCCACATTTATCAGTTCATGCAAATTATATTTTGATATAAAAGGTATATCCATAGTATTCATCATTAACAGTAACATGATTTCCGTAATCATCTTCAAAAAAAATAAGGCCCTGTCACTCTTTCAACCCAAAAACCATACCAAACAGTGACTTCCAGAGGAAGAAGAGGTAATTCCTGAATCACTTGAAGATTTTCCAAATCCTGAAATGATGTTTATTCACACATATATCAAGCCAGAAATGCGCTTCCTTAAAAAAGAGTATTTTCCCCAAAGTGAGTATCGCCTTCCAACTTCAAATTTCTATGCACAGTTGAATCGTGTATCCTTCCATGTTAAATTGACACAATGTACTGAACACAACAGTCGATGAGTGATATTTATATATTAAACATTGTTGTCGCTATTACGTTTCAAAGTGATGTCATTCTTATTGGAAAACTTTCTACAAATACCAGTTTCTGAGACATCTATATATGAGCAGCAAAAAGTAAGTTCAGTATCTAATATTGTCATATAGCAAGATGTTAATATAAATAATTTAGTTTTAATAGGATATTCAGGTTCATTTAACACATTGTACAAGAGAAATAAAATTAAAATCAGCTAAAATGTTGTTAAAAAGCACGTTCTAATATTAAGTGGTATACTTATATTGTCATGTAGCAACATGTTAATGTCAATAATTTAGTTTTAATAGAATATTCAGGTTCAACACACTGTACAAGAGAAATAAAATTAAAATCAGCTAAAGTGTTGGTAAAAAATACGTCCTAATATTAAGTAGTATACTTTTAAAAGGTTTTTGATGTCGCTCTCTTATTTCCAAATAGCCTGAGTGTTTTCGATTTCGAGTTTGTAATTCGAGATCGCGATAAATTAAATCGATAGAATTAAGTGGATGGTAATAACAGCATCGTTATTAAAAAAACATTCCGAATAATGTTACAAAAGAAAACTTACAGGAAATTTAACACAATGAACTTGTTACTTCACCTAATATTATAACTATGTCAACGATTGACGCTGGCGCATTACTATAATCAAAAAGTATGGTAATTTAAAATACAAAGTATTTATTTATTCATGCATATGGATTTTGTCTCCTTCACAGTAATTTCCTTTCACCACAATACAGTTATTCCAACGTTTTTCCAATCTTCGAAATAGTTTTTATATCGACTTCATGTTTTTTCTTCAAATCGTCCAGCGATCTCTTCGAATGGTTTATATGAATTAAAAATAGCGTCCAAGAAGTTATTTTTTTTTCAATCGAGGAGGCAGAAAAAAGTCACATAGTGCCATATGTGGTGAATATAGTCCTTGGGGAACGGTATTTATTTGATTTTTAGGGAAAAATTTTACAGGTCGACATGATTTTTGTAACATTGATGAGAATGCTCTTTTTGCTTTTCATTTAGGTAGTTATTAAAACACCTTTTCACAGAAATGGACTAGCACGTCCTATTTTCAAGTAGCTCCTTCTCCTTTATATATTGTGGTCATTGAAAGTATTTGTAATATTTGAATAATTTGTAATATACAATTTGTATTATTGTACTTTGGAATACAAAGGTCAGAAGTACTATGGTACAAAGTATTGCGGTTTTTTGTGTATTTGGGATAGTAGGGCAACAAAACAACATTACAATAAGAAAGCCTAACCTCATAGAACTTCTTTTAAACCTGGTAATTCAAACATAAAATATACCCTCCTTGTTAACCCAAAAAAGGTGCTTCTTTCCCATCTCCATATTAAGCTTGGACTAATGAAAAACTTCGTCAAAGACAGAAAACAAGCTTTGTCACGGAAAAAGTAGGTAAAGGTTTAAGTACCTAAAAGAAATATTTCCTCAATTAAGTGATGCAAAACTAAAAGAAGGTATATTTAGAACCCAAATAAAAAAGCTTCTAGGGGATTTCCGTTTTCAAGAAAAAAAAAATGAAAAGGAATTGACAGCTTGGTGTCAAGTGTTTTGTAAGTATAGTAAAAGGATTTCTGCGCAATAAGAAAGATGAAAACTATTAGGACCTCATAGATGAACTGCTGAAAGCATATGAAATAGTAGGGTGCCGCATGTCCTTAAAAATGCATTTTTTAAACTCTCATTTGATTTTGTTCCGAAAAATTTGGGTGCAGTAAATGACGAACATGGAGAGAGATTTCACCAGGACATCAGGACGATGTACAAGGGATGCACGAAGGTACCAGGGACGCTGAAATCCATCTATGTTGGGCGAGTACTGCTGGTTTTTAAAAAGAGATGATGCTACAATACAAGAGGAAAAAGTGAAAGTTTTTGTCGCTATATGACGTCTCATTTAATATTGTTTTATTCACATAATCCTCAGTAATATTTTTATATAGATTTGACACATTTTATATGTTTATATTAAAAATCGCCGTCTCCTTTTTTTCCCATCACCGATCCCCTGTAACAAAAACACGGTACGTGTTATAGTAATTAGCTTATCATTTTCGGATGTAGGACTACAAAATACTTCATATACCCCTATTTTCATCAATGTTACCTCAAAAAAGTTTAAATTTGTTAACTTGTGTTATTTGGAGGTGCGCGATGGTGCGTTGCCTTAGTGCAAAAACCATTAATTATTTTGCCACAAAGCTGGACGTTTCTTTCGATACATAACGCTTAAACATATTGTTCATTAACTGTTTGTCCAGTTGAAAGGGGTTGTTTGTGGACAATACTATGGTAACTCGAAGAAAATAATTATCGTGGCTTTGATGTATGACCGTCTTTAACGTAGTTTTTTCGGCTTTAGTTCATTCACCTTCAGCACGATATTCAGTTGATTGTATAACTGTTTCTGGATCATAACCATAGATCCACGTCTCATCACCAGTAATTGTGTATTTCAAAATGTTATCATCCAAAGAAAGTCAAAATGTTATCACCCACCTAGCCGACCTTAGGCATCTAAGGCGGTGGCTCGATAGGTACAAGCAGTTAACGCGGAAGTGGCTTCGGGTTCAACTTCTACTATTTCGGTGCGGATGATTGTGTTTGTACAGTCTATATCTTTGTATCTAAACAGGTCTAGACAAAGACACACGAGACAAGTCTAAATTGTTTTTCCAATTGAATTAAATTGATTTAAATGATATTCCAGTAATATCTACAATGTACTAAGATACTTACTCAGCGATTACTCAGTACAAGATCCTTAATTTTGATATGTTCTCTTCATTGGTATATGCGGAAAGTCTTCCTGAACTAGGTTTAACTTCAACTGCTCCTCTACTATTATTAAACTCCTTGTACCACTTGTATATATGTTTTTGTTGACATAGCTTCATCGCTATCTTAATATTTTTAATGGATCGACACAAGAAATTTCGTTTTTTGGACAAAATGTAATACAAATTTCTTTCTTAAAAAGTAAAAGGATATGAAACGTCTGTCAGATGTCAGACAAATGTCTGTCAGATTGTATCGATACTTAAAGCAGGAGAAAAAGTAAGTCATCTTACTTTTTGATCATAGTAGTAATTTTTGGGTCGTGATGCTCGACCATCTGTCTGATTCTCCTTATTTGACTCCATGCAACTTCTTTTCCATGCAACTTATTTTCAAAAGTGAAAGAGAAACTTTTCGACACGATTTCATAAGTCCAATTTCAATAACCTCATAAAGCCAATTTCATTGTCCATCAAGCCCATTTTGAATATAAAATAAATAAATAACGCCTTGCATATTATTTAATCTTTTCCTTTAGATAGACTGGGTTATGTACAGGGTGAGAGACAAGTATCACGCTATCATTTTGTTTTGGCGCCATTTTTTTTCGTGATATTTGTGAGAATTTGGATTTTGCTGATGTAATGCAGACGTGAAAGTTGTATTATGGATAAATACGGAAAAACGATTTTACTGGCATGTGGAATAAACACGATAAGGTCAATTTTTGGCATTTCTCTCGAGACCCCACTTTTCTTACTGTTAGTTTAATATAGTTCGTATTTGAAAAAGGCACTGTGAGTCCAAACAATTTTAATACATACAAGTTTTAAATATATTGGAAATTTAGATATAAATCTTAGTTTGTTTATATCAAATGAATTTCTATCAAGTATCGGCTAATATTTAATCTTTTCCTTTGGGTATATAAAACTGGGTATATAAAGGGTGGGAGGCTATCATTTTGTTTTGACGCCATTTTTTTTCGTGATATTTGTGAGAATTTAGATTTGGCTGATGTAATTTATTATGGATAAATACACGCTAACAGAAATCAGTGAAATTATTGTAATTTGCATTAAAAATAATTCAATTATTGCACCTCAACGTGAATTTAGGCGAAAATACCCTAAACATCCGGCACCTTATAAGACGACAATTCATCGTTTATTCAAGCAATTTCAAGAATTCCTAAAAGTTGGAAATAGGCCCCGTATCAAAGTTCCACGAACAGTGCGAAGCGCTGAAAATATTGCACGTATGGGACAAAGCGTGGAAGAGTCTCCAGAACAATTCGACGCCGTAGTACATCGGGAATTTCTCCACGCAGTTCGCTCTGAATATTGAGAAGTGATTTGCACGTACTTAACTATAAGATTGAAATTGTTCGAGATCTGTTTCTTACAGACAATAATAAGCCATTAGAATACTATAATGCCATCATAAACCACTTCCACTAAATTTTGGAGATTTTCGAAGGAAACGGTTTACATAAATCAGATCCAAACCATATAGCAACAAGGACAACACTCGTGCTGAAATATACACCCCTCCTCTGTCCCTACAACGCTCCATGCCAATCTTCCATTGTTCGAAACAGTGCTGGAAGTCTTATTCTGTCAGCTCTTTCAGAACGCGTGCCTCTTTTTCTTTCACAGCTTCAACGGACTCAAATCTTGTTCCGCACGGCGCAAGATCCGGCGAATAAGGCGGACAGACAATGCGGAATGAGCCATCGCATTGTCTTGGTGGAAAACCTATGACTTGTCATTCCACAATTCGTGTCGTTTTTTTCTTTATTCTTTCACGGAGTTCAGCAAGAACGTAAATATAGTAATGTTGATTAATAGTTTGACCTTCAGGAACCCAGTGAAAGTACACAATCTCCTGAATATCGGAAAAAACAATCATAATTGCTTTGAATTTTGATTTGCTAAAAACCACGATTCATCAGATGTTATTATCCTTTCCAATAAGTTTGTGTCATTTTCAATGGCATTCAACGTGTCACTACAAACATTTTTGCGAGATTCTTGTTGTTTAAACGTGAGGATTTTAGGCACTATTTTTGCACACACTTTTTTTGGTGTTAAAATTGTTATAGAGAATTTGCCGTACGCATTCTTTTCAATTCCCACAGTTTTAACAATCACACGAATACTTAACTGACGGTCAGATCGAATTAGATTACCGATTTTTTAGGTATTGTCATCTGTTTTTGACGCGGAAAGGCGACCTGGGCGTGGATCATCTTCAACGTCTTCTCCGCTATCCTGAAAACGCTTAAACCCATCAAAAACACGTGTACGCGATAAACATTCATTGCCATATACTTCCTTCAATAAATTTTTAGTAGCGTATAAGTTTCAGTAACAGTTTTTCCAAGTTTCAAGTGAAATTTCACAACAATTTGTTGCTCTACTGTTACACTTAACATTTTTCCGGCGAAACAAAAAAACTACTTTAATGCGAACGAAGGCTACGGTTATACGGATTTGTTTACAGAAGCGAGAAGTACTACATTCGAAAGAGAATGCTTCACGCTAAACAGCTCTGGTCGCTGGCGTTTGGCGCATGTGCATTTCTTCTGTAGCCGCGTCAGTCTCGTTATTTAATAGCCACACCTCGTATGTTGACAAAAATTATGGAAAATGTGTTAAAAATGGCACAAAGTTGCATTGTTGCTAATGGCTAACATTTGATTAATATAATTTTCAAAAATTAATTAACACAGATCTACAGACGAAATAAACATATAGAAAAATTTATATTGTGTTGTCTTCTTTTAAGTTATAAATAATTAAATTGATAGCACGACATTTGCCCGACACGGTATCATCATACGCATCGCATACGCATCGATCATCATTGTGGCTTTATCAATTTCTTGAATAACATATGCGTTTGTTCGTCTGGCTGTCTCCAGCACCAAAGTTTAAAAGAATCAATGAGCTTGTCTTGATTTTTAATGGTCCATGTTTCGGCGGGATATAGCAATACTGAAAAAACTATTTACAATCTGCTTCTTTGTGTTCTGTGTTATGTCTCTATCACTCCAGATCTTCTGCAAATTCCGCATTGTATTTCTTACCATTTTGTATCCTCTTCTAATATCATGAGTGTTACCGCCTTCGTTCAATATTAAAGCACTAAGATAGACGAATTGACTCACTACCTTGAATTGCCCTTTTTGACCGATGTTGGGCATGATAATATTCTGATGATCGATAAGTCCACAAAGTCCACTTTCATCCTTTAATTTTTTTTGTTAATTAAGGTCAGTCCTTCGGCCGTCCTTACAAGACATGTAGTGTCATCGACATATCTTAAGTTAGTTATTTTAGTGCCGCCAATACTGACACCACCAGTCCAATTATCGTGAGCTCTACGCATGATATATTCACCATAATTGTTAAATAAAATTGACGACAGGTTCCTTTACTGACGAAAAACTCATCCGATGTCCGATCTTCAATTTTCATCAATAGTCTATCTCGTACAGATGACAAATTAAGCAATTTAATGGGAGTATCAGGTGATCTGATACTCCTATTTCCTGCAGAACTTGTCATCATTTCTCCCATGTTATGCTATTAAACGCCTTCCGATAATCAAAGAAGCAGAGGTATATAGGATGGTTAACCTCTCTAGCCTTTTCGATTAATCATTTGTCGAATGTTGAATATTTGTTCCCGCCTCTGAAACGAATCCACTCAGTTCTGGGAAACTCTGCTATCATAAATAGGATTCTAAATGTTCGTTGATAATGTGAAGAAGGATTCTACTGGCATGTGGAATAAAAGCGATAAGGCGGCAATTTTTGGCATTTCTCTCTAGACCCCACTTTTCTTATTGTTGGTTTAATATAGTTCGTATTTGAAAAAGGCACTGTGAGTCCAAACAATTGTAATACCTACAAGTTTTAAATATATTGGAAATTTAGATATAAATCTTAGTTTGTTTATATCAAATGAATTTCCATCAAGTATCGCCTAACTCAGTTAAATTGATTTTTAATTCTTCTGAACAACGAAATACCTTCGATCCCATCCATTTATAGCAGCAAAAAATATTTCGACAAAAGAAACCTCGGCACTTTAATTTAGCTAGTATTACGACTTAATGGTTTAGTCTGAAATTAGATAAAAATACAACAACGGTACATATAAGTAAAGAATCAATTTAATGACTCCAATCAGAAAAAGGTGGTAAAACTGGACAAGGTGAGATCAGAAAACTGAACGCGGTCGCTGTGGAAAGGAAATAAGAGATAAAAGAGAGACGGTTATTTCGACCGGGTCAGCGAGGGCCGCTGCCAAGTCGGGTGTAAGAGACGAAGCGCAAATACGGAACCTGCGGACAAACTAGCGCAAACAGTCTGGTCGACGATGCAGCTGTTTGTTTTTCGAATATAATCGACGCTCGGGCGCATTATCCCACTACGTTTTAATGCGGTAGTCGAGCCTCGACGAAGCCAATCCGGCTTAGCTTTTACGCAGATATCACTTTATTCAGTGTCCATTATTTATACAGAGGCACAAAATGTTGCAGTTTCAGTAATATCAAATTCAACAAGTGTGCTTTTGCACTTACACTAGTATCATACAAGTTCATAAGCAGATAATTTTCTCCAAAAAACGTTAATAACAAACCATCTTAACGAAATCAATCAGCTCTCCTCAAATTTCAGTATGGATCTCTAATGACGATCCACATGATTTATCAGTTCTCCATTAACTCAGATAAATATTGCTTATCCAAATCAAATGGCCTACGAGGTGTGTAAATAAATTAATGAGGCTGGTGGTGTATCTTTCGATCTGGCAATACTTCTTCCCCTTTGGAAGTGAGGCAGGCCAACATCTAATTCGTCGCAGTACGTGTTTAAACTATCTAGAGTGACTTGTTGGTCTGTAGCAATTCTTTTCGTAAACCGGGCTTTTCTAGTGTGTTCTGAAAATGATTGTCAACAATTTCGAGCAACAGAATGCTATCAAGTTTTGTTTCAGACTTGGACTATATGTTTGTGAAGCAGGTCACTGTTAATAACCTATTCTGTAATAGAAATACAAGGTGAGTCTCACGTAAAACAGGACTTTTTAAAAATAACTATTTCTGGTGGCACCATTTTTTGACGGTGGAAAGGTACATCCTTCACTGACGTTTCGACAATATTTCATGACATTCAGATCATTAGACTTCAAATTAAGGTGCATAAAGGTCAGTATGTTTAGAAAGGTCGATTGAAAAATGAACAAAGGGTGCATATTAAGTTTTATTTTATATAAAAGTAAAATATTCACCAAAGCGTTTCAATTAATGAAAGAAGTGCATGGTGAGGATTGTTCATCCCATGGAAGAGTCCACGAGTGGTTTAAATGATTCAAAGAAGGTCGTGAGAACCTCAAAGAAGACAAACATCCTGGTGCGAAAAATTTCGTAGTTACTCAAAGTAACATTGAAATTGTGCGTGAATTTATAAAAAATCAGTCAAAATCTTCGTTGCAATACATGGAAATGGAATTGAACATGTACAACGTTTCAATTTACCGCATTTTGACCGATTATTTGGGACTTCAGAAGGGATGTGCATGCTTTGTTCGACATAAATAGGCTGACGATCAAAAATTGCTTCAAATCTAACATTGAAAGGACTTGAACAAATACTCGAAAAAGAACGAAAACTTCAAGTACAGCATTGTTAGTGGTGATGAGACGTGGTGTTTTCAATAGGATTCAGAAACCCAGCGTCAATGTGCCAATTGGAAGCACTGGAGCGAGCTAAACTCGAGGAAAAGCGGTCCCATTAAGTCTAATATGAAAACAATGTTGATTTGTTTCTACGATTCGAAGGGAATTGCGCACAAGCAGTTCGTACCACCTGGTCAAACGATCAATGTTATATTGTATCTTTCTGTTATGAAGCGTCTGTTGTCGCGTATTCCTTATGTGCCGCTACAATACTGTCAACAAGGCAGCTAGTGCTTTTTGCACGATAATGTGCCGTTCTATTACTCGTCGCTCATCACTGATTTTTTACCAAAAATGCCAATCTAACTATTATCATACTCGCCTGATTTAGCTTCCTGCGGCTTCTACCTCTTCGAAAAACTTAATTTGCCGATGAAAGGACAACGTTATACCGACACTGAAGCCATTCAAAAGGCGTTATCCGCCATCCAGAAGGACATATTACTGAGTTCAAAAATTCATTCGTCAACATAATTGCAACCGTGCAAAACTTTATATTGATGCGCAAGGAGACTATTTTGAATAAAATAATTATTTTTGTCGAAAAAATAAATATTAAGTCGTATTTACTAAGCTAATCTAAATCTCATATTTCAGCCAGATAGTGCTAAATCACATACACATTGTTACACAGTGTAATTTTTAAAAGAGTCTACAATAGTCACACTCGACCTGTGGACAAGATCACGATACTTATGGCCGTTCGAAAATATACAAGATAGCAGCACTGCTCGCACTATTGCACTTTAACCGAACTTGAAGCATGTATGGAAACAAACCTGAGATAACTTACCACAAGAGATATATTACCGAATTTGGTCCATTCCTCGCGGACACACAGGATGTTATAATAACAATAGTGGAGCTACTCATTTATAATTTTTATATTAAATAAAAGTGGAGTTTCTGGATTTTTTAACTAGATCATATCGCTCTGGTGTATATAAATATAAGAAAATTATTCCAATAAAATACGAGAGGTATTTTTTAAATAAGTTCCGTGTGAATGAGAGTGAGAATGATGTGCAATCGCCGAAGTGCGCTTGCGCGTCGGCTTCCAGTATGCTTTGCGTTTAGGTTTATAATGTTTAAGAAAATTGAGTCGCCCGCCGACTATGAGATACGATCTACAATTCGATTCTCGAGTACAAGAAACTTAGCAGCAGCGGAAGTTCACCGGCAGATTTGTGATGTTTACGGTGATAATGCTATGAGTGACAGTAAAGTCGGAAAGTGGGTGTAAATGTTCAAGGAGAGGCGGGTTATTGTACATGATGAACCACGCCCTGGACGACCTTTTGTGATTTCTGAAGCTTTAGTTCGTGATGTGGACAACAAAATTCGAGAGAACCGACGATACACGATTTCAAAGTTATAAAGTGAATTCCCACAGGTTTCAAGGTCAGTTTTGTATACCATTGTTTCGGAGAAACTGAATTATCGAAAATTCTGTTCTCTGTGGATTTCAAGACTGCTTTCTGACGATCGTAATACAAATAAACTGGGCTGTGCTTTATCTTTTTTGACTAGATACGATCAGGAAGGAGATGAATTGTTGGACCACATGGTTACAGAAAATGAGACTTGGATGTCTCACATGACTCCTGAGTCCAATCCAACAATCGCCATTCCAACAATTAATGTAATGGCGACACACATCGTCGCCAACCAGAGTGAAAGCCAAACATTTGCCACAAAAAGCCGATTTCAGCGCGAAAGATCATGACAACTGTCTTTTGGGACAGGAAAGGGATTTGGTTAGTGGATTTTATGCCGAGAGGCACAACAATCAATTCTGATACGTATTGTGTCACCTTGATAAAACTGCGGCGTGTCATACAAAATAAGCGAAGCCACGCCGCTGTCTGTTTACTGTGTTCCAGTATGATGTTGCTCCATGACAATACAATATTACATGTTTCTGCACAAACACAAGGTCTAACCAGGTCTTTTAGATAGGAGAACTGGATTATCCACCTTACAGTCCAGACCTTACACCCAGTGGTTTTCACTTGTTTCGCTACTTAAAGGAGTTTCTTGGTGGTCAACGGTTCAACAACGACGAAGAAGTTAAAACTGCAGTCATGGATTGGGCTTCTTTACAGGGGGCAGATTTCTTTGACGTGGAATTCAAAAACCTACTGAGCGGTATGACAAATGTTTGAACAAAAATGGAAATTATGTAGAAAAATAAATAACAGTATGTAGAATATTGAAAAAATAATTAAAAGTATTTTGGTATTTTTCTTTTTACTAAAAAACGGACGTTATTCAAAAAATATACCTCGAATATATTGGGTTGTCCAGAAAGTGCTAAATGACCAACTAAACTTGAATCGTTCACCGTTATTAAACTTATATTGCCCTCCTAGACGTTTAAAAAATGGATTTCTCCACTATAATTTTTGACATTATTAGGTCGATGGACAGTTTAGGTTGTAATTGCTTTTCTCACTGTTAATTTAACATAGTTCGTATATGAAAAAGCCACAGAGTGTCGAAACAATTGTTATACATACAATTTTAAATATAGTGGAAATTTCATATATGAATCTTTGGTTATTAAACTATAGATAGGAATTTTTCAGCAGTTCAAATTCGTTTTGCTTTTTAAACCTAATAATTTTCTGCTAATTTTGACAGTATCTCAATAAATCGATACACAACCATTAATTTAATCTAGAATATTTATCTACATGATAACATCAACGTTTACCATGAATCAACAAGGAAAAACTTTGTCGATAATATTTATTTAATCCTATCTACAATAATAATTTAGATTTGCTCGAGAAATATAATTAACGTAATTAAGAGATTATTCATTTACTGACTAAACAAGCGGATCCCTTCCCCGCCCACTCACGATCCATTGGCTTACCTGAAACAAAAACAAAACATAAATTAGTTCCCTTTCTGAACGCACAATCCTTGAAAAATATTCAATTTAATACCGAGAAACCAGACAAAAGAAAAACCTTCCAGAAAATAATATTTAACTTTAGAAAGCGAGGAAGCCATTAAAAACGATTTCTGCCCGAGTCCTCTTTCCTATTTCGCGATGGGAAAGCAGAGTTTGGTTTCTTTATTTCGTAGTTTTTGGGAAAATTCGCAATATTTATGGATCTTCGTACTTTTCAAGTTAAAAATGGAATGGGATTGAGTTCAGACTTCAAGGAGAAGATATAATAAACGGGTGTGGTGGTTCGTTTGGCAAATAAAGCTTCGGATCGATGCCAGAAGAGGGAATGCGAAAGCTACCACAAATTGTTTACAAATGTTCAGTATTGAGTTATAAGAAAAGTGGTTTTAATATATTCTTGAATTTAGATTGGTTGTTGAGTTATATTAAAATAAATAATTCAGAAATATAGACAGCTTGATGAATTTTCATTTTCATATTTTAGTTGTAACATGATCTACACTAAATACATGCTTTATATCGCTGTTCTTCCAACACCCTTTTCCTCTCCTTATAAGACTGGCTGATTTGTTGTGACTCCATAAGTTCCCTTAAGTCTGATTCACTTCTTACGCCACTAGTCGTTAGATATTAATTCTCTCTTCTAAGAAACCAAATTAAATGGTTTATAATAGAATTTCTTTGCACTTCTGGACAAGCAAGGATTTTTAGGTAATGAGCATGCGCAATCACGAGCCAAAATAACCTTGAATGAATCATCCTATTTTGTCTTTTCCAGCTGTTCCATCACCGTAACCCCTAATTTCATTAGACATTCGGAACTTTGTACAGTTTGATTAGTACATTCATAGCAATTCCGCTAACCGGTATCCTTTCAAACCTATATTTTTTAAGCACTGACCTCCTCCCCATCGAAGGCTTTTGGTGAAGTGGATCAGACTGAGAATTGGGCACTGCAGTTTTTTTTTTCTAATTGGGGACCCTAATGCGGCTATGTACTTGAAGTAGCGCTCCTCTGAAGGTTCGTCTTGTCATATCTCTTTCAACACTTGCGCAAATTAATGGCCTCTCCAGAGAACATCCGACCATTCTGTCCCCTCATAACTCCTTTATTCTTTTAAAGTTCCTCAGGAATACTTTCCTAATATCTTTGATTTAGTTCCGACTTAACGGATATTCGCTCCCATCCTTGGTATTTTCTCTCCTTGGTTTTCTACACATCTGTTTGTACACTTTTAGATCGCTAATCTGATTTTATTTATGCACAATATTTTTGTCTATGTACCGAGAGGATATATATATATATATATATATATATATATATATATATATATATATATATATATATATATATATACATATATTATATATAAATATATATATATATATATATATATATATATATATATATATATATATATATATATATATATATATATATATATGACGGGATAGAAAGACCTGCACATGGATCAGAGAACAAACGAAAGTGAATGACAACATTGGAAGAATAAAGCAATTGAAATGGAAGTGGGCAGGCCATGTAGCGAAGCGATGGGACGAAAGATGGACCAGGGCGGTTCTGGACTGGATACTGCGTGATCGCAAACGTCCACGGAGAAGACCGAAAACACGATGGACTGATGATATTATTAAGTATATTGGACCCGAATGGCAGAGGAAAGCTCAGGACCGTGAGAGTTGGAAGCATGCTGAAGAGGCCTTCATCCTGCAGTGGATTGATACAGGTTGATGATGATGATGATGATATATATATATATATATATATATATATATATATATATATATATATATATATATATATATATATATATATATATGTTTCTAAATCATTCCGGGTGTCGATCTGTTCGTTCACGACGAACCAATCGAAAGTCACGACGTTTCGATAAAATTTCATTTGGTATTTTCAAGAGTTGTCCTCTTCGACTGAAGAGTCCAATTGACGTGCACGGGTCGTTGCCCTTTTTCAGAAGGGACTTGTATACTTTTGGTATGTTGCGAGCGTCGTTTCGCGTATTCAGCTCACCCCTCTCCTCCATGGAGCCCACCCATCTCTTAACATCGCTAGAGTAAAGGAAATGGTGACTGAAAATCGTCATTTAAATTTGAGAGGGATAGCCGCTGCCCTTTCTGTGTCTCACGAATCAATTCGTACCATTTTTCTTCAGAATTTTCTTCAGAAACTCAATCGCATATAGGCCGCTGAAGACCATGCTAGAACGAGTCAATTCCGACCACACATTCATAAAACGCATTGTAACTGGTGATGAGACATGGGTATATGAGTTTGACATGCAAACCATCGGAACAACAAACTTCGGAATGGCGTCTTCCCACTGAGCCGAAACCGAAAAAAACCACGTCAAAGTCGATCAAAAGTTAAGGTGATATGGACTGTTTTCTTTAATTATCGCGATGTTGTGCACTCGGAATTCTTGCCAGAAGGTCAGACAGTAAATAAAGAATATTATCTGAGCGTTATGTGGCGTTTGAGAGAGCAAATTTATTGAAAAAAGTCAGATTTGTGGAAAGAAAACTTTTAAATTTTGCATCACGACAAAAAAGTATCTCAGAAGGCTATCATTGTGAACGAATTTCTGGCTAAAAACTCAAAAAATACCATCGAACGTCCATCGTATTCACCTCATATAGCTCCGACCGACTTCTTTCTCTTTCCAAAACTTAAATTACCACTTCGAGATACCCGTTTTCAGTCGATAGAAGACATAAAATTCGTTTAAAAATTTTTTGACAATTGGATTATTCGTTGGCATAAGTGTATTATTTCGGAAGGGGCCTACTTTGAAGGCGATACAATAATTTGGATAAATAAAAAACATTTTTCGTTTTATTGATCAATTCCCGGTACTTATTTGACACAATGTATAGCGGAAGATGGATACACGAAAGTTACAAATAAAAAATATTTAAAATAATTAGAAAACTCAGATAACATTCATGATATTACAAGTATAAATAAAATAGTATATATGGCATAAATCAAAATAAAATTATAAACTGAAACTAAATTAATAGTACAAAACTACAATTTATTTCAACCAACGAATATAAACATAAACATAAAAATTATTCATAAATTTAGAGGTTATATGTATAAAAAAAATCATAATTTTGGAGGTTATATGTGTAAAAAACTGATGTAGATCCTTTCACTAATATCTGGTTGATATTTTTGGATCTAGTTAGAATATTCATAAATATATTGAAATGTCACCTAAGTTGTGGTTAACTCCAAGAATAAAGACGTATTTTTATCCTGATATTTATTTAAAGTGTAATTTTTCATTTCACAATAAGATTTTTTAAAAAAGGTTACATGAAGAAATTATGTTTTAAAATCCGTTTCTGCGATTTGTAGAATAGTACCAGAAATGTTCTCATTTCTGGTACTATCAATTTTCTCTTCCTTTTACAATTTAACTGAAGAAATTTGTTTTCAGATTGAGTTGTAATTGTTCGGTCTATCAGAATAATAAAATGTTTAAATAATTTGAAGAGCCAGGAGATTTCAAGTTATAAAAGTCCGGAAGTAACCAGAAACATCATGTAATCTTACGTTGTGGAACAAGGAAAACATGAATTGAATTAAACATTGACAACAATAAATATGTGTATAGAATTAATCACCACATCATATTAGCAGCCAATAATAGAAAAAAAATATTCTGATTCGTTTCGAAATTTACTTATATGATCAATAACATAAGTAAGGAGACTTTTGTTTTAAAAAATCGGATGTTTTACATATTGATAAAAACATTTGTTTTTTAAGTTGATAGAACTATCCTTGACAGTTACCGGAACTTTCATATTGTTTTGCTTCTTATATTAGAATTAATAGCGTCTCCTGTAATCGTTAAAAAAAATTGTGGACCATTTTTCAAAATGGAAAAATGTATCGAGCAAAAATATGTAGGGTAGAGCGGGGCTAGTTGATCGTAGAGGCAAGTTGTGCAATCGAAATATCTCGAAAAATACGCAACCTGCAACAAAAGTGTAAATGGCGAAAAGAAGGGGTTATGGGACGGGAATACATAGCGCGACTGTCAATTGCTGTCCGGTGATCCGATAAAATAAAAGAACGCTTTGTTTTTTTCGATGTAAAAAATATCACAGGTCATCATAAATTGTCTACTATACTCGTATAAAAACACTTAATAAGGACGACGTAAGTATTTAAAAATGACCTAATTATTGTTCTTTCGATTATAGATGGTTATTTATTTTTAACTCTTATGATTTTTTTTAACCTAATTTTTATTTTGTTGCCTCAACTGGGGCTAGTTGAGCAAGGCGCGTTCAATGCATACTTAACAAGCCCCACTAGATATTCATTGTAGAAAATCAAATTTTTTCAATCAAGTTTACTAATTGAAATTACTTATATTGACAATTATATTAATGATTATTATTACATTTTAGGATGCCTACGTATAAAAGAAAGACTTCAAAAGGTTTAGCTATTAGTCAATAATTGAGTGATACAGCAAAAGCTGTAGAGGAGGAAAAAATGAGTCTAAATGCTGCAGCCAAATAATTTAATATTAACAGGATGACTTTAAATAGATATGTTTGCATTAATTGTGATAGAGTCAAAGACGATTCTTTGTCTCTATCACATTCATCTAGCAATATTCTTGATCTCATGATTAGTTAATATTTGAATTTAATATTTATTTGCGTAATAATTATTCTTAAATATATAATTTTAAATATAAAAAGTGTAATAATAATCCAAAGATTGGAAAGATTTAATATTGTTTGATTTTAATTTTATTTTTCCAGAGATACAATAACAATATGAGTATGTAATAATCATAATAAATACATTTTTGCTTGTTAATTATAATTAATTTGTATTCAGATCATTCTATACAGCCATCAAGTCCATTTTAGCCATTGCTCAACTAGCCCCACTAGTGGGGCACATTGAGCAACCTGTAGCGTTTTCGCATTTCCGACAATAACTTTTAAACTTATACGCGGATCGTTTTTACACCACTCGACGTTTTGGAGAAGAGTAAATTACGAGTTTACAAGTAAATTAAGAATCAATTAAATCCGATGCTTATTCTTAAACTTATGGGAGATCAAGCGAAAAGTTACTCAACTAGTCCCGCTCCACCCTATTAATGTTTTACTAAAAATCGAAATTTGTTGTCCTAGTCCATTAAAAAATTTGTGTTACGATTACGTGCTACGAAAAAGTGTTACGATTAAAAAAAAGTTTACAAATGGTACAAGGACTTTGGTGATGGTAGAGAAGCAGTTGAAGATGAACCTCGTTCAGGAAGATCTTCCATGCTAACCGGCTAAATGGCCGATGAAATGCTGGAGAAATTACAGATACTACTGGAATATGATCTGGATCGATTCAATCAGTTTTGAAAAACAATTTAGGCTTGTCTTCTAAGTCTTCTCGTCTTGATACTGAATTTTTGAATAACAGCGTCGTGATGAAGTTGCTGATGAGATACAATACAAAAATCAAGCGAGTATCGTGTTGAAGATGAACCAAAACAGAAAAATCACGTCGATGCCAGTCAAAAATGAAAGTCAGTTGAACGGATTTCTTCGATTAGCGTGGTATCATCCACAAAGAGTTTCTTACAACTGGTCAAACAGTTAATGAAGAATGTTATTTAAGCGTTATGCGTCATTTGTATGATTCTATTGGAAATAAGGTCAAGATTTCCGATACAGCTTCATCGTTTTTGCATCACGAAAACCCATCATGACACTTCACGATAATTATTCATCAATTTTTCGCTAAAAATCAAATAAATGTCATTCCACATGTACCATATTCACCAGATACAACTCACGGTGTAACTTTCTCTTATTCCCTCGATTGAAGAAACCACTTCGTTGATGCCGTTTTAAACCCATAGAAGCTATTCAAGACAGTTCGCTGGCCACTTTAAAAAAAATGTTAGAAATTGAGTATGAAAAAATTGAAATAAGGCTTAAAAAAACGTTCAAATAAGTTGTTAGGGTTTACTTTGAAGGAGACAAAATACGTTGGTGTAAATAAATAAATTCTTTGTGTTTTAATTTAAACAAGCACCTTATTTTTCATGATAGTAGTTTGAAAGGTGTACGGCAAAGTATTTTCGTAAATTTAACCAATGATTGTTCAAATTCTTCATTTTAAAGAAAAAAAAGCTTACTTCCTTACAACAAGGGTCATAAAACTAAAGGTTCCCGAGAAAAAAAGTTACAAAGGTATTAAATCACCAATCGAAAAGCTATGTTAAAAAGTAACATTTTTAGCAAATATATGTAACAGCAGATTTAGCAAATATTAATTGATTATTATTTAAATTACTTAACAAATAAACTAATAAACATTTTTAAAAATAAATATTTAAAAATTAAGAATCACGTCATGCGGCAACATCGAAAACATTGATATTTTATAATAGCGACATAAATGATTTCAGTGTATATCTCGTACAAAATTAAAACCGTTGCACGTCATTAACCACGTGATCAACATTTGGGCTGCCCTGTTGCTAGATTGCAGTTAAGCATCATAACCTTACTTTATCATTTTTACAATTTAACCTTATTAACAATTAAAATAATCAACTCTAAATTAAATGCAAATTACAAAGTAACTAACAAAATTATAATAAATGTTGAAAGTATTGCAAGTGTTGTAAGTTTTTAATATTTGAATGGTTATTAAAATAAAAAGATTATATAATTACCAATGATATTTATTGATATATGATATGCAAGTATAAAATAGAAAAAACAATGAAATATCTGCATGCACTTATATTTTCATTATTTTCAGTCAAGTATTCAATATATTCAGTCATTATTACATTGTCTGTAAGCTTGATTCTTTTTCGATCAAAGTTATTTTTCTTTCCTTCATATGATCTCTCAAAAATCTATAAGTTTTAGGGCAACATTGGGAAGCTCCCTAAGCCCTCGTCTTGGATCATCTTTTTTCCATTTAAAACCTACTTCTGTCAATATGTTGCACAATGACATACGGCATTCATCAAACAGTTTTTTCTCTTTTAATTGCTCATGTCACATAATACACGACCTCAACCATATATTTTTCGAATGCCCTATCCACATCATAGGCAATTTTCATCTATACAACGAACTTATAAAAATTAACGTGCAAACCCCCATACATATCGCCAGCATATTGTCCCTTCCGAATGGTCGGACGATGGACCTCCTTTCAAAATTTTTAATAATTAAATAGAATGGAGCTTTGATGGAGAAAAAACAATAATAAGCAACCAATATAAATAGTACCAAAAAATAAACGGTTAAATAAGCAATAAGGTTAAAGCAAATCAGTACCTCGATAAGTGTGCCACACAAGTCCCCCCTTAAAAAAAAAAACCGTCGATCCAGTACATGTCTATACCTCTGTTCGTATTGTTTACTAACTGCACAAGGTTTCATTCAAGGTTATACTTAACCTTACCATTATAAATATTCCGAATCGCCAGGAGCACAGCTCGATCATCTGGTGGTTCCCTCAAATGAGCTGGCAAATTGCTTAACAGCAGAGCCATAAACCGAAAAGAAGAAGAAGAATTGCTCATGTCAGGAATTGACAGTTACATGCTGTCATGAAAATGAAAATTAAACTGTGAGTGCCTACGTATAAACTATACTATATAGGTTTAAGAACAGTATTTTCTGCAATTAAATAGCAAAAAAAGCAAATATTAAAGTCTAAAAAAGTTTCATTATATTTAAAATTGTATTGCTTACTTACTTAAAATGAATTTCCATCATGTATCAGCGACCTCAGATAATTTTTTTTCTGCAAATCTTAGGTTACGAATACTTACTGTGTTCATACATGATATAAATGGTGCCACGAATAGAACTTGTATCCAAAGTTGTAATATTGGTAACCCGTTTAGTAAAACTACGCTTTCTAGATGATTTTCTAACTTCATTGTTTTTCACTTTTTGTGAAATAGTACTAACAGTGGACATTCACATTTCTAATTCATTCAGGCATTCTAATTTCTGTAATATATACGACTTAAACTAAACATATCTAATTATTAGCAATTAACATATCTCTCTACACCAGTCGCAAAGGCAAATAATAAGCCATTATTGACTCGTTCTTGTTCAATATAATGTATCAGAGATGCTACAAACTCTTTATAACGACTATTTAAATGATTTGTGCACTGTGGTAGTTCTTAAAAGAACTGTTTTCGATCATAAGGTAAAAAATGAAAGTTAAACGTTCAGATACAAATGGGATAACCTCCAAACTTGACAATAAATATCAACACGAAAAACTTCGACATCGTCGCATATGCTGCCAACCGAATCCAGCTCTAAATTTGAAATTTATTTAATACATCCCATTTGATTATTTTATTATTTAATTTATGTAGTGGTAATAGCGTCATCGATGACGTGCAAGGTTTTTAGTTTTGTACAGGCTATATGTCAGTGCATTTATGTTTTAATTTAAAAGCAAAAACCAAAAATATATTTTGTACGTGAATATCACGATATTCTTTGTATTTAGGATAGGCGTATTTAGGAACAAGAAATATCCAGAATGACCGCTTTCAACTCGGCAATCATTTGTCCAAATTTCTCAAAGACTTTTGGATACGAGTAGTATGGTTCCAGAATTTCAAGAATGTGGTGCCAATGAGAAATCGGTCCTGAAGTCGAAGTCGTAAAATTTGTTTACATTGAAAAGGAGTCCACCAGAAAGAAGTACTCGACGTGTTGCGCGAATTTCTCATTGTATTGTACATATAATACTAAAATAGCAATTATTCTACCCATATGATGTACAAAGGGTACAAGCACTCTTACCCCCTGATTTTTCACACAAGCAAAAATATTATGAATGGTTTATTGGGCAAAATCAAGGAAATCCTATTTTTTTGTTCAATATTTTATCAGCCGACGAAGTTTTTTTTATCAGGAATTGGATGGTAAACATGAACAGGTAATAAAACAATTGATTTGGAGGGATCGAAATAAACAAAACGAAAATAGATGTAGCGATTGTTAATAAAATTATACCTGTGTTTTGATCTGACCGCGGAAATAATTGCATTTTGAATATATGTTTTAAGGAAACTTTTAGTTCAAAAAACTGAAAAATATCTTGTAATATTCTGATGTTTTCTTTAATTGATATACCAACCCCTATATATTTTTTTACGAAATTCTAATAGTTTATTGCTTCTAGGTATTGCAATTTATGTATGTTAGTACATTCATAAAAATAAAAATAAAATAACTTTAAAGAGCATGTTCGCTTAAAAATAACCCAGGTCGATATGATTTTTGTAACATTGATGAGAATGCTCTTTTTGCGTTTTATTTAAGTAGTTATTAAAACAAAACATCTTTTCACAGAAATTGCCTTGCACGTCCCATTTTCAGGTATCTGCTTCTCCTTTATATCATGGGATCATTGTAATTATTTGTATCTGACTTTGGACTGGACAATATAGAAATTACTTACATGATCCTCAGTAATGTATTTGCATAGATTTAACACGTTTACTATGTTTATATTAAATAAATATTAGACTGTAAAAATATGTCGATATTACGTCGATCAATCATCAATAGCTTTGATCTAGCAACGATTTCAAACGGTTCCGAATCGTCCGGAGTTTGCGCAAATGAATGTACGCATTCTAGCAAATAAAATCACGAGAAACGCTTGCACGAGAAACTTATTAACTCCATTTAGAGCATTGATATTGTTGTATTTTGGATAATTTAAGCTCAAATAGGATAGATTTTTAAAAACAGCACATAAATTATAATTAAAAGTATGTTTAGAAGACTTCTAAAAACCAAACTTCTTTTAAATGGTTTGACTTTTTTACTTAGTGTATAATTTTTTTATATTATTTTTTATATTATATGTATATATATATATATATATATATATATATATATATATATATATATATATATATATATATATTATTTTTTATATTATTAATTTTCATGTTGACTGTGTGTCTTATTGTGTACCCAAGGCTTGCCAACAAATATTTTCAATTAAGTAATGCCACATTATTAAATATTTTTAGATAAAAGAAACAACATTTGATAACCAAGTTTGTAATTTTTAATAATTCTTAAACCCAAAATAAACAAACTTCTGTATAAATTAATAATTCCTTTTTACCTACATCTAGTATATGATACCAAACAGATACTAATAAAAACATGAAATTTACGTAAGTGAATTGATATTAGAATTTGTATTTTTACTAATTTCTTCTAGTAATTGGTTTCTTCTTTTTAATAATTCATTTATTCGTCTTTTACATTCTAACTTCTCTCTCTAAATCTGCAACATTTGCTCTATTTTGTATTTTTCCAGATTCAGTCTTTCTTCTTGATAGTGTTTCCTATCTAAACGCATTTGTTCAATAGTTATATCTTTTTTATACTTCGTTGTCTGTATCGGTTTTCTTATTTTCCTCGGTGTATTTGCAGGGGTCATTAGTGTTTTTTCAATAAATATATTTGCATCTTGAACTTTCAATTCTGGATCAACATTTTCAATTTCAGTGGCAACTCCCACTTTCTTCATTAGATGATTTATTTTTTATATTGCTTTACGGACTGAGTAAAATTTCTAGGTTTATGATTTTTTTTTATAAAAATGGCATTAATTTCTATATCAAATTCAAAATATTTCCTTCATCTTCCAGTTTGATATATAAGCAAAAGTTTTGATATAGAACACTGCTTGTGTTAGATAAAGGCGAAATTATAACAAATTCTGAGGTATATACAAATATAAAATCGTATATTTAAAGAAAATCACAGTAAATGTGGTACAAAACTGACCGTTAACATCAATATTATCCATTTTAACCAACTTTATTATTTTTATGATAAAAAATTGCTTTGTTCACTTTACTATTTTCAAATAAAAATATAAATAAACATGAATCAACAACAAGGAGAAATGTCATTCAAAATAAGCGTGCTAGCAGATATAGTCACAAACAGTTTGCAAAAAAGTTTAGGGACGAATATGCGCAGTTAGTCAATCAATCAAAGTGATTTCAAACCATCACAAATTTGATGCTAGAATAAAGCTAATGTTACCTCAAAAAAGTTTGAATTTGTTGACTTGTATAATTAAAAAAAAAATACTAAGACTATAATAAAAAATCTAGCAAAGCAAATTTAATCTAAACCTCCATATACAGATCGAAAAAACACCAGTGGATAAAAACTAAATAAAAGAACCAAAAGCAAATCCTAGATCGTAAATCTCAAATCGGTCTCGGATAAAGTGCAAAACATTTTTCCCGACAAGCGAGTAACTTTTCCGAAAACAATTTGCTCTCTGCCAGAGAGGTATCGACGCTGTTCTCGAATTTAATTGTTTTAAAGCAGCGTCGGTGATTCTTTTTTTTAGGACGATGCCAATATCAATCAGCGAAATCGAATCCGAGCGTAAATAGGGGATTCGTTCGAAATTTGGAAAATGCTAATCGGATTAATTCAGCCTTTATTTGATCTTTTTGCTCATTTTTATGGCTCTGATAATGCCCAGAACAATATTTTGGGCGTTTTACGTGTTATATTTAGTTATTTATACACTATCTTCTTATTTAACAAATAATTTCCACTTTTGCTTAAATAAGATTACGTCCCTTCATATGCAAATTTTCAGACTTCTTTTTCAATTTTCAAAATAAACATTTTACATCGTGTTTCTGAAACATATGCTGATTATACCTAGAAGGCCTTTCGAAAAGTTCTCGGTCCGACACGGAGATATAATGACCAAATTTCTAAAATATTATCAAATATTATTCGTTAGATGGCATGCTGCAGAATTTCAGATACGCGTTTTGCAACTTTCAGATTTTGTTGTGCTTGCGTTTAGTTGCTTGTTTGTGGCGATCGAGTAAACCAAACAACTTTTAACATTTTCTGAAAAACGCATAAGTACTTTGTTTTAAATGGTTTAACTTCGATGTATAACCAAACAGAGTTAAATTTTAGTTTAAAGGTTATTTCCTATTCTGTTTTGTCTGTACAAAATGGGCTGTTGAATTTAAACGTGGTCGTACATCCATTGAAGGTGACGAACGCTTGAGAAGTCTAAGTATCTCTAGAGCCAAGATAATGGTCAAAAAATCTACAAATGTCATATTAAATAATCGACAATTGGAGCTTACTGGTATTGTAAGATCATTCTATACAATTTTGGAAATGAAAAAGACTTGATAGGGGCCGCGTTTGTTAACAGTCTACAGAAAACGCATTCGAATAAAGACTTCCTAAGAGTTTTGAGATCGAATCATCTCCTGATGATGCTAAACATCGTTAGTAAAAGGTGCGTCAAGAAGTTTAGAAAAAGTGATTTGGTGTTTAGTGGTAAATCTATTTCAGTATAGTGTTTCACACCAATGGTTCTAATAGAAGAATTGAACTTTCTTTGTGTTTAGACCTGATTCGGCGTGTTATAACAGTAGATCAAACATAGATCCATCAATATATGTGGAATATAAGCGAGGCAGCAGTTCAAATCGTAGGTGGGTAAGTGGATCAAATAAAATATCGAGTTCATTTCAAACAAAAATGGGTGTGACGCAAGGTGATGCGCTGGCGTGTCTCGTGTTTAATATAGCTGTGGAAAAAGTGTTGTCAGAAGCCGAAGTGAATAACAGAGGCACTATATTTGACAAGTCTCAAGTTCGGGCCTACGCCGACTATGTAGACTGAAGATCACTGAGAATAAAACTAAATTCATGACAGTCACAAATAACCGAAGAGGATGAGATGTCGAAAAATATATAAGACCATAACCTTGAAGGCGTAAATGTGTTTCACTATTCAATAAATTCTATTTATTTTGGTCATTCCAAATACCTGTGTAACATCTTAAGAATTACCAAAATCAGACTATATAATACTCCCATTGTCCCAGTTTTTTGTGTCTTCTAACACTCAGCTCATCAATAAAAGTTTCGTGTCCAGGGAATTCTGCAACTATCGGATATTATATGTTCACTTTTTTTACAAATTAGCTGAACCGGGCGGTAATTTTGTTTCTGCGCATGCGCGTGTTCGATTGAAACTGGCCACCGCAGTTATTGTTTAATTTTATAAGCCTCGTTGAAACATCAAACTAAAACTAAAGGAGTTGCATATTCGATATTGTATAATGAATAAGCATATAATACACAGCTATAAAAATATTTGTGATAAAAGCGTTAGATGTTCTAACACTACCTAAAAACAGCACTTAAAAATAGAATCAAATTTAACTGAATTGGATTAAGAAGACAAAAAAAGCCGAAAAAACAAATTTAATCTAAATCTCACTGTCCAGATCGGCAAAAAACCCAACCAGATAAAAACTTAACAAAAGAACCAAGAGCAAATCCCGAATCGTAAATCCGGAATCGGTCTCGGATAAAGTGCAAAACATTTTGCCGACAACCGAATAACTTTTCCTAAAACAATTTGCGTCCTGCCAGAGAGATATCAGAGTTTGAATCGCGAATTTAATTGTTTTAAAGCAGTATTGGTGATATTTTTTTTCGGTGGTGCCAATATCAATCAACGGAATCGAATCCAAACGGAAATGAGGGATGCATATTAATCGGATTAAATCGACCTTTATTTCTTTTCCTCGGTCCTTCTTTTATTTTTTGGTTAGATAGTAATTGATAATATAGGGAGCTATATTTTAGAATTTTCTCAAATTATTTATCTTATATTACTTTAAAATATTTAATTAAATTGGCCCGTATACACTATCAAAAAAACATATTCCAGGAATTGTTCATCAAAAACCGTGCGTAAAAGGTATATATTTTATTACTTGCCGGTGAGATCTCCAGACTTAGGGCCAATAGAACTTAATGGGTCCTTAAAATTGGGATCTTTTTTTAATTATTAAATAAAATACAGATGGTGCTATGAATTTCTCTCGGTCTAGTCTCATTTCAGAAGTGTAATGTATAACATTTATAAAAATTGAGTCGTTCACAATATAATGCATTAAAATTGTTGAATTATTTTATGAAAAACGGAGTTATTTACGGATATTTACGGTTTGCACAATCGTCCATCTGAAAGTACTATCAATGAAATTGTTCACAAATTTTAAGAAACTGGTTCTGTGGAAGATAAAAGAAGAGCAATATATAGTCGTAGTGGTCATTCGCAAGAGCATATTGATTTGGTACGTGAAAGTGTTCCTGAACCCAGAAATATCCATTAGTCGACGTTCACAATAATTTGGACTCAGTGAATCTTCAACATAGCATATTTTACGAAAGGATTTAGCTCTGAAGGCATATAAGGTATAAATAACACAGAAACTGAAGCCACTGGATCATTCAAAATGTCGTTCATTGGATCATTGGATCAAAAAAAAAACAGATGATTTTTCTCAAAAAATCATCATTTCAACTGGCATTCATTTCAAATGCCAAACACATTTTGAAATTGGTGGCTATGTTAATAAATAAAGTTGTGGTGAGGAAAATCCACGATTAATTCATGAGAAACCTTTACATCTTGAACGAGTCACTGTTTGATATGCATTATGGCCAGGAGGTGTAATTGGGCCGTATTTCTTTCAGAATGCTGCTGATGAATCTGCAACGATGAATGATGTTCGATATCGTGAGATGATAACCGGATTTTTGTGGACCTAATTGAATAATATTGATCTGGAGGATATGTGATTCTAATAGAATGACGCTACACCTCACTTTGTTAATGAAACAATTGATTTATAGAGAGAAAAATTCCTGGATGAGTTACTGCAAGAAACGGTGATGTTAATTGGCTACTAAGATTATGTGATTTGACATCGTTGGACTATTTTCCTTAGGGTTACGTGAAATGCCATATCTATATAATCCACAATCGATTCCTGAACTAAAGGATGAAATTTTTCGAGTCATTGGTACGATAGAGTCATGGTTATAACAAAATGTCATCCAAAGCTTTGACAAAAGAGTGGACGTCTGCAGAGCTGCAAGTGGTGGTAATTTGGCAGATATTGTCAAATATTTCGTGTTTAAAGGTCATACACTATGCTTCAGTTATTAATAAAAAGTTTTTTAAAATCAACGCAAATTCTGTATTTTATTCGAGAATTAAAAAAAACCGCTCAATTTTAAAGACCCTTTATATTTAACACATCTTTAAGCATCGCATCATACATGTTAAGTTGTTAGACTGTTAAAACAATTACTTTGGGTCTGCCAATTGTTTTTTTGTGTTAAATATAAGGGGAATACTTGATGTTTTCATCATTAAAAATTTCAAAATTATTCCAATAAAATATATTTTTCATGGTGCAAGAAGATCGTTTAAGTTAGTTCCAGCGTGAAATCCCTTTTTGTCAGATGTTGCCCATTTTTTTGTCACAGATTAAGAATAATTTTTACTAATAAATTCTGAAGTTTAAGATTTTTTGACCGTTTAGAACGCCAGATATTTAGAACAAAGTTATTTTTAGGGTCACTCTCCATTTAAAGCAAGTCAAACTTCCTTTACACCCAATCATTTTCTGTTGTATTTAAAAAATCTCTCGACAGAATTTTAAAAAAATGGGAGGGTAAAGAGAAATGTTTTTGAAATAAATTTTAAAAAATAGTACTGCAATTTTGTTTACGAGATATAACAATTTAAAAAATTAGTAATTTTACAATTTCAACGCGTTATTTTTATGGTTAACAGTGTTCTGGCAACGCTGTGCCTACAGCTGTCTCAAGTAGTGTATAGTAAAGAGAGATTAAGTTAATGAAGAGATTAGAGTAAAGAGACATTTATATTAATACAAACTTACCGAGAACAGTTTTAGAATATGCATCAGAAATCTGTGATTTTTGATGTAAATAACTGCAGTAACATAACTTCAGTAATAGAAGAACAATTTTTACATCTAACCCACAGTTTGGAATTAAGGCCCAAAATTTTTTCTTTTTCGAAATTTTCTAAGCATAAAACTTGTTTACATTTAAAACAGTTTAAATTTTTTCCAAGTTCTAATAGCTCTATGATACGCCTTCCTTCTCCGAGGTTAGAATTGACACTTTCATTTTTTTCAATTAATATTTTTTTATAAATTGCCCTGTATGATGTAATTGCTTTGGCATTTTTTAAATTAACATTAAAAATTTTTATAAATAACGCGATCGCATTAGTGATGCATGTATATATATATATGAGCAATGGTTAGTTGCTTGACCGGAAGGAATGGCTTAAAAATGGAGTTTTTCGACTTCTTTGGACTGCGTCCAACGAGACAACAGTAATCAGGAGTTATACACCCCCGACCGTTGGGTTCCACAATCTCATGTGGAACGCACAACAACCTGCGTCTCCGCCATAATGAGCAATGGTTAGTTGCTTGACCGGAAGGAAGCCCCACCCATCCTTTACATTGGAGGGCACATGTTTCGTCTGTTTTCGTCTGTTCGGTGGTTAGACTCCTCAGGGCTCCGACATATGCTCTCTCGCCAAGAATAGGGAGTACGACGTTGCGACGATTTAAAAAAAAGTTCAACTTTCAAAGTTCAAGTCAATGATAACTTCAACTGATAATCTGGTAATTTATATTTAATATTGAAGAACAAATAATTATGTTTCGAAAATAGTGCCGTTTAAAGATGTATCGGAGGTAGAATCGAAGGAAAACGTACTGAAAATGAATATTAATTAAACTGTGCAAAAGTAGCTCCAAACAGTTAAGTTACATAATCTGAAAGTTTGGAACGATTTTCTTTATATCTAGCTTTTCTTTGTATAATTGTACTGTTTAGCTTATTGTTAGTGAATCTCCATAACTATACTCTCCATAAAATATCCATAGAACCTCCATAAAATTACGATAATTTGAAATTGCAATAACTTTTCAATGACTTAGTCAATTGATTTGAAATTTTCACAGTGGCTTAAGGATTGAATAAATAATATTCTGTCAAATTTTTAAATGTTTTGTAATATTTTAACATACCTCCCCTACATCCTTAAAGTTTAAAATATTTATCGTTAATAATTATCAAAAATAAATAATATTTAAAGGTTTTAATTAATATTTAAGAATTATTAAAATTTTCACGTTTATAGTTCTAAAGATTTAAATCAAACATGTTTTTGCTGAAAAGTTAAAATCAAGGTATATTCACTACCAAAATTAGTTAAAAGTTTTTCATAATATTTGTTATGATTAATTTAATTCTAGATTATAGGTGAAATTTGCTCTTTCTTTCTTAATTATACGGTATTTTCTAGCATTATTTTTATTAATTTTCCTTTTATATTCTGTAAAGCAAAGATATTCACGAATTTGTGATTTTCAGTACTTTTGCCTCCGATTGTAGCTCCGAGACATCTTTAAACGCCCCCTTCGGCTTCGTCTGGTGGAATTCATCCTGTGGGAGCCAATTTTCGATTATTTTTTAATTTATCGCATGGTATATTTTCGATGGTGGTCTAAATGTTTTGTTTAAAGTCAAAAATTGTTTGTTTCTGTAAACCAGGGACATAACATAACCACACTACAAATAATCCAGGGGCGTAAGATTGCATGATCTTGGTGACCAGTTGACATTACCATTTTGAAAAATAACGCAGCAAGGAAACTTTTCTTGCAATAAATCGATTGTGCAATAAATCGTGCGAGATGTATGAAAAGTTGCACCGTCTTGTTGAAATAAAACATATCCACATTTATCAGTTCCGGCCAAAGATATTCAATTAGCATATTCCTATCATTAACAGTAGCACGATTTCGATCATCATCTTCAACAAAATAAGATTCTACCACTCCTTCAGCTCAAAAACTGCACCAAACAGTGACTTTCTGAGGATGAAGAGGTATTTCCTGAATTACTTGAGGATTTTCATTGGCCCAAATCCTGCAGTTACGTCTGTTGGCAAACCCATTAAGCGAGAAGCGCTTCGTCGGAAAAAATTATTTTTTCCCCAAAGTAAGGGTCGACTTTCAGCTTTGAAAATTGGCACAATGTACTGAACAATGCAATCTATGAGTGACATTTACATTTCAAACAGTGTAGCCGATATTACGTTTCAAAGTTCTGACACTCTTATTGAACAATCTTTAATACCGCCATGTATATTGTATTCTAAGAATTGGACATTATTCTTGAACTAGCTTACTCTCCTTTCGATATTTCATTATTTATATTTTATTTTTAGTTAAAAAATAGTTTTCTTTGAAGTTCCTTCTAACAAACCACTATAATTGAATCAAAACAAGAAATATCAACGTTAAATAATGACCACTATGACGCTTAATTTAATTAAAGGAGACGATTTAAAATTCAATTTAGGAAGTTCTGAGAAAAATCGGTTTGTTTTTCTCCGTGTCTCCATTCCCTCTATCTCTCCTTTGGTATGTCGAATTAAAAAATGGAAAATATCCTTCTCCCTTTCAAACTTTCAATCTAATTAATTTGTTTACTCTTGACCTACATCGGAATGAAGATCGATATTTAAATTTTTTCGAGAGTTTTTCAATATGCCAAATTTCCAATAAAAAAAAGCATTTTTCATTTATATTTTACGAGGATGCAAATGTTTGACATACGGCTAACCAACTGACTGAAATAATTATTTGCAATAGCAGAAGTGCATTACGACAATAATATTTTAGCAAATGTTATATATGGTTTAAAGAACTGTGAAATAGGAAAGGGTATACCATCAAGGTCACGTTATGACCTTTTATGATTTTCAAGATGGTTTATCTGGAAAACAATATTTACTGACCATACTAAAAGACGAATACTAAATGGCAGTTTGTCGAGAAAATCCGCTATATGTCCACAATGGGTAATGTTCAGTGTACCTATCAAATAACGAAGAGGACTTAATCTACACAGGATCAAAGGGATGTAAAAACAGATAAGAAATTTTAAAGTTACTTAAGGATATATCGGAGGTACAGTGCGTTTCAAGATATATCGTTGACCGATTGCCTGCAATAAACTCTTAACAAACCCCTTCCGTAACGAAACCCGGCAAACTTGCAAGAAACGTAAACAGGGCCGAGTCTAATAAAATAACAGGCAAGAGATAAAATTAATTTATACCTGGTTTAGTAGTTTCCAAATATTTTAGTTTAGTTCGCATTATTTTCTTAAACAGTGCAGTTCTATAATTTCGATCGTATTCTTTGTTATTACAAACATGCTAAAAATGTGGTGTTCTTGGCGAGATAATGATCATTCTGCCTCCGGTAATGCTAATTTTAAAAGAAAACATTTATCGCCTGATGCTAAGCAAATTGTAAAAAATGTGTATGTTTCTATAATAGATAGGAGGTTTAATGTAAATGCAGCTGTAGCAGAAACGTCTTCATTAATGAAAACTCCGTTGTCTACAGTTAAAGATATTGTGACGAAGCCAATTAAAGCCAAAAAAGTCCGTAGTAATTCTGGTAAAAGCAAATGTGTTGACGAAAGCGACAAAGATTTAATTCGAAACAAAATGTATGCTATGTATGAAGAGCAAACTATGCCTACATTGCATCAGCGACTAAGGAAAGATAAAACCAACTTTCTTTACAGCAGAACTAGCCTCCCGAGGATATTATCTAAAATGGGTTTTGCATATCGGACCATTAATAAAAGACAAATATTAATGGAATCACAACAATTGCGACGATGGCGGTTTGACTACTTAAACTCTATAAAAAATACAGATGAGAAAATCGGCTTATTATCTACCTTGATGAAACATGGTTCGATACACATGAGACGCCAGCAAAAGGATGGGTAGATACATCAAGAAAATGCCAAACCAAAGCCCCAGCGAATAAGGGAAGAAGAATTGCAATTTTACATGCTGGTTCTGAGGATGGATGGTCTCTAAATTGTTTACAGTTGTCCTCCAAAAATATTCACTTTTGGACTACCATCGACACCACAGTTGAACTTTTTGAAGATTGGTTTATAAATAGCCTTTTGCCCAATCTGCCTAAGGAAAGCGTAGTTGTAATGGACAATGCTAGTTATCATAACCGCCATAAAGTTCCTAATGCAAATAACACTAAATTGGAAATTCAGAACTATATGTTAAAAAACGATATATACTTCGAAAATGCATATAAAAAATGTGATCTAGAGATATTAAAAGCATTTAATATTAAAAAGAAATACGTATGTGATACCATTGCTGCCGATATGGGACATACGGTTTTACGCCTTCCCCTGTATTACCGGATTTTTAATCCAATTGAGTATATGTGGCATCAGGTAAAATCTAATGTTAGAACAGAAAACATTTCTCTGACTCTCTTTCTCTGACTCTCTGACTCTAAGTGTTGCAACATTAATTAGGAAGGTTGTAGATAGTATTCCCAAAGAAAGTTGGATAATTTCGATTAACCATGTTATTAAAATAGAAGATTCCTATGTATCATTTACTAATAATAACCACTTATTATTAATGTGGATCAAAGTGATAAGTGACAGCAAAACCGAATTAAATGTATAATTGGTGGTCTGAAATTTTGTTTAAAGTCAAGTTTTTGTTTAAAGTAAATTGTTTGTTTCTGTAAACCAGAGATTTATCCTAACCCCGCTAAAAATAATTCAGGGGCGTAAGAGTGCATGATCTTGGTGGTCAGTTTACCATTTTGAAAAATAATACAGCCAGAAGACTTTTTTTGCAATAAATCAATTTTTTGGCGAGATGTGTGACAAGTTTTACCGCCTTGTTTAAATAAAACATTGTTTACATCCACATTTATCAGTTTAGGCCAAAGATATTCTGTTACCATATTCCTAGCATTAACAGTAGCATAATTTCGATCATCGTCTTCAAAAAATAAGATTCAACCACTTCTTCAGCTCAAAAACCGCACCAAACAGTGACTTTCTGAGGATGAAGTGGTATCTCCTGAATCACTTGAGGATTTTTATCGACCCTAATTCTGCAGTTGCGTCTGTCTCCAAAGTGGGGGTCGACTTCCAACTTTCAATTTGTATGTGCTGTTCATTCGTGTATCTTTCCATGATGAATTGATACAATGTACACAGCAGTACATGAGTGACATTTATATTTCAAACAATATAGCTGCTATTACGTTTCAAAGTTCTTGACACTCTTATTGCAAAACTCTTTAGTACAATCATCTATATTTTATTCTAAGAACTGTACGACATTATTCTTGAACTAGCTTATTCTCCATGTGATATTTCATTATTTATATTTTACTTTTTGTTAAAAAAATAGTTTTCCTTGAAGTTAAATTTAATTAAAGGAGACGATTGAAAATTCAATTTACGAAGTTCAATATTCCACATTTCCATCAAAAAAAGCATTTTTTCATTTATATATAGGAGAATCCAAATGTTTGAGGGACATAAAAGCTACTGAAAAAATCTACCAAAAAAGACCTAACTAAACCTACTAACTGAATTACTTATTTGACACAGCAGAAGTGCATTACGACAATCAGGTTTGAGATAAGGTTTAAAGAACCATGAAATAAAGGGTTTTACAAATTAAGCGGATTTTTTTGTTCTTGAACAAAACAAAGAATTTGCGTTGATTTCAAAACACTTTTTAATGATAATTGAAGCATGGAGCATGACATTTAAAAACGACAGACAATATCTGCCAAATGAACACCTCTTGCAGCTCCAGACGTCCACTCTTTCGTAAAAATTTGGCATTTTGGCATAACCGTAGCTCTATCTCACCAATGACTCGAATAATTGTATGCTTTAATTCAGGAATCGATTGTGGATTATTCTTATAGACCTGGCTTTTCACGCAACCCCAAATAAAATAGTCCAACGGTGTCGAAACACATAATCTTACTCTTTCAATTAATATCATCCTTTATTGCAATAACTCATCTAGAAATTTTTTCTCTCAATAAAGCAATTGTTTCATCAGCAAAGTGAGGTGTAACGTCATTCTGTTGGAACCACTTATCCTTCAGATCAATATTATTCAATTCAGACCACAAAAATCCAATTATCATCTCACGATATCGAACACCATTCCATACCAAATATCGCCCAATTAAATCTCCAAACCATAATGCACACTAAACAGTTACTGGTTTAGGATGTAAAGGTTTCTCGTGAATTAATAGTAGATTTTCCTCACCTCAAATGTGGCAATTTTGTTTATTAACATAGCCACCAATTTGAAAACGTGCCTCATCTGAAAAAAAATGATTTTTTTGAGAAAAATCATCTGTTTGTTCTTTGATACAATTGACATATGCACCACGTTTTGAATGATAAAATAGCTTTAGTTCCTGTGTTATTTGAACCTTATATGCCTTCAGAGCTAAATCCTTTCGTAAAAATGCGCCATGTTGTGGATTCACTGAGTCTAAATTGTTGTAAACGTCGACTAATAGAAATTTCTGGGTCTTCAGCAACACTTTCACATACCAAATCAATATGCTCTTGTGAATGACCACTACGACTCATATTGCTCTTCTTTTAACTTCCACCGATTCTTTTATCTTCTTGAAATTTTTGAACAATTCGATTGATAGATGGACGATTGTGTACAAACCGTAAATACCACGTAATTTTCTAAAAATATTTTTTACTGAACGCCAATTTTCATAAAATAATTCACCAATTTTAACGGGATGTTACATTGTATACGACTCCATTTTTATAAATGTCATACATTACATCTCAGAAATGAGACTAGATATCGGCAAATATACAACGCCATCTGTGTTGTTAATCCTTCCAAACCAGAGCTGTTAGGAAGGGGCATACCATCAATTTATGACCTTTTATGATTTCCAAGATTGCTTATCTGAAAAGAAATGTTTACTGAACATACTAAATGTCCAGTGTATCTATCAAATAACGAAAAGAACTCAATCTACACAGGATCAAAAAGGTGTCACAAACAGATAAGAAATTTTAAAGTTAAGGTAAAGGAGCCTAATATGAGACCCATTTATAAAAAAATACAAAATAAATACGGAACATAAATTAAAAGTAAATAAAACTTAATTGAATTGTAGTTTATATATTTATATAACAAAATGATTTGAAAATGACACAAATTTGATTTTTATTTGTATTAATCAATAACACTATTACAAACGAAAATTTACGCTCTTTTTAAAAGGATTCCTAATATGAGACCCTAAACCACCATAATATTTTTATCGTTTTTTGTACGATGGGCAAATAAGATCCGCGTCATCTACTTCGTAGTCTTCATGGGCCCATCATAATTTAATATATCATATTAGAAGCTCAAAATGTCTCATAATAGGAAATTTTAAAAAATATGTTTTCGAAGTTTGGCATCTACAAAAATCTATGAAGATTTATTGTTAAAATATTATTAATAGTTATAACACCTTTCTATAAAATGCATAATAGTATACAATTAGGTTTGGCTTTTTTGGGAAATACTCAAATTGCTGGACTTCAATAAAAACTTGTAAACAAGTAAAGTAAAAAAATGCATGTAATATACAGAGGTGCTGAGTGACAACTTTCAAATTGACAATACAGTGTTGCCAACATGGCCGACGTACGTTCCAATTCAAATTTTGGGTAAAGATATTGTACTTTTTTCTATTACTCTTGGGTCTTATATTAAGATAGGGTCCCATATTAGACCCCTTTACTCTACTAAATGTTTACTGCTAATAAAATACAGGGTGACACAGAATAATGCGAATTTTTGAAATGCGTAGTGGCAGCCATGGATGGATGGCAGCACTGCGGAACAGTGACCTTGAGCAAGTAAACACTTTGCTATTTTAGTAACCATGAATCAGTGGAACGGGCAACAGCGTGCGTTAGCCATAAAAATGTTTTATAAAAACAGTGATAGTTTGGAAGCTGCGCAGAGGGAGTTTTTTAGTGCGTTTTGAAAATGAGTGACAACAATTTTAAGCAACGGTGCCGTATCAAGTTTTGTTTCAGACTTGGGCACAGTGCGATGAAACTTCAACAAGACTATGGAAATAGTGTTTTATTAAAGGCTCAAAGTCTCAGTTTTAAGGAATTCTGAGAAGGCCGAGACCCGATTGAAGATGAAAATCGCAGCGGAGAGTCTACAACTATAAAAAGTGATGAAAATGTTCACATAATCCGGGGTGTTGTGCATTGTGATCGTCGGTTGACTGTCAGAATGATAAGGAGACAGTTAAATTTGACTCATACAACCGTTCATCAGATATTGACCAATCAATTGGGTATCAGGAAAGTTTCGAAAAACCTTTCGCCGAATCAATAGGACTACAGAAAGAAAACACGTCTTGATTTTTTGGGGCGGATTGAAAGTAACTCTGGAATGTGTCATTACTGATAACGAGTCTTGGATTTTTCCTTACGACTCGGAAACGAAGCATCACTCCAACCTAAGCACGACCAAAAAAAGCCAGAATGAGTAAATCAAAGATCAAAGACATACTGGTTTATTTTTTTGATAGTCCACATATTGCCCAGAAGGGATTTGTACCTCAAGGCCAATAGGTAAATTAATATTTTTAACGAAAAATTTATGGAAGACTTCGAAAAAGGCTCATTCGTGTGAGACCGAACATCAAGAACACCTGAGTACTGCATCACAATAATGCGCTTTGCCACTCCATAATACCAGTAGTCGATTTGTGCTTACATCATAAAGTTATTCGCGATTAAAAATGTCAGTTCATGAGCCAAATTTTGGTCATTTGCGGGAGGTGTTAATATAATTCTTTAATATGAAGAAATCTGCGGCTGAGGCTCACTGAATGCTCTCGAAGATACTTATGGTAAAGCCGCTATGAGTGAAAGAACGTGACGTAAGTGGTTTCAACGCTTCAAGAGCAGTTACTTTCTCATCGAAGACCGGCATAGCGGGGGAAGAACAAAAGTTTTTGAAGATGAAGAATTAGAGGTATTGTTTAATGAAGACTCGTGACAAAGTCAAGAAGAGTTGGCAAGATCATTGGAAGTGACTCAACAAGCAATTTCAAAATGCCTCAAAGACCTGGGAATGACCCAGAAGCAAGGATATTGGATACCATATGAGTTGAACTCCGTTTATTTGCTTGCGAACAGTTGCTTGAAAGGCAAAAACGGAAGGGGTTTCTGCATCGCATTTTGACTGTGGACAAAAAATGGGTTTATTACGATAACCGCAAGCGTCGAAAATTATGGGGATATCACGGCTACGCTTCCACACCGACGGCTAAACCGAATAATCACGGCTCAAAGATCATGCTCTATATTTGGTGGGACCAGCTCGGTGTAGTATATTATGAGCTGTTAAAACCGTCTGAAACAATTACAGGGGATCGTTATCGAACGCAATTAATGCGTTTACATCGTTTACACGGCCGCAATACAGCGAAAGATACGAAAAAATGATTTTGCAGCATGACAATGCTAGGTTCCATTTGCGAAAGTAGTCAAAACATACTTGGAAAAGTTGAAATGGGAATTACTACCACACCCGCAGTATTCTCCAGACTTTGCTCCCTCTGATTATCACCTGTTTCGATCGTTGGCACACAGCCAGGTTGACCAGCACTTCCGGTCTTATGAAGAAGTTAAAAATTGAATTGATTCGTGAACCGCTTCAAAATATGACCAGTTTTTTCAACGTGGGATTCGAATGCTGCCTGAAAAATGGAAGAAAGTAGTGGCCAATGATGGACAATTCTTTGAATCATAAATATATAACCAGTTTTTTTACAATTATGCGTTGAATTAAAAAAAAAACGGCGGGAACAAATGTATACCTTTTAGTAGGCGACAATGTAGAATTCAAATTTTAATGAATTAATGAATTTATAAAGAATCAGTCTGTCTCATTACTCCACTTACACACTTCGTAACAAAAAATACTCGTAGAACCCAGAAGCTAAAGGAGAAGGTCTGTCGTGTTATTAATAAGATAATCATAGTTATGCTAAAACATGATTGAAAATATTCAATACATAAATTGCAACTACCTAAGTTTTGAATTAAACTTAAAAAAAAATAATTATTTAAGCAAATATTTGCATTAATTTCAAATGTTTAAAGCTCCTTGTTAGAAGATCTTATGTACCCAGGAAGGTGATGTTAGAAAGTTTAACAGATCTATTTACAGAATTCAGTGGTTATTAGAAAACAACCTAATAGACCGACAAATATAGAAAATAAGGAAGATCTGATTAGGGAAAGTTGGTTAGAATCGTGACTCATGGGATATCATCAATTCACTCAATAAATCAGTTTAAATGTACGCTTCTGTTTCGTAAATGAGTTTAATGTGGAAATTTTATATTGTTCAACTAATGGTTAACTATTTATAATAAATACAACGTTTTGTGATATTGATATCTTTGTGATATAGATATAGACGTGATAACAATACATTTGATTACATTGATTTGCCATCCTCCTATTCAGCTTTAACTGACCTTTCTAAATGTAACGAATAATTGGAATCAAAATTGAAAAAGAAAAGACTCAAGAGACACGTGGATAATTTTACATTGAAAATGACCTTTTGATCTGCCACACCCTACATATTTATTACAACAATGATCCAAGTGATGATAAAATACAATCACATTTTTATACTGTATGTTGTCTAATTCTATTTTACTCGTAAGCAGAGTTATTATTAATAACACTGAGAGACAGACATTATTGTGAAAACTATCTGTAAATATATGAAACAAAATTAACGGCGAAGAAAAATAGATTAGTGCATGTTTGACATTACAATAAGAGATCCAAAGACTTGTCTGTAGATTAGGAAATACATCATCAGGAATGTTGTATGATCCAGATAGAAAAAAACTTCTGTCTTAGAACAAGAATAATTAACGAAACAGAAAAGCAGTTGTATAATTGATATCATTTGGTAAAAAAAAACTCCACATAAGAGACCTAAAGTAACATTTGTTGGCCATATAAAATAAGCACAGAGAATTCAACTGCTAAGGATTCAAAAAAAAAAATTCACAAGGCCCATAGCATGTACACAGTGGTGGCTAGATAAATAGAGCCAGTATAATAAAAGACAGTGTTTAGAAAATAAAGTTGTAATAGCATACGTAATTAGTACAATAACTGCATAACATAAATATATAACAAAAAAGGAAAAATATAATATCAAACTTAATATTAAAAACATACTGTAAACATAATATTTAACAAAAATTTAGAAAAAAGAACATGAAAATGTGGTCATAAAAATAGAGGCAGCCAAGAAACAAGCACAATATATATACTACATAATACATACATACATACATACATACAAGTACTAAATAACACAAACACATTTTTTGAACATGTAATACTTAGTTTGATGACTTTTGTGTTTTATTATTTCGGCACATATTTTGGGTATAGAGTTGACAAAGTTTTGACACATTTCTAATGGTATAGCTTCCCATTCTTTTTTAATCACTTCCAACTTGTTTTAATCAGTTCAAACTTGTTTCTGGCTTTATGTTTACCCACGCCATTCTTGAAGTAAGTTCACAAGTTCCCAATGGAACTGAGGTCCGGCGATTGGGAAGACTACGTCAGTAAATCCACTTTATTGTCACCAAGAAATTGTTTCGTTTTCCTAGCAGTATGTTTCGGATCATTATCCTGTTAATATTTCCATACCAGCGCCATATTTTCTTCTGCAAAAGGCAGCATGACTCCTTAAAGAATATGGTCGTACTCATTTTGGTTCATGTTTTTTTTTTAATTCAGTAAATTGGTCCAACACCCTACCATGAAAAAACTGCCCACAGCTTTCATTCATTTCATTCTTTACAGTTTTAATAGTATGTTTGGTAATAATTCTGGATTGAGTGTTCTTCTAACATATTGCCTACCATCAGGACCTATTGAATTAAATTTTGTTTCATGGCTCCATAAAATATTGCGTCATTTCTTGATTCCCTCTTCACCATACCAATTTCACTGATCTTGGGCATACTTTAAACGTTGTTTTACATTATTGGTCGCCAAGAATGTAAAACAACGCGCGACTTTTCAGGCTGCTCTACCGTATAAGTTACTTGTTTGAAGCTGTCTTCGAATAGTTCTTGAACGTATTTCTACTCCAGTCCATTTTAAAATTTGATAGACGATTTAAATGAGTCGTTTTTTGAAATTCGGATAATCTTCCTGTCAGTATGAGGTGTCGTTTTTCTTCTAGCTCCACGGTTTTCGTGAACGGGTTATTTTTAGGACATTTTCCACCATTTTTTTTGCAATTTCCCTTACTGACTTTGTTTCTGTCCGCAATGTTAAAATCTGGACTCTTTCAGCAGCTGTTCAATGAACGCTACGATCCATTTCTAATAAAATTATTATTCGCCCAAGTTTATTTTTATTTTTTGAACTTTTTTAACGACTCTATTTCTCTGGCCATCACTGTATATGAACTATAAGTTTAAGTACGAATTTGGAACTGAGATTTTTATATCACTACTTCTGCCACTTCATTTTATTGCAGTATTTGTTTATTATATGTGATAATTGAAATGTGATGCAATATAAAGGGTTGTCCAATAAGAGTGCCAGAACTTTAAAATAAAACACAATAATCACTACAAATGATAATCCAGTAATTTATATTTTATCTTGAAGAACAAGTAATGGTATCATATTTTGAAAATAATGTTTAAATATCTCCTTCAGCTTCGTCTTGTGACCTGAAGTCTGAAGACCTAATGAAGACCCAATTTTCGATTACCGCGATACAGTCAAAGCACCTTATTCGCGGAGGATTCGTTTCGTAAATATCCCGCGAATACAGAAACCGTGAATACAGAATGGCAATTTGTACGGTATTATTGGGGATATGTTCCAAGGTTAGAAAATAAAAGAAGAAATATATAATAAAAGCAATTTAATGGTTTAAATAATTTAGTATTTTTTCTTTTTCAAGACTCAAGACGGATCAATTTTTATAAAGAAATCACAAAGCTCATTTGCCATTCGTAAGCCTTCACTCAGGTTTTGTAAATTTAATATCATCTTTTCAGTGTTCATTGAGGCGTCCTCTTCAATGGAATGGGGATAAAGCATTTTCTCCAAGTCGGTTTCAGTCAAATCTTCATCTTGCGATACAAGCAACTTTTGAATGTCACTTGATCCTATCTGTCCGAAACCATCTCGTTCTATACCATTCGCAATTTGAGCAATGTTTTCAGTTAATGTTTGAATTTGCACGGATTATTCATTATTACCGACAATTAGATCAGGCCACAGTTTTTTCCAGCATGATTTCAACGTGTACGGCTTCAGTTCTTGCAATGATTCTGTTATGTTAATTATGCACTTTTCTATATCAAAATTTTTCCAACATTACATAACATTCATATCAGGATCACATTCCATGGTGTCCAGTATGATTTTAAAGAGTTGTCTAATGAGATAGAGCTTACAGATCTGGCTTATTCCTTGATCCATAGGTTGGAGTAAGGCCGTCGTGTTGCAAGATGCAAAAATATCACCTTTATATTTGGATGCATAGCTTCAAGCTCACGAGGTTGACCTAGAGTATTGTCCAAAACTAGAACTACCTTGAAATATAAATTATTTTTCTTTAAATTGGTTTCAATTTCGGGAATAAAACAATCCCGGAAGCAGTCACAGAAAATTACACTTTCTCAACTCATGCTTTCTTGTTTGAACGCCAAAATACCGGTAGGTTGTCCTTGTTTTGATTTTTCAAAGCACGAGGTATAAAGCCTAAGTGGCTTAATTAAACGATCTCGTGATGCATTAGAAGAGAGCAGCAGTATAACTCGATAATATATCTTTTGATGTCTTAAAACTAGAGGTGGACTTTTCACTTTTGTATATAAAAGTTTTGTTCAGAATTCTTTTCCAAAACAGAGCAGTTTCGTCTGCATTAAATTATTTGTTCAGGTTTATATCCATCACTGGCAATTAATTTAAAAAAATCTTCTGGATATGTTGCTGCTGCTGAAGTGTCTACAGATGTAGCTTCTCCAACAATTTTGAGGTATTACAGTGATTGTCGCACCTTGAATTTTTGGTTCAATAAGTTCAAGAAGCGACAATCCTTCCGATGCTTGAAATCCTCCATCCATATGTTCAACGCTAGGTTCTTAAAAATATGCGTAAAAATGCTTAACTTTCTCACGAATTATTAATTAATAATTAGATTTTTACTTCAGATTACAGTCTTCAATCTGTAATGTTATGCAGCTTCCATTTTTTTTAATTGCTGGATCAGGAACAATTTTTGCTGCTAGTGACTTTGAAGCTCTAGAATTCCTTATTTTGTCTTCTGATTTCTTGATGGATCGTACAGTTGATACACTTACATTAAAAAAACATAATATGAATGCAAACAACTAGCCAAGGCGTAAACGGTTAAGCATTTCTATTTTTATCTTAATGATTATGTAGGAACCAATTTTCCTTGCCTCTACTCGACATTATAAATCGCAAACAAATCAGAAAAGATACGTGCTCTTCACTCGAAATTATTGCGATGAATGACAAGTTGAAGCAATAAAACAAAAGATTCGGTGCGAAAGCGGCTTTTATCAATAGCCATAACGTTCACGCGTAACCTGGCGGCGGCTAGTTATTTGTCAAAGAACTTTCGGCCAAGCGGCAATAAGAGTTGTTTTGTTTCTAAATACTTTGATACTTGTTAGTTTTGATGGTAACTGATCAGTAAATACATATTCTAAAAATACAATGTGTATCATCAGTTTTGGATCCGCAAAAAAAGACATTTTTCAGCCGCGAATACAAGAAGTGTAGTAGTGAAGTATTTAAAATCAAGAATTGATCGGGGTTTACTTCTGTAAACCACTGATTTAAATAACCCCACAAAAATAATCCAATGGCGTGAGCTCGCATAACTGAGATGGCCAGTTAACATTACTATTTCGCGAAATAAAGCATCCATGAAGCTTTTCTTACACTAGATCGATTGTCTGACGAAATGTGTAACAAGTCGCACCATATTCTTGTTGAGAGAAAACATGAGGAGATCATCATAATCATAAACATTCCGGTTTGAACAAATAATAATAACTGTGTAGCAACAAGCCATTGTTAAAAAAAGTAAAGATCAAATAGATTCAAATAGAAAGATCTAATAAATATTTTATGTTTAAAAATTCAATAACTCTTTTATGTCCATCTAAAAAAATTAAGCTCAAATGTAAATGTCACCAAGATAGAATATCGCTTTGACACACCCTATACATTTCGGAAATAAAGTAGTTAGGGGAACCATTTACAAACAAATTACAGTGCAGAAACAGGTTTAAATTCTTTTGTTATTACAGCAAGAACAAAAAAAAACAACCGAAATGGAAAAAAGTATTTTACTAACAGCGCACTCAGACTTAATAATTTAGAGAAAGTGGCAGGATCAAGTAGGCGTTGCCGGCAAAAACTGACTACGTCATAAATAACTTTTAGGACAGGATACGAACACCGTGCACCAAACCAGTACGGATGATTTTAATCTTTTCATTGGCGTGGAGTGACATTCGAACTGCAGTCAGGTTTAAAACGGGCTCACATTCAGTAAATAAGTTACATGTTTTAGAATTGATAAATATCACTTTAAATGTTAGTGAATTACCTTTGTTTAAATAATGTTGAGTTCAAGAATACAGTTATTTAAATTTTGACCTAACCTCACATTTATGCTTTTTTATTAACTTAGCGTAACGCTAATTTTGCTGTTAATGCCTACTAACTAGACACTACAGTTCTCGAGGAAACAATGACTTGTTCGAGTACAAGAAATATTAAGCAATATTTATATTTAGCAACAATACGAACGTTCTAAGCGATACCAAAACCATTTCTACCAATCTAATCAGCAAAAGACTAAACAATAGAAGGAAAACAGAACTTTTACTCTACAAATATTAGTAATTACGCCATGTAATTATCACAGGCAAAATGAAATATTTTGAACGTTATAGTTTCGATTATATAAAATCTTGCAATATTAAGCTCTGGATAAAATGTTTATTAAGAAAAAAAGAGTATGCGATGACCCTAAAGTAAAGATATATAACATTGTGACTACCCCAGTACTAGCTTATACGAGGGTCGTTCGAAATGTTCTCAGCCTGACAGTGAAATGATGCAAGTATGACCGACTTGATATTTGTCATGATACTTGTCAAGTATGATTCATTAGATGGCGTGTTACAAAGTTTCAGATGTGTGTGCTTAGTCCGTGGAGTAAGAGAGAGGGGGGTCAATTGAACCAAAAATAATTTGGTTGTGGCATGTCAGTAACAGTAGCAAGTGAGGATTTTCCATCAGAAAAAATATTTGGATTAAATGGGTAAATACCAGTACATTTAAAATCAGCACTTATATTTGCTGGTGTTACTAATGACATCGCTGCTGAAGGTATTGCTGGAATGTCATAAATAGTCATACGGACCCCGAGTTGATCTCTATTCCAACGGATTCAATATTGAAATGGTGCTTAAATGGACCAAATACACTTCTATCAAGTGGTTGTAGCTTATGAAATGTGTGTGGAGGAAACAATATAAGTATAATAAAGTTTTTTCGACAGTAATTGATAGCAGAAATAGAAATATGAGTGGTCTAAAATTTTTTCTAGGAATTTCTAGGAATTTTTCTAGGCATTGAATTGTCAATAGCATTTACAGCTAAACACATTGTTACTAATGTGCCTCTTTCGTGTGAAGTGATGAATCCTGCTAGCTAACCCCCTTTAGCACAATAATAGCAACTGGTTTTTGAGAAGTAATCAATGCACTTTTTTTCTGCAGTACATTTACATTTTCGTAGATTTCAGTGTATACCACTGCTAGTTTTACTCACACGTTTACGAGGCATTTTAATATCTATAAAAAAATAACTTTTAATTTAATTACTATATATATAGAATACTGATATTAGCAGACGTCAAAAAATTTGTAAAAACATGTATTATACATTGACTGTCATCAATTTGTTAGGTTATAACCTCAAAATAATTAACTATTAACTGTTGTTTTTGAATGATAATAATAATTCGATCTTTCTTTACTTACCCCAATTATTGAATAATGTTGACACTCTTTAATGAATGAAATATTCACTACAAAATATCACAATAACGAATGCTACATTGTTCAGCTTTATAAGTATTATTCGTGAGGTCGAGATGCGCGCGCAAATCTGATGCTTTCGATGGTTCAACCCCTCCTACGATTGATGATTCAATTGACCCCATCAGATTTTATTGCGGTAATTAGTAAATAAAAAATTATTAAAAAATTAGTTTGCTATAAATCAAATTAGGAATTGTAAAATATAGATATATGGAGACATTACAACTGAAATTTTATGATTATATTTAAACATTGAAATATTAATAAACATTTTATCGAGAGCTAAAAAACAAGTTTACATGCCCATTAATTGACAATTGACTCTCCTCGCCCCTAACGCAAGTTTTTACATTTTCTTAAAAATGGATAAAAGTAAAGTTCGTACTGTTATAAAGTACTTCGTTTTGGAGGGTTTAACCCCGACGGACACACAAAATGAGTTAGATTCGATTTTAAATGATTCTTCCTCTTTGATTTCGATGGCAAAAAAGTGGACTGCTGAATTTAAACGTAGTCTACTCAACGTGACAAGCACTAGGCACGAACATAAAAATCGCTTCGTCCAACAAAATCATCACAAAAATCCACAATATCGTATTAAATGATCACTGAGTGATGATATGTAAGCTTGCTGATATTGTAAACATGTTGATAGACCAAAGCATCCAGGAGACTTTTCTTACAATAAATCGATTGTCAGGAGAATTGTATAACAAGTCACATCATCTTCTTATTGAGAGAAAACATTGTTTATATCCACATTTATCAGTCCAGACCAAATATATTCTGTCAGCATATTCATATAGTTTCCCCATTAACAGTAACATAATTTCTATCATCATCTTCAAAAAATAATGTTTTATCACATTTAAACGACATTACATTTTGTACCATTTTATCCATTATATTTGGCACGATATTTTGAATTTGAAAAAGCTTTCCGCCCAATGGTTGCCGCATTTGTTCATTCATTTTAATGAAATAATAAATAATTTTTACAACAAGGGTCAAAAATCTAATGGTTCTCATGAAGGATTGCGCTTTAAAAAAACTGTACAACGTGAATTAATTCTGATTCAAATAAGTTCTGTAGTCGATGAAAAGTGGGAATAGATAATTGAGAAGTTGAAGACCTTACATTTGATTTGCACTTTTATTTTGCCAAGTTTGATTCGTTTTCAAAAATTTATCGAGTAATTTCAATGTGTTTTAGTGTATTTAAAAAACTTATAAAGTTTATATTTATTATCAAAGATACCAAAATCAAAATTATCAGATATAAAACTAATCAAATGAACATCCTATTTACTAACCCTGGTATAATTTAACTGTTTTGTTATGTGGTAATCAATATATCTACATCTCATTCATTTTAAAAAGTACTGATCATTGTTTGGATCTAATGATTTAAAAAAATACATATATCAAGAGAATAGGTTTCTTAAGATAAGGCTGTTTCGACTGATGTAGGTAACACAGAGAGATGATTTTCCTTCGGGTGGTACAATCGAAAATCTTAGAAATCCTCAGGTAGAAATATTAGAGTGAAAGTAGGCTATAGAAAATGGAAGCGTTGGAGAGCATAATGGTTTATAATTTTTGTTCTACAAAAGATCGTAATCCTTTGTGTGTGTAACCATCCGACTTTGCACGAAACGAAATCTGAAATTTTTAACGATATTAAAAACATCGCCGTGAAATCAACTAGCAAGAAGAACGTGATGAAAATTTACTTGCACGAAACTTTACAGTGTACCGTTATAAAACTCTTTTATTTTCTTCAATATTGTTATTTTCGTACTCTGAGTAGTAGAGGAAACGAAATATGAGAGGATATTGATAAATAGATGGTTTTGAATAATTCTAACAAACAAACCTAAAAAGCATAACTACAAAAATAATTATTAACGTTGACAAGTATAAGAAATTATAAAACGTTTGATTTTAACACTTGATTCTAATTTATTTTTTATTTATTTAATATAAATTTTCTTAACAATAGTAACGTCCATTTTCGTGTTGTTTATTCCAATTCATCGGAATTCAATTTTTGTGGCATTGGCTTCTTAAGGTATTATTTGAAAAGAAAAGGTAACATTTTTATAATCATTTATTCCATACATTTCAGCATAAATTTGGTTTGTTTTGTTATAAAAAAAGGAAAACTTATACATTATTGTCGTTTAGTGTCAAAGTTGAAATTATTAGCACTAATTTTTCTCACCATAATGTTTAATTAAATGAATTGTTCATGTCCACCATCACATTCCTAATAAAAGAAATTTCGTTGATTGATAGAATATTGAATACAAAATTTGAATTCTTTTGGTTCTGACCAATAAACCATTGACGATATTGTTGCCTGTGTGACAAATCAGCGGGTAAAAGTGCTTGTAACCTTTGCACATAAGAGTAGGATTATTACTATTTTAGTAATCTAGGTACAATCCAATGAGAAATTCCAAGTCTTCGCGGATACTTACTTAGTTCTGATACTTCGGATATACAATTGTTTGCCGAGCTGAAAGCGGTCTTTCTGTGTATCGTTACTCATAAATACGCCTAGCCTCTTCGGAATTATGGAGAGTTTCTCCCTAAATATAAGACATATCGTGATATTTACGCACAGAATATATTTTTTGTTTTGAATCGAACTTAAATGCACGCACGGATATGTGATTTTTTTTTATTAAATAATTTTATTAAATAACATTTTTTGCGACATTGCCGCATCGATATTGGATAATGTTGTGTTTCCTAATTTAAACAATTTGTTTTAACAATTTTCATCAGTTTATTTGTAGTTTATTCATTAGGTAATAACATATTTACTTAAAATATTAATGCTTATCATAGCTTTTCGAACATTTCAAGAACTACGGAGATGAAAAATGACTCGATGACTAGAACACCTCAAAACAAGTACGGTTTTTTTGGAAGGGCATCCACAAATTGCCAGAGAGATGGAAAAAATGTGTAGCTGGCGATGACTCACATTTTAAATAAACCATTTTTTACTTTTCTTATTAATTAATTCCAAATTAAACGTGTTTTTAAAAGATAAAATTAAGAATTATTAACCGCAACCTTTTTTTACTTTCGCCTTGCACCCGCTGCGATCGTTTAGTCGGGCCGAAAGCCATTGCCTCCACGAATCCTTCGACGTTGGAGGGGCACTAGTAAACCACAAGGGCTCCCCTCCACCATAGCACCCATGTTAAATAATTGTTGAATGTACTTTACGAATTACTGATGTCAACGCTCGCTGCCCAGAGGTGTCTGGGATGAGGTGGTTGAACACCAGTTCTATGAGTGAGTGTAGTAAAGTGCGCCGAATGAAGAATATGAAGCATTACTGGAAGAAAGTTCTTGTACACTGCTAGAGTTAGGATAGAAACCCGGAGTAACACCTCAAACCATTTCTAAAGTTATCCACAAGCTAAGGAAAAGGAGAGTCGTTGAGTGCCCTATGATGCCAGAGCTGAAGATAAGAGTAGACGCTTTAATGTTATTGTGTTACTGTCCTTCAGATTCAAGAAAATAACTCCCTACATAAGACTGTGACCTGCGACGGAAAGTAGATCCTCTACGATAGTACTTTAATGCGAATAAACTAATGAACCAATTCTAATGAACTATCAACCAGTATGGCCAAACCACAATATTTCCACGCCAAAAAATATTGCTGTATATATAGTGAGATCAGCAACGCGTCGTGCATTATAATTTACTCCAATCTGGTTAAACGATGACTGCTGTCGATTGTCAGGAGTAAGTGATTCATATTAATAACGCGCTGGAGGAAAAAAAATGTTTCAAGACAATGTACGACCATATGTATTAAAAAGGACTCTAGAAAATATCACCATGTTGGGTTGGGAGATTTTATCGCCCCCGACGTATTCTAAAAACTTGGTCTCTTATAATTTTCCTCTCTTTCGATCAGTGCAACATCACCTGGTTGATAACCGCTTCAATGACTTGTTCATTTATTTATTTATTTAGCGTATGGCTTACATGGATTTGAATCAGGTATATACATTAAAATATAACACATAAACAGATTAAATTGTAAAAGACAAAAAATATATAACATATAAAATAAAATAATAAAATATACAAGATATAAAAAAACATAAAAAAACAAAAAAAAAGTTCAGCATCAGGTATATACACTAAAATATAACATAAAATGATTACATTGTAAAAGATAAAAAATACATATACAAAACCGAAGACACATCACAATAAGTGCATCAAATTCTAAAATCGAGGCCATTAATTCAGTCAAAGACAGAGCCTGTGGCTTCAATGAAATCATGCATTTCACCACCATATGCCGTAAAAGGGTACCCAGCCACGATGTAATGAAAGGTTTAGCAGGGTTCTCCACAGTCACAAGCCGGCGACCCAGTCAGTCCCCATTTGTAGAAAGAGTGGGGTGTATGCCGTGGGACGTTTTTATTCTGTTAAGTATCTTCCACTCGTGGCGGAGAAGCTCCATTCCTGGTAAGGGTGCTGTAAGCCGTCTGGTCCGGTCCTGAAATGTTCCAGAATTCCCTCCATTTAGCATTAAGGTTGAAATTTTCCCCGAGGGGTTGTTCTGCTAGCAGCAGTGGGGGATCTAGACTTCAGTCTCCTCAGGCCGACAGCAGGTAAGTTATTGTGTATTGAGAGGTGGGAATTTGGTAGTATTTTATGGTATTCCTTGACTAGCCTTTCCTCCTGTCTACCAATAATGGGAGGAGCTATATTACTCAGAGTGGGAAGCCAAGCTAGAAGTGTGCTTTTTAAACAGTCATTGATTATTCTTATTGTGTCATTGAGTTTGGTGTCAATCATCTTTACATGGAAGCTATTTAGACAGACTGGGGCGCAGTATTCAGCAACCGAGTAGACCAGGCTAAGAGCTGATGTTTTAAGGGTATATTCGTTTGCGTCTCACGTATTCTCCAGAAGTTTTTTATACGAAAGTGTTCAATCCATTGTTACTCCTAAGTATTTTGTATAAGAATTGTAACGTAACGAGTTGTTATCGAGGTACACTTAAGACTCCAGGCATGCTGGTTTGTTATTGAGGTGGAAGCACGACACTTCAATTTTATTCATGTTTGGATTAATCTCCAGCCAGCGAAATATTTTCACAATATAGACAAGTCTACTAGCTTCTTCTATGGTTTTACTGCGGGTGACAAAAGCTAGGTCGTCAGCATACCCAACTTTTGTTGACGTTGTGTGTGGCATATCTGAGATATACAGATTTAAAAGGACAGGTGCGAGTACCGATCCTTGAGGAAGCCCGTTATTAAGGTGTCTCATTTTGCTCTTGGAAGGACCTATCGCAGAACATGTTGAATGAACACTATAGCATAAACACTAGCCTAATCGGTTTAATAACAATGTTTCTAGAAATTTGTAGCCTGAACTTAATAGAGCTATCGGGCAGTAGCTCTATTCGAATAACTTGTAATATGTATAGAAAGTGAGGGAGATTATTTCAAAGATTGAGTTTTTGTTAATTTTTTTAATTAATAAACGTCAAATGTAATCAAAATGGCTGAAAATTAAGTTGAAAATCTAATACACGAACCAATATCGATACATTTTGATTTGAATATAATTTTGAATCGTTTAATTTAAATATAAAAATATCACACATTATTCCAATAACTCAATAATGTTTTTGTAAATAAACTTTTAATTTTTCTTTTATATAATTAATATTATGGTGTTAAATAAAAACCAGCAACTATGATGACTAAATGTCTATAAATAATTTAATAAATAAGAACGAGATGGTTCGTTAAAGAAAGTTATAAATAAAAACTAAAAGTTAATAATTTATGTAAATCAGCTCCATGGTGCGGTTGGATCTTCGAGATTTTTTTTACCGTTTCAACGGTGCGAAGCCGAAGTAAAACAGTAGGTCAGTTATAAAAAGTTGTTTTGATGTTGTACATCTTCGATTCAGGATGTTGTACTGTCGGTAGAATAGATGATACGGAAATTAAATAGTACCAAATAATAATAATAGTCACTTTATTTGAAGATTGTCTTCTAAATAACTGGGTTGAAATGAAAGCTATTTACGAAAAAAATTGACATGGTTTTATTTTGATACTGGAAATAGTTGGAATGAGCATAAACTGATATAAAATACAATAAATAGAAAAACAGGTGCTATAAGGACTAATGTCGTTTTTGCATAAACAATATTGCTGATGTTAGATAAGTGTAGAAACTTGCATTTCAGTAAAGGTAAAAGCTACAGTTATATGTCTGTCTCTTCTAGTGTAGGCGATCACTTTCTAGTTATAGATAATTTCAGCGTCTTTCACACCTGTATGCCTGTATTACCTTAAAGGAATTCCAAATAATAAAAATAGTTCATGAACTGCTGTGTTGAGTACATTGTGTAAATTCACCATGGTAAGATACATATTACACGAATGGGGTTGTAGAGCAATTAGAAGGTCAGCTCCACTTTGGGGAAAATTAATCTTTCCCGACGAAGCACACTTCTGGCTTAATGGGTTTGTAAACAAAAATAACCGCAGGATTTAGGCCAATGAAAATCTAAATGATTCAGTAGTTATCTCTTTGACATCAGAACGTTTGATGCCGTGTTTGAAAATTGGGTCTCCAGAATTCCACCTGACGAAGCCTAGGGGGATATTTGAATGGCATTATTTTCATTGTTCCTCATTTTACAGTCCTGACACTCGTATTGGAAAACCCTTTACATCATTGCAAACGTTTCCGATAACAATACGAAAACACATATATTAATGGAAGCAAATGGGTTTTTTTGCTTTTCAGAATATTCTGCATCATCAATATACCTTTGCATATAATGGATTTAATTTTCAAAAACAGTTACTTTGATTTCAGAAACAAAAATAAATCCCAAGGTGATAAATCAGATGAGATCTAGCATTGTAATAATTAAAGATTATACCATATACACCAGTCAAGTTTAGATTAAAAAATCAATAAAAAATGTATCGTTGCTATTGAATAAACAAAACAAAACTAAAATGTTACAACTTACCATTGAATCATAATGTTATTTCTAAAATGATAATGATTGATGATGTTTACCTGAAACAGAAAAAAAACAATATTAGTATAACAAAGAAAGAAAAAATCAAAGTTTCGATAAATCATAATATAAAAAATAAACACACTGTTTTTCTTTTAGCATAAACTAAATAGTATTAAAAACAACACCATAAATATGTTTACATTATTTATTTAATTGAACATAAATTTCGTTGAAAATTTTATGAGCAAAGAGTATTTGAATACAACGTCTGTATAGTGTGATTCAGACTGTCAGGTTCACATTTATCACAAATCCCAAATATCTTTAGACATTTTAGTCAATCTACTTGCGTCCTCAGACTATTATCCACTTAAAGCATTGAAGGTCACTTTTAACAATGTACATTTTCCAAATTTGAAGTCTTGCCAAAATTATTTGGAATAACTGTTCACTAACAAGTCTCCAGAATTATTCAAAAGAGATACATTTTCATATAGCTAAAAGATGGTACCAGATAATCGAGACAGACCAAACTTATAAAAATTTCTTGAAAAGTAACTGATAAACACAACAAATTCTTTTAAAGCCTTGTCAAGTAAAAATTGAATCGATATAACAATTAATGATCCATTATAATAAATAGACAGTTTACTAAATTGCCTAATAGGCATCTCTCATGAAATTATTATGGTAAGAGATAAGTCTATTCCCAATATTTTTCAATGCAAGTTCATTATTATTTATGTTGTTTTGTTGACGCTATAGCAGATCTGCAGGGCTAAATTTAACATAATCCTGTCATCCTAAATTTTCTCAATATCTGAACATTAAGGTATTACTCAGTGCATACTCTCCGTCTTTCTTTCTTTCTTTATATTTATTTGTTCCAATCAGTACATAACGTATACATAACGTTACAGAACCAAGAGGTATGGGACATTGTACAATAAGTAAATTAAGCTTAATCTAAATTATCACAAACCAATAATCTAAAATAAAACTAAAATAACAAAATATTACAAAAAGAAAACAAAAACAAAAAAAGAAACCAACTAAAAAATACTATATAAAGAAAAAAAATACCTATGATACAAAATTATGATAATTCAGAAATTATTACCATTACACTATAAAAAAACACTAATATATATCAACGCCGGTGTCATTAAAAAAGCCATTCAATGAGTAAACTGCATTTTTTAATAAATATTCATTTAAAACAGGTATTTTATTTTTGGGTAGAGTTCGGATACTCTCCGGAAAATTATTGTATATCTTTATAATCATAAAATTCGCATTTTTTTGAATATAACTAAAATTGGATTTTTCAGGTAATAGATCTGATTTAAATCTCATTGTATAAGTATGTCCATACTTCGAAGAGACAAGTTATTTGTTATTATAAGCAAACATAAAACAGCTGAGCACATACATACCGGTCAAGGTCAATATTCTTTGTTCCTTAAAAACCTGTCTACAACTGTCAGTACATCTCATATTGAAAATTGATCTAAGGCATCCCTTCTGAAGCAAAAAAATTCTCCGTATTTCAGAGAATTTTCACTAGAAAATTAAACCATTTCTCATCCTAGACCCAACAAATGCATAATACGCCGACAACGCTGCATCAGTACCAATATTGTTAGAAATTACTCTTAAGGCATAACAATATTTAGCTAGAGTTACTGCGAATCTCTCAATATGTCACTCCAAGAAATGATACATCTTCTGACGTTTCAATTGTATTATTGTATGAAAAAGTTAAGGTTATGCGAGCGTTTTCCAAACAGAAGGCACTGCATCTTTGACACATTTAAAAGAGGATCGTTAGCATAAAAGTATCAATCGAGAGTATCATCAGAATTCTCCTCACTAAATATCAGGGCTGTATCATATGCATACATAATTGTGTATTCGTCCATTACATTAGACATATCATTAGTATATCGGATATACAATATCGGCCCCAGAATAGATCTCTGTGGAACACCCTTTGTAATAGTTTTTTTTTAATAAAATAATCTTGCCACAAGCATCCTTCTCTACAACTTGTTGAGTACGATCTTCCAAGAATGATTTTATTAAATGTAAGGCATTACCTCTTATACCATAACTGTCCAATTTTGTACATAAAATCTTATAGTTAAGGATGTCAAAATCCAAGAATGATTCCAAGAATGATTTTATTAAATGTAAGGCATTACCTCTTATACCATAACTGTCCAATTTTGTACATAAAATCTTATAGTTAAGGATGTCAAAATCCAAGAATGATTTTATCAAATGTAAGGCATTACCTCTTATACCATAACTGTCCAATTTTGTACATAAAATCTTATAGTTAAGGATGTCAAAATCCAAGAATGATTTTATTAAATGTAAGGCATTACCTCTTATACCACAACTGTCCAATTTTGTACATAAAATCTTATAGTTAAGGATGTCAAAATCCAAGAATGATTCCAAGAATGATTTTATTAAATGTAAGGCATTACCTCTTATACCATAACTATCCAATTTTGTACATAAAATCTTATAGTTAAGGCTGTCAAAAGCCTTGGACAAATCTATAGACATGGTTAAAGTTATTATTTTATCATTTAGTGAATTTGAGATATATGTAATTGCTTGAAATACAACCCTAATTGTGGATTTCCCTTTCCTAAAACTATTCTGATTATCACCAATTATATTATATTTTAAGAAGTCTACCAATCTGCTGTAAATTATTTTCTCAAACATTTTATTAAAGTTAAGTTTAGAGTTATTTTCTTCATCCCTTTTTCCCTTTTTAAAAATTGGCTTTAAAGGTGCATTCTTTAGTAATTCCGGATATGCACCAGTTGAAAAACAGAGATTCACTATAAATGACAATGGCTTAGATATATAATTTCAAATTTATACCCATTGATCTTTGAGATGGATCACAAGTTTGTAGATTTATAAAGGCGAAGATAGAAAAAATAGCGAAAGCTCAAAGATCGGTGAAAAAAACTGACTGGTTTAGAAATGTAACAAAATTAAAATGAAAATATGCATGTCATTCATAACATCAGACCGAAAGATGAAAGATGAATCAAGCTTATAGGAGGAAAGGAGGTAGGCGGACGACCTGAAAAGGGGAAATAGATTTAAGTGGATGAATGTTGCAATAGACAGAAAATAATAGGAATTGAAAGATGTCTACATTTGGATATAATAAGTTTATATAGAAAGATACTGTATTCGATTATGATAATTATCCGCCAAATACATCCAGTCGCCAGAGATTTGATGTGTTCTTACTTTCCTTTAATAGATTTTTCTATAAGTTCCCGCCTTTTTTTAATTCGTTCGTTTTCTCCATTTTAATTTTGTTTGACCCAGTATATACATCTATTCGAAAGCCCTCTTCTTACTCTACAAAACTATTGGCATCTTTTTTCTGATAAACTTAATTATTATTAACTTACAAGTTTTTGAAATGGAAATTTCAGATGGCAAAAAACTTCATTTCGTCGTGGTCAGAAAGCTACAGAAGCATTTCGAAATATTCGTATGGTATATGGAGAGGGCCCTATAGCCAATCGGACTGTTCGAGATTAGTTTTCAAAGTTTAAAAATGGCAACTTCAACTTGGTTGACAAGCCCCGCTCTGATAAACTTTCCTACTTCGAAAAGGGCCATCTTAAAGTGCTTTTGAAGGAGGACGGCCATCAAACAATCGAAGAATTGACTGAGAAGATGGAGTGCGGCCTTGTAATAATTTTTCGACCTCTGCAATCTATGGAATTTACTCAAAAACTCGAAGCTTGAGTGCCACACAAACTATCCGACGGCAAGGAAAATCGTTGCAACAAAGCGGCTCAAAATATCGCCCGTAATAATTCTTATTTCATTCCAAGAAGACCATGATCTGCGTTTGATGCTACTGGGAGGGTTTTGTGTACTGAGAAATGCTGGAGAAGAACAAGACAATCGACAAGGAACGACCTGGTTCAAGTTATTCGACTGAATTCTCTTTGGGGGATTCTTTCGCATCGACCGGACTCTCCAGATTTTGCACATTCGCCAATGACGAGGACCTCAAAAACTGGCTTAAGGGTATCAATAAATTGGTCGAGAGGTGAGAGCAGGTCGTATACAATGACGGGATCATTAATTAATTTGTTGCTCTTTTCAATAAAATTATTTAATAAAAAAAACAGCGTGAACGACCAAATATTTCGTTAAACTAAAACTGCTTGTAAAACTCCGGTAAAACCTTCCGTTCAAATGGCGCCATCGCACTAGAAAAGGTTTTATTTTATGGGAAAGGAATTGAACTTTTTTGAAAGTAATTTTGAATTGTAAAATTGCTTGCAAGATAATAGAAAATTATTGAACAAAATAATCGATAAATTTCCAGACAAGTAACTTTATTATATAAATATATTTTATGTCATGGCAAAAAACCGAAAGTAGTTTCAAGTCGAAACCTTATAGTATCTCAAAAAACACATCACAGCATTTGTTATAATAGGGTAGCGTTATTAATATACACATTTAAATTTTTTTTATATTTCATGTGCTCTTATTCTCTTTTGTTGACATGCCTTAAACTATTTTTTTTCGATTTAGCTCGAATCGATATCAAGATAATCTGTTTACAAAATTGAATTCGTTCAGCACGTACTGCGCATAAGCTGCTTTCCATTTAATGATTGGCATTTTATTTCAGAAAAAAAGTATCTATACACTATAACATTTAATCGATGATCTTCGAAACCATGTTGAGCACAAAAATTAGATCATGTTTTTATTTTAGCCCAATTATTATATTCACAAGACTATGACTAATTTTATACAAACATATCTACAGGGTGCGTCAAATAAAATCTGAGCAAAACAACATTTCTTTATAGAAAATTAAAAATTAATTCAGTCAGGAAAAAAATCAACAGATTACTCTTTGATTATTAAAGTTAATGAAAAAAATCCATAAATTTATTTTAGTATTCAATGGTGTTTTATTAGGAACTTAATAATAAATGTATAACTATCCTAATTGTAATACAACGTAATGTGTTGCATATAAGAGTTAAAATCCAATTTGGAGATTTTGGTATCACTGTAACACCACACTTAACAAGACTAATTGAACTTAATAATAACAAAAGCATCGACAAATTGACCCCAATTTACGTTTATTGATACTGACGATTATTAAGAATCTGAACAAATCGAAATCGAGTGTTAAAGCAATAAAAGTTTGTGCCACAATCGATCAAAAAATCTTTTGAAATATTTCTGATAAAAATGAATATGATACAAAAGTGACGACATTTTTTCAAGCACCTTAAATTCATGAAAGAAAGATTAAACATTAGTATTAAACACATTTAAATATGTAATTCCTTTCAACCTTCCATGCAATTCCATGCTTCCATTGGAATGCAGTTTCTTTCAAATCCCTATGATCCGACAATAACTTGTGGTTAGTCAAAACACCTAAAATATTAACGCAGAACTTTAACCTTTAACAGTTCTATCAATCTAAAGTAGTATCATTAAGACCGTTCATTATTTTAATGAATGAAAATTTCACTTTATTTACGTAATTTTTTATATAAAGTGTTTGCTCTGTTATTGCTTATTATGTTCCTCTATTATTTTTTATAATTCCCCTTAATATACCTACGACTATTTAAGAAAATATTATTACTGTTTTTAAGTGTGTTGCGATCTATGTTATACAGTGGGCAAAAATAATAATTGCATCTTATTTTTTAGGGGTTTATAACAGATCATAGCGGAAATTAAAAAATTTATGTTTCTAAATATAACAAGAAATGACATAATATAGAATGCAAATTATTTGAAAATATAATAATAATAATAATAATAATAATAATGTTTATTGTCTAACAGGAACATGTCCCAATAACAAGACAAATTAAATAAATAATGTTTTACAAAACTAAAAAAAAAAGGAAAAAATTAAATTGAGAATTGATTACAAATTAAGCATGAAATTATACTAATACATTAAACTGATGTCTATATATAATCATAACTATATCTATGTAAACCACTATTGCTAGAACAAGATAATCTATATTATTTGACAAGGTAACAAGTACATAACATAAGTATAAGTATAAGATTAGAAGTCGAAAAGATAGTACATCAATATTAAAAAACAACAAATATCATTCATTTATCAAATGTATAGCGTCCTGCAGGGCCCGCACTAGTGAACAAGGGGAAACTGAGTACAGATCTACATCAGAATGAACACTCAAAAGATTGCAATATCTGCAAGCACGAAATAGTGGCGCCCTGCTCTCAAAATTAGTTAGGGCACGGGGTACTCTAAAGGTGTTAGACCTCCTAGCAAAGAATTGAGGTACAAGAAATGGCAATTGCTCCAATAGTTCAGGGCAATCGATAAGCCCGTTGATCAACTTGTAGAGGAATATTTGAGACATACAAATCCTCCGATATGAGAGGGATTGCATCAGAAATCTGTCAAGGAGCACCCGCTGGTCAATTCCTCTAGCCGGATAGTGACCATCAACCCTGTATCCTAGGTATTTGATGAATCTACGCTGCACACTCTCTAGTTTATTGACATGAATCCGGTAAATTGGCGACCATATCAACGAAGCATACTCCAATCTTGAGCGAACCAATGAATTGAAAAGTGTAGTTAAACATGAGATACTTCTAAAATCACCTGTAGATCGGATTATAAATCCCAGGGTTCGTAATGCTGTCCGTGTCACTATCTGTACATGCTGATTAAAACTCAACTCTGCATCCACCATTACCCCAAGATCCTTCACCAAGTCACAGTTTTCCAACACTACACCATCAATAATATAGTCAAATTGAATCGGGTTGCGGCCTCTGCAGAATGTTAAGCGCTTACACTTCCGAGTATTTAGTGGGAGTCCATTTTGGTCACACCAGGCGCTCAGCAAGTGCAGGTCATGTTGAAGTTCAACACAACCTTGCTGAGAATTAATAGATCTGAAGATCTTCAGATCATCAGCAAAGAGTAAAGTTTGACTTGTTATATTCTGAGTGATGTCATTAATGTAAATCGCGAAGATAAGTGGAGCCAGGTTGCTACCCTGGGGCGCACCACTGGTTGCGACAAACTCATCAGATTTGAAGCCATTATTCTCAACAAACTGCCTGCGTTGAGCAAGATAGGAGATGAAGAACTTTATCAACTCATCATGGAAGCCCACACTATCCATCTTACTTGCCAAAATATCAATTAAATAAATAATATATTTAACAATAACGTTTCGAACCGCAAAAAATCTATTTCCTAACCAAGTACCGGTAGAAATTTTTGTAAAAACCAATTTTCATTAGCTCCTAATTTATTTAATATTTAGTGTTCATCCCATAAGCACGAATAACAGCTTCCAAATGTTAAGCATTGATATCATATTTTTTGTAATATATTTGGCTAAAGTGTTCCATGCGTTAAAAATGTCTTCTTTTAGATACTCCTTGCTCTTAATTGTGATTTCTGACATTTTTCGGTTTAGAATGTGCCATAAATTTTCTATGGGATTGATGTCTAGATGTCTGATGAGTGATTTGGTGTGAGTACTCTCTAGAGTGGAGTGAGCATTCCTTCTAGGTGCATTATAGAGAAGCAACTCCTTGGTTATATTAGCTATATACACTAAGTTGGAAAAATAATGGAACTTTTTAAATAAAAAACAATTCGTTTTTTTGCCAAAATTAATTGTTTTTAATTAGTACATCCCTTCCACTTCAATATACCGCTGGGCATATTCAACCAGTGCTAGCATATATTTTTTAATGCCGTTTTTCGGAATCGCCTCAATGACTCTCGTCCCGTCTTCTTTGACTTGTGTAACATTGTGGCCATAAAACATTCCATTCATGGCCAGTTCGAGATCTTGAACCGAAAATAATCATACGCAGATAAATCAGGTGGATATGGAGGATGTTGAAACACATAGACTTATTATTTCGTCAAAAATTTATGAACAGCGACGGTCCATTGCAGCACAGACTTTCCGTTTGTTTAAATCCTTTGTCAAAAATTCGTGAAATCGTGATATCCATCTCACAGTTGAATTTGCAATTTTTGCTTTTTGGCCAACTTGGTTTTGGATCGTCTTCCAAAGCATCACGATCGCGGTGAGATTGCTTATTCAACTAATCATCGCCAATCAACTGTTTTCATTAATTCAAATGTTTCTATAAAACTTTCACCGAGCTTGAAACAAAATTTAACATTAGCTCTTTGTTCCATCGTGTTTTTTTTAACGAGGCGACAAAAGCTACAGTTGAATCGCTGAAAGATTACCCGTGCGTCATCAATTGAAGTCATCAATTGTCTATATCATAGACATTGTCTCAATATGTTCTTTTTGTTTACCGAACGAAATAGAACGAGATAAAAAATCAATACTTATGTCTTTGGTTTTAAGTGATGCGTTATGATAGCGTTACAGCGAGGTAGAAAGAGAAACTAACAAAGGTTCCTCTATTGAGTTCAACGGTTCTGCTTTGGTTGTCATTTGACTTGTTTTGTTATTGTGTTTTAGTAAAATTTTGTGCTGTAAAGTCCAGTTTTATTGTAAAATAAGTTCTTATAATAACTATTGTTATTGATTATTTTGTATCGGTAAGTATTTGTAAAAATTCATAAAGTTTTATTTCCTTCAATAATTCTAACTAATAATAATAATATTAAATAATTATCTTATTATAAATGTTTAATTAAAACAGAATTTATGTTGGCTAATTCAAAAAAAATACTGAAAGTTAAACAACGGTTTCAAAATAATAACGGAAATATAGAAGTATGAACTTTGAAGGTATCTATATTTTATTTAACATTTTGTGTAATTTCAGATAATGTCGGGAAAAACATTGAAATCGCAAGCCCAACAATTTGTGCTCAATGTTTGAGTATTTCGAAATGGAAAAAACGAACGGGGAACCTTTAGAGCCTCTTATAACCGTTCAAGAGTTATAGACTTATACAACCGTTATACTTAATTTGA